>CM040933.1:30022301-30449801 GCA_023029165.1 Gobiocypris rarus | reverse complement strand
TTACATACATTTTCCTAATCTTGTGTCAGGAGTTTCTATTTCCACAATTCAAGCATGTATGTGCTTTTACAATGCAAATGCTTGAAAACATACGGCTCAAGAGTTTCCATGTAACCCGTGGATTACCTTCAGGAGGAGAATAGCATAGTCGTACATGGCTGTGGGATCGACCATCTGCAGGGCGCTCCTGGCATACCACATGACCGCTGTTTGAATGTCTTTCTCCACCCCGTTACTGCCCCAAAGAAGCATCCTGGCTAAAGATTTCTACAAGAAACACCAAGCCCACAATACTTTTACAACAGCTGGGAATCTCAAATGAATTGTCCCTCTGCTGATGATTATCTGTAATATTATGGGACCATTTTGTTAACATATTTCGTAAAACCCAGGTTTGTTATCAGCATAAACATTAGCTTTTCATTGTGTTATATTTTAGAGGACGTTTGTTTAGTATTATTAGAAACAAAAACACAAAATGGTTTCATAAAGTCCACAAAAAGCTCTTTTATTTGATAAAAAAAAAAACATTTATGTATGTATGTATGTATAATTTAATCATTCCTCAAAGCTGCAGTATGTAACTTTCTGCGCTCTAGGGGTTAATAAACAAAACTGCATGTGTCTTGTGGAACGAGCTGTTCTGCTGGTGTCGCATTACACCGGGTGGATGATAGGGCCCTTATTCTGTGAAGTGGCGCAGGAAAATGTCCCACCAGTCTTTGTTTTGGACTCTCATCCACAGACGGCTGGTTTTTGTATATTTGTGCAGTGTGTGCGTGTCAAAAGATTAAATCCGATCAAAAGCTTGTGACAAAGAAACACGCACAACAACCCAATCACTTTATTTAGCATTCATGTAAACACTACGATCGGATACAGACCTCCAAACTTTGTGTGGTCTTCAGATTAGCTCAAGAACGTAGAGAGCTTCATGGAATGGGTTTCCATGACCGAGCAGCTCATCCAAGCCTTACATCACCAAGTGCAATGCAAAGTGTGGGATGCAGTGGTGTAAAGCACGCCGCCACTGGACACGTGTTCTCTGGAGTGACCAATCACACTTCTTTGTCTGGCAATCCGATGGACGAGACTGGGTTTGGCGGTAGCCAGGAGAACGGTACTTGCCTGACTGCATTGTGCCAAGTGTAAAGTTTGGTGGAGGGGGGATTTTGGTGTGGGGTTGTTTTTCAGGGGTTGGGCTTGACCCCATAGTTCCAGTGAAAGGAACTCTTAATGCTTCAGCATACCAAGATATTATGGACAATTTCATGCTCCCAAGTTTGTGGGAACAGTTTGGGGATGGCCCTTTCCTGTTCCAACATGACTGAGCCCCAACGCACAAAGCGAGGTCCATAAAGACATGGATGAGCGAGTTTGGTGTGGAGGAACTTGACTGGCCTGCACAGAGTCCTGACCTCATCCGATAGAACACCTTTGGGATGAATTTGAGCGGAGACTGCGAGCTAGGCTAGAGTAGCTCCCTCTTTATCAGTTTTTAAAACTCTGCTATGTTTTATACTTTTGTATTTGTTTACTTTTCTCATGTATAGCACTTTGGTCAGTCGTGTGACTGTTTTAAATGTGCTTTAAAAATAAATAAACTGAAACTGAACTGAAACTTACACCTTTATAATGATCATGTTAGTTGATCTTTAACGCACGATGAGCGCCACCATGCACTGTCAGAAAAAGGTACATTGCTGTCACTGGGGCGGTACCTAAGGTACAAAACCGAAAAGGTACTAATATGTACCTTTAAGGTACTAATACACACTCTTAAAGTACTGATATGTACCTTTTAAGGTACTAATACGTACCATTTTAGGGGTGAGTAAGGTACAAAGATGTCCCTTTTCACTTTTGTACCTTAAGGTACCGCCCAGTGACAGCACTGTACCTTTTTTCTGAGAGTGTGTTAGTTTGCATGCCAATTCAGAGAATCAGATCTGTTGGATTTACATCATGAAAAGTGTCTGGTGAACTGGGAGAAGAATATAATAAACTTTATAGTTTCCTATACAATGTGTATCTGATATGAATAAACATATTTTAGCCTAATTAAAAAGATTATTATTGGAGCTTCCATAGACATCAGTGTCCGGAAATTGTATTTAACAAACTATTTTTTTAATGTACTATATTTAAATGTCTGAAACCTAATATACAGGTCCTTCTAAAAAAATTGTATATTGTGATAAAAGTTCATTATTTTCCATAATGTAATGATAAAAATTAAACTTTCATATATTTTAGATTCATTGCACACCAACTGAAATATTTCAGGTCTTTTATTGTTTTAATACTGATGATTTTGGCATACAGCTCATGAAAACCCAAAATTCCTATCTAAAAAAATTAGCATATAAAAAGAAAAAGTGAAATAAAAGAAAAGTGTTTTTAATACAAAAAGTCAACCTTCAAATAATAATGTTTATTTATGCACTCAATACTTGGTCGGGAATCCTTTTGCAGAAATGACTGCTTCAATGCGGCGTGGCATGGAGGCAATCAGCCTGTGGCACTGCTGAGGTGTTATGGAGGCCCAGGATGCTTCGATAGCGGCCTTAAGCTCATCCAGAGTGTTGGGTCTTGCATCTCTCAACTTTCTCTTCACAATATCCCACAGATTCTCTATGGGGTTCAGGTCAGGAGAGCTGGCAGGACAATTGAGCACAGTAATACCATGGTCAGTAAACCATTTACCAGTGGTTTTGGCACTGTGAGCAGGTGCCAGGTCGTGCTGAAAAACAAAATCTTCATCTCCATAAAGCTTTTCAGCAGATGGAAGCATGAAGTGCTCCAAAATCTCCTGATAGCTAGCTGCATTGACCCTGCCCTTGATAAAACACAGTGGACCAACACCAGCAGCTGACATGGCACCCCAGACCATCACTGACTGTGGGTACTTGCCACTGGACTTCAGGCATTTTGGCATTTCCTTCTCCCCAGTCTTCCTCCAGACTCTGGCACCTTGATTTCGAATGACATGCAAAATTTGAGCGACAGTCCAGTGCTGCTTATCTGTAGCCCAGGTCAGGCGCTTCTGCCGCTGTTTCTGGTTCAAAAGTGGCTTGACCTGGGAATGCGGCACCTGTAGCCCATTTCCTGCACACGCCTGTGCACAGTGGCTCTGGATGTTTCTACTCAGACTCAGTCCACTGCTTCCGCAGGTCCCCAATGTCTGGAATCTTCCTCAGGGTCCGGTCACCTCTTCTCGTTGTGCAGCGTTTTTGCCACACTTTTCCTTCCCACAGACTTCCCACTGAGGTGCCTTGATACAGCACTCTGGGAACAGCCTATTCGTTCAGAAATGTCTTTCTGTGTCTTACCCTCTCGCTTGAGGGTGTCAATGATGGCCTTCTGGACAGCAGTCAGGTCGGCAGTCTTACCCATGATTGCGGTTTTGAGTAATGAACCAGGCTGGGAGTTTTTAAAAGCCTCAGGAATCTTTTGCAGGTGTTTAGAGTTAATTAGTTGATTCAGATGATTAGGTTAATAGCTCGTTTAGAGAACCTTTTCATGATATGCTAATTTTTTGAAATTTTCATGAGCTGTATGCCAAAATCATCAGTATTAAAACAATAAAAGACCTGAAATATTTCAGTTGGTGTGCAATGAATCTAAAATATATGAAAGTTAAATTTTTATCATTACATTATGGAAAATAATGAACTTTTATCACAATATGCAAATTTTTTGAGAAGGACCTGTAGAGTGGTTGGGCCTGATCTTTAGTAAATCTGTCTCCAGATCTTCAGCACATCCTGATGTTCTAAATTACAAGAACTAAAGTCAATAGTTAAAGGTTTAACTTGAGATATACCTAAAGGCAAAGAGAGATTTTGAGAAACAGAGGAGAAAAAAAAAGTGAAGACCTGAGATTCTACATCTCCTCTGTTGGCCTGGTGTTTCAAAAACTGCACAATGTCGCCCTGTTCACCCGTTTGGGTATGGAGCTCTTCGTCATTGTTTAAATGAACATGTTCTGTGGGAGTTTGCTGTAGAGAAGAAACACAGACAATATAATTTCCATTCAGACAATATTATTTCACGTCAAACCAGTTTGTGTTAACATGCAAATCCACGCCCACAAAACACTGTGGTTAACCTGATGCCACAAGATTTTCAGACAGACAGTGAGTGTGTGGATGTGTCTTTGTGTTTACTAAAGTACATAAAATTCCAATATTTCATCAACAATTAGCTTAACAAACTTCAGCAGTGTCATTTTTCAAAATATTTGACTGTGCTCGCTGAACGACATGTACCTGATACAAAGGCACCATTTTATTAGCAAATGAGCATTTGCAAATTGAATTCCCTCAGGTTCTGTAATGTCTTCATGACTGAAATTAACAGGAATTATTTAACCGAAATTGAATTTAAGTTAATCCAACCCATGTTTAATAAACAGAGTTGATGGAATTATGAATAACTTGTAATAATTTGTATTTTTCACTGAATAACGCTCACTGTTAGTTTTGTTAGAAAGGTAATATTTGTATTGATGTTTATATTTTTAATATAGTTATATATATATATATATATATCCTCAGTGGTGAGAGCAAGACTACAGGAAGATAAAAGTACTTTTGTTTGTTTTGTTGATTTCAAAAAAGCTTTTGATTGGATAAACAGAGACCTTTTGGAATATAAGTTAATTATGTGTGGCATTGATGGTTGTTTTTATAAATCCATTAAAGCCCTGTACAAGGCCCCGTTAGCCTGTGTACAGGTGAATGAGCTAAGGACAGGTTAGTTTCGTACTCCATTTGGAGTGAAACAAGGAGATGTTCTCTTGCCAACTCTATTTGCAATCTATGTGAATGACTTAGCTCAAGAAATAAAGAGCGCTAACTTGGGTATAGACATTGATGATTTGAATGTCAGCTTATTGTTGTACGCTGATGATTTTTTTTTGATTGATGACGAGGAGGCAAAACTACAGAAGATGTTGGATATTATGTATAAATGGTGTAACAAATGGAGACTAGACATTAATGGTGATAAAACACAAATAGTTCACTTTAGAAAGCCTTTTGTACATTAGAGTGATTGTGAATTCTATTTTGGAAAAACATTACTGATGTATTCTGTAACTTATAAGTATCTTGGTTTTGTTTTTCATGAAAATTTGATTTTTTCAGAAGGCAGACGAGTGTTATTATAGTCTGCTGGGAGGGCACTTGGAGCTGTGGTTGATAAGATGAAGGTTTACCCTGAGCTGAGCTTTGACACATTTACTAAACTGTATGATTCAATGGTTAGATCTGTGCTGTTCTATGCTGCTGGAGTTTGGGGCTTTGAAGATGCTCCAGAATGTAATATGGTCCAAAGTAGAGCTATGAGATATTTTCTTGGAGTACACAGGTTTACAGCTAGGGCGGCCATAGAGGGTGACATGGGCTGGGAGCCTTGTGTGGTCACACAAAGAGCAGAAGTCCTTAGGCTATGGAACCGCCTTGTGGGTTTACCACAGGAAAGACTCACTCGAAAAGTGTTTAACTGGGATAGAGCTCACGGACATCCCTGGTCCAGGGAGGTCCTTGAGATCTTCTCAGTAGTAAATTTAAAATAATTGTTTTTGAATAGTATAAAGTGCAAGATCACCAATATTAGACAAACATTATTTGATACTTATAAGGAACAGTGGAAATTAGAGATACTACGGAAGCCTAAATTAAGAAGTTATGTACAGGAAAATCTCTTTACTGAATCTAATGTCACATATAATTTGAAAAGAAGACAGAGGTCTCTATGTGCTCAGCTTAGAGCTGGTGTGCTGCCCTTAGAGGTGGAAGTGGGGCGCTTTAAAGGAGTCCCAGAGGAGGACAGGTTATGTTCTGTATGTGATTTATGTGTGGTGGAGGATGAATTTCATTTTTCATGTTTTATTGCCCACTGTATAATAATTTAAGAATTGGTTTATATAATATGATGCAACAGAAAAACCCGGATTTGTTTTGGTTGCCCGAAGGTGAAATTATGTTTTGGTTATTTGAAAATGAAATTTTTTGTATGGCAACCTTTGTTGAGAAGGCATGGACATTACGACAAAAGACTTTGTACCCTGACAGGAGGTAATTCAGTTGTGATTATGTCAGGATGTTGTGGCTTAGTATATTGTTTTATTGTATGAATATAATACAATTTTGATGGTCATCTTCCCTAATGACTGGATAGTGTCATATAAGCCCACGAGTACATGCCACTTAAATAAAAAATATTCATTCATTCATTTATATATATATATATATATATATATATATATATATATATATATATATATAGAATTATTTTCGTTTGGGGGCTTTTCTCAGCAAATATTAGTATATGTGATTTTTTTGCAGTTAATCTAATTAATTAATCATCAAATCATTGAATTAATTGAAAAGACAGGACTAGTTTACAGTAATTGTTCTGAAATAAATAATTATCCAATGCTTTTATTAAATTACAGTCTATTTAATGACATAGAATATAACTAATTTACTAGATGTGTAAAGTCAATTGAGAATATGTATGCATTACTAATCTCTGTATATAAATGTGTAACTCACCCCAGAGTCTTGTAATTTAATGTGGTCAATGCTGGTCTGTTTGCCAATGTTGGCGTAGTAGCCATATGCTGTATTCTGGTCTTTGGGGAAACCGTCAAGTCCCTCCATGTGCTTGTATCCCAAATGCATCAGAGCGAGTCGGTCATCAGAGACCCCGCCTATCAAACTATAAACATGACCCTGAGAAAGAGATCATCATCAAACTTTAACACAATATTGCTGTACCAAAAGAAGAAGGCTGTACTGACTGCAACACTAGCCTAAAACAATGCCTAAATATCTTTCAATCTGGTTTATGGTTACCATTAGCCAAGCTTTATAATGGCAGCCCAAAATTTGAAGCCCAAAAAAGTGCATCCATCTGAAAGGGGGATTCTGAAATCCACTGCTACTTCAATATACCTGTAAATATCCTAATCAAAATAATAAAAGCCTTATTTAATATTTATTCTCCTATTTTTAATGATTTATTCCAGTTGATTTTACTTAATCAATAGAACCACTGGTTCTTCTTTTATGTTTTCTAAAGTTTGTGTTTGGTCTTTGAGTAGTGACCGAGGGTCTGGCCTATGATGTGTGATGTGTCACTAAACACGTGATAGCTACATGTTGTCATGTGTTTGGATTTTGGAAGTATCACACACCCCTAACATGCTAGGAGTGCAGTAACAGTGTTTGCTCACTTAGCCTGGCTTCCAGAGATTAAAATGGGATTTGTCTTTCATTTATATTATATTATATTCTATTCATTTTATATTTCCTTTTACTGAAACACTAAAGAATCAAGATGAATATTGCCTGTACTATTGTCTGTACCTCTCACTGAGAGAAAGCACATGTTATCAGTATGTTTTGGGGAACATTTTGGATTGGAGCTCAGCCAGCTCCAACCTTGGAGAGATTGTGTCTCTGTGTATGTGTGCAATATTCAGTATTACAGATCGGTATTGGAGGTGGACTACAGGCATCCTAAGAGATGGGTGGACTTGTTGTTCTGGACAGAACTGGAAGGTCACTACGTGCCTAATTCCGGGGTGAAAGCGTCAACAGGTGACGTGTATGGACACGTGCATCTGATTAACTGACAATGTGTTGAAATTTACCATGACTGTTCATTTTCTCTGAGCCAATCAGAATTATCCACCTTGCAGTAATGACATGGCTAGAATGGCGCAGCCTACGAACTCCTTGTGAGACTTAAAGCTGGCTTCTGTTGATGAAACTGCAAACTATTCTTCAGTAAACATTTTCTTTAATTAAGTGCACTCCTGACACTTTGTCTTCATTCTTCACTACTGGTCTCAGGGTCTAAACTGTTAACCCCTAACACATCCATTTAAAAATGTGCCATTATAAAAAAACGCCTCTCGCAGTTCAAAGCGCTTACGCTACGACCGCCATCATCATCCCGCCAGTTACACTTTCTTCATAAGTTGAATATGGAAGCTCGTCCGCTGGAAGCTAGATTTATAACGTGTTAAATATTGATGTTTTTCTAACACAAACCCATCGATTCGCTTCAGAAGGCCTTTATTACCCCCAGAGCTGTGTACATGCTGTTTAATTCCTAAAATTTAACCAACATAAGAAAATAATTCATTATAGTAAATAGAGTCATTTTGATTTCATGTTGACTTTAGGATAGGGGTTGCACAGACTAGTCGACTGTAATGCTCTGCCATGACACTTTAAGCTTGACGTCGACTAGTCGCTGATCATGGCCTATAGAGGGCGCAGCCGAATAAGAAATCTTTGAAGTCCACTTTTACGCGCCTTTTCCAACTGTTTAAAATGACAAATAAATGCTTACTCCAAGAGCACTCCACAAGATATGTTTGAATACACCATCTGGATGCTCAAAGTTGATCTGGTGAATGCGTGTTTTACACAGCTGATTGTACATCTAAGTTAATCGCCGTTCTAAACTAATGCACTGCTGCATTGTAACACACACACATCAGACAGTAGCTAGCACATCACGCAAACACAGAAACATTCAGCAGCACAGAAATGTAGCCAGCTTCTGTTCTGTGATTTATCATAATATAGCTTAGAAACTGAAAAGTTCAAGCATGTATTTCTTAGTAACTAAAACACACAGCTTCCCTATTAGCAGAGACGCTGCCGGGTAGAATAAATTCACACGCAATCGCTCTCTCAATAATGCATTCATATAAATGTAATCTTTACTTTGCTACGTTATCTGTATCTGATTTAGAACGAGCAGAAATCTGTGAGAAATATAACGACCCAAAGATAAAAATATAACGACCCCTGATAAAAATAAGCTGTTATGTAGGAGCAATAGCCATGTGGGCAGCACTGTGTCATTTGCCAGAGTTGTGCACAAGACAACCCACATTCAGGTCTCAGCTCGAGGTTCAGGCTTATTTGTTCATTAATGACATCATCAGCGACTAGTCGACTCGACTTTAATCACATAAATGAGGTTTCACCTCTACTTCAGGATGAATTATGTTTCCATTGCATTGCTCTTTTATAATGGCTGCTGAATGCGCAGGTGTTCTCATTCCCACCTGCTCCAGGTCCACAGGGATGCCCAGGCCAGCCAGGTGCAGGGTAGCGAGCAGGAGAAAGGAGCGGTGGTGACCCCAGCAGGAGGACACCTGAAGCTTCTCAATGAGAGTTGACATGAGATCCAGGCTGCTGTCAGATTCCTCCGCTTTACTTATTGTTTTCACCACATCCTGGAAAATCTCGCGGCTTAGATGCAGCAAATGTCTGTCACTGCTCTCCAGACCTGAGGAACAGACGTAGAGACTCTCTACCAAGAGCCATCGGTAGGTCACATTACAATGTACAGAGTTAAACCCATGCTACCTGTTATGAAGTCCTGGTGGTCTTCTAGAAGCCTCAGGGCCATGTTAAATCTTCTTTGCTGGTCCCACGACCAAGTTTGTGAGCATTCCTTACGACCAAACTTCCTCTTAAGGTCTCCATAATAAGACTCACAAACATCTGATAATCAAAAACACAAAGTCTTTAGAAACAGTTCACCCAAAAAAAAAATTGTGTCATAATTTGGTCATCTGCTGATCACTCCGACACTTCTGAATAACCCAAACTCTTAATTTAATTCACACTGGTGTTCAGTGCTTTTAAAGTCAGCATGAAGCGGAAGTTGCGACAGTATTTTCTTCCCTATTGTGGTGTGAGCGAAACGGCTTCTGGACAAAAAAAAAAAAATTAGGATGGGGCTTGATTTTGTCTTAGGGAAATTGATTGGATGGTTGTGGTTTGCTATTGGTGGATCTCATGTGAGTGACAGCTGGTTGCCCCGCTCTCATGCCATTAAACACGTCATCGGGAAAGAGATGTTGCTGCAAAAGGGAGGGGAAGTTACTTTAATTCAAGATTACGAGACAAATTAATTTTTTTTTTTAACTATTAATGATGTGCACTGATAAATCATTTATAATAAATACGGCAATATATTTAATAAAAAAAACAACAATTGCCTATTTCGATTTCATGGTGACATTATATTTGGCGTAACAGATTTGTTGCCATTGATACCAACTTGAAGCCATTGGTTTGTGAATGTCACATGACTGATCATAATATAGAAAGTTTGAAATGGCTGTGTATGGCCCTGTCCCAAATGGCATACTTCATGTGCACTTTCGTTCCTGTGGACTTACAATGGCCGCTGCGTGCGCGTGTCCGTTAAGTCCACAAGACCGTAGGGTGTCCCATTCGTCATTTAAGCTTCTAGAAGGGTGCTCATGAGTGCCCCCTTTGCGGCTGCTATGCGCCCTCGATGCACACTTCAGCTGAGCCCGCAAGTTTGCGAGCTACACAGAGGACTTCTACCCGGCAGTCAAAGCGGCATTGCGTCGTGAAAGTCCAGACTCAGAGGAAGACCGTGAGGGTTTAGAGTGCCATTTAAGACAGGGCCTAACACTTCAGCCCATGAACAGTTCATCCCTCCACCAGAGGGAGCCGTCACATGAGTTTTAGTGCCACTTCCTGTTTGTAGCTTTATAAGACATGTTCTTCACTGAACACATTGCAAAAACAAGATTATATTTGAGAATATAATTAAGTGTGACATGTAACGTAACCAATCACAGTTCGTTTTGTTCTGCATCATGTTTAGGGGCATGAAAATGTAAAGTTGATGTCCCTACAATAACAGACCGGCGTGCATCCATAAATGATTCATTCAAGAACGTTGTGCAAGTTTACTGCAACAATGGAGCCGCAAACTTCACAACTTCGCATTCTTCTTCCACAAAGGAGTTTGGAGTCACGGCATTTGTTTCCAAGTGGACCGTTAAAAAACGCAACACACGTCTCACGAACATCCTGAAGAATTCAACCAATCAGATGACGACTTCAAAACTTCTGAAGTGTTTCCAGATAAGTGTGGCATATACATCAGACGGTCTGTGGGCGTGACATCTGAGACTGAGACTACAAAAGAGACAACTGACTTCTAAATGCAGCACAACCAGGCCTCGTCCCCTTTTTGGCGTATTCTGTGGGTGGGGATTATTTAAATGAGTAACACTGTGACTTCACAAGAACCGGAAAAAAGCGCGTTGTAGTCCAAACGAGCTGTTAATTGTAGTTCTTGGAAAGTGTTTTTACATAAAACATCTGGACTTTGAGCTTTGTAACCTTGCAGATCTTTTTTATGCTCAAATAGCAACATTACACACTAACTAAAGTTGAAAAAGTGGAAAAGCATAATAGGACCCCTTTAACATGGGGAAAGGAGAGGTGAGAGTCAATAAATGGGAAAACAAAGTAAAGATTGCGTAGTTTGTGTTACTTGTATGCAACACTGATTTTAACTGACCTCTAGATATGTCTCGGTTCTGTCTCAATGCCTCCAGATAGCGCTCGGTAACCTGTTGCATTTCCTCACAGTGTCTGTGGAATCTGTCCAGCTCTTTTAGAGTCCTAACAGGGGACAGGGGGTTTTCCACCTTGAAAAGAAATGATACAAGGTATTACGGCATAAGAATGTCTGACTGCATGCTGGATTGTGTGATTAATATTGACATAATAAATTGATTTAGTCATATGTATTTATCCATTGATAAGAGAGTTGGACTCACCTTTTCTGAGCCTAAACGATAGTATCGGATTGGTCCAAAATAGCCATGAAATCCCTTCATGTAGTTGCATCCACCAAACACAAAATATCCTGATGTGTCAATGAATTTAACTGGCTGACGAAAACTGTAAACAGTACATGTTGGTCTTTAAAAAGTCATATTACTATAATACTGTCGTATTAATTACTTAGTATTTTGTGAATTCTCTGTGGACAATATCTTAATATTTTATGCAGTTTCTTCTTGGCTACATTAATATTATTTTATATATGTTTTATTTTTAAAAATGCTTACCGTTTCTAACCTTTGATGGTTATAATAATAAACATTATATATAATTTTCAGTGTAGATGAGACATGACTTACTCAAAAAAATGAGTGGTCTCCAACGTATGTCCTGCAGGTAAGACCTTTGTGATTGTGAGTTTTGCCTGACATATAAAAACATTTCCAAGAGTTTACTTAATACATTCACACCTGAATGATGGTTAATCAGAAGTAATTCTGCATGTAGTCAGTGTCACTTAGCTATGAAAAGTGCATATGAATGCATTTATGAATATGGTTAATGTACCTTTGACACCTGAAAGAAGATATCCAGACGGATCCAGGTATGGAGGGGTAACACTGTGTGTGCTGTAAACGCCTGTTCTTCTCCAGCCACCGTTTGCACCTGCAGCATTATATTACCTGAGGACCAAGACGTACTGACACATCACATTTAGAGTGTATATCGAAATATAATATATATTTCAGTACGATGTACGGTATAGTTCACACAATGTAATGCACACTGACTGGCTTACCCACGTCAGACAGCATAATGAGCGGACTTCCATATTTCCTGTGTTCATTAACATGTTTGACTATCCCACACACCGACTGGCCACACCAGCTCAGCAAGTAGAGCCACAATGACAGAGTCACACTGCAGAGAGGAGATGTTGCGAGTTTCAAAAATAGACTACCAACACCCAATACAAATTCTAAAACATTCCAAGCATTACAAGATTACCATTATCATATCAACAGCTGAGCCAGAACATATGAAGCACTTATGTTGAGCACAAATAAGGTTAGATATGTTATTACATCCTACATTTAAAACAATACTGGAATTTTACATTTCTGGGGAAGCAAAACTGGCCCATCATTGAAAATCCAATATTAGGGTATTCTGAGTGGTATCTAGGGCGTTGCTAGGCATTGTGGTTGATAGGGTGTTGCCAGGTTGTTGAGGTGCGCTATGTGGTTATTAAAATATTGTAAGGGTGTTGCTTTCTAGGGGATTGCCTTGTTGTTGGTAAAATATTCAGGGTGATTGCAGGGGTGTTGCCAGGTTCTTAATAAGGTCCTCCAAGTTGTTTCTATGAAATTGCTAGGGTGTTTCTAAAGTACTCTGAGTGGTAACTAGGGTGTTGCAAGGCTGTTCTGGGTGGTCTCTAGGCCATTGCTAGGGTGTTATGAGTAGAGGATATGGTGGTGCTATAGACAGTGTATGCAAAGACGTTTCTAGGGTGTTGCTAAGGTATTCTAAGTTGTGACTAGGATGTTGCTAGGCTGTTCTGGGTGGTCTCTAGGCCATTGCTAGGGTGTTTGCTAGTGGCTATGGTGTTGCTATAGACAGTGTACGCAAATACGTTTATAGGGTATTGCTAAGATGTTCAGAGTATTCACTAGGGCATTGGTAGAGTTTTCTAGGTGGTTGCTAGGCTGTTGCTGAGCACTTTTCTAAATGATAATTTGTTTTCCTGGTTGGATGATTAAACATTACATTTCAGGAGGAACCAGAGCCATACCTAAAGACCAAAATATCACAGAGACTTAAGCCAGTAAGCAACCACCTGCTCCTTAACTACACTATGTAGGACAGTGGACCTCAAGGGCCAGAGCTGAGAAACCCTAACCACCTAGGTCACGCAGTATATGGGCTAGTTCCGGGACACTAGTCCTGAGGTAAATAGTTTGTCAGCTCCAGTTTGTATCCAGGCTCTAATGGAGACTTCAGATGTCCCAACACCTGTAATGAGACGACTCGACGCCTGTGAAGAGACGACTCGACGCCTGTGAAGAGACGACTCAACGCCAGCGCTGTTATGGCCTAAATTAATACATGATTGATTAACCTTTTCTAACATTTTTCTTTAACATTCTCTTTCTAACATTTTTCAATGTACATTTATGAAATGCACTTTCTGTAAAGCTGCTTTAAAACAACGTGTATTTTGAAAAGCGCTATACAAATATATTTGAATTGAATTGAATATGTACCTAACCCGTGTTTTTTTTAACCTCCACCCCCCAAATAAAAGCATTGTTTTTGTTAACAAGAAGTAGCGAGATATTTTGATGAAGCCTTTTGAAAGCAAGTCTGACCTTGGTTGTTTGAGAGCGAGGGTGCGTCTCCTTTCTAGATCTCTGTTTTTGAAGGGCGAGAATGTGTGTATCACCCCAAACCTCTCACCAGTACTGGCAAATGGAAAAGTAAGGATATCCACAGTGTCTGGAAAGGCATGAATGAACAGAGAAATGATTCAACAGAATTTAGGAGTATAATCTGCTATTGATGCACCTAGTAAATCATGACGGTACAGTATATTCAAAACAACATAAACTAGTTCTCTCTCCTTTTTTCACACCATCATGTCTTTTTTTTCAGAGGAACCGGGTGACATAATGACAGTTCAGCGTGACTCAGTCGTCTGTTAAACTCTTTAGACTTGATTGGGGAACAAACCAAATTTAATTGACTCAAGTGTTACCAAATCCATAAGAAGGAATTACTATCCAAAAGACCTCAAAAGCTTGACCTCAGTCATTACTAGTGGGTTACCATGATCTTCACTTTAGAATAATGATCCAAATAATTAGTAATTGAAGTATTTGGTAATACTTGAGTAATTACTAGTGGGTTACCATAAACTTCACTTTAGACTTAATTATACAATTACAGTGTCTTGTTAGTTTGTTAATATAGAATGTTAATATTGTGTCACTCATTTGTTCCCGTGTTCTAAAGTGCTACCTAAAGTTTTCAGTGAATAATTACTTTTTGTGTTCCATGGGAAAAAAATACTACAACAAATGGGTTTGGAATGACATGAGGGTAAGGCTAAATCATAACATTATTATTTATAAAAAAAAATTTTTATGCATTCTGATTGGTCAGTTAAGAGAGAGTCCCACCTGACTCTTGTGGACATTTTCTCACAGTATCTTTGGTCAGCTGCCACATCAGCCACGCACCCCATGAGACCGATCTTGTCTGTGGATATGCTGGACGTTGAGATGTTGGTAGTGTCCTCAAAAACGTAGATGTTCTAACAAGGGATCGGTCATATCCGTCAGCATGGTTGCCACTAGGTTCCCCTTCATCCAGATGAAGCAGCCAGGCCCTCAGTAACACATCACACGCCTCCAGCGGTCGCCTGACAAAAAAGTCTCTCCTGTACAGCACAGCTGGAGGAAACACCAGAGGAACCTTTCTGGATCTGGGTTTTCCAAACCTCTTATGGTTAGTCCAGGTCCTTCTGTAGACTATCACTCCTGTCCTTGTTGGGGTGGAAATTACAATTTCGACACCGATTTGGCAGGCGGCAGAGCAGTTGTACTGGACCTGCACACTGCATTTGTCCATTACTCTGTCAGGAGCTTCTCCAAACTGTACAAAGTCTCCACGAAGAGTCCTATCAGTGTCAGGAGACTCACACCAAACCTTCAGAGAGACCCACACGTCACATCTCCAGACAGTATGACAAATTAGATTATTTTTATTCATTTAGGCAAACAAATAAGACCCTATGAAATAACAATCCAGATCACATATTTGATTTATACATTGTCTGGACAAAATAAAATAAAAAGTTGCTGTTTGGATTTAAATAGGCAAACGCTTAAGAGTCAATGATTGGATCATTATTGCAGTGAAAAGCTACACACTCCATCAATTAGGGTTAGAAGACCTGTTGCCAAATATAAACATGCTAGAAACATCCTAATCACTGCAATAATGATCCAATCATTTGCCTATTTAAATCCAAACAGCGACTTTTTTTCCCCTTGTCGGGCAGTGTACTTGGCTGAAATGTCAGGATCATATTTTACTCCCAAACAAACAAATGAATACATTTGCATATAGAAAATGCTTATTTTAGGATCCTTTCTTTCTTTTTGCACTGTGATATTTTATTTTGTATTTATTTAATTAATTAAGCAAATAATATACACTCATAGTTTCCAAAAGGCCATAGAAGAACCATTTTTGTTCGCCCAAAGAACCTTTAAGTCAATAGTTCTTAACAGTGACTAGTTTTTTGTTTTGTTTTTTTAGTGTGAAGAACATTTTGATTATCTAAAGAACATGTTGTGGAATGAAAAGATTCCATGGATAATAAAGGTTCTACATGGAACCATTGATGCCAATCAAGAACCTTTATTTAGTTCATCCTATCCATTGTTGTTGTTGTTGTTATCTTTTGTAGCATTATTCAGGGCTGATAGTGAAAAATTCCTGAGCCTGAACTTTTTCCTTGCCCCCCAAGAGGGTAGTATGTACGCGACACACTTTTAACACAACTTTTTGGCCCCTGGGCCCAAATATATAAACAGCCGAAGTATGTATAACCCTGATCATCATTATTGACAAGTGGCTCTTTTTTAGATATTTTCATATTTGCATTATGCCCTCAGTATTATTCAAGAAAACACAGCATTTTCTTCTCAATATGTTCAGTGCCTACATTGACCTTATTAGCCCATCTTAGAACAATCACTGGAAGTAAATGCTGCAGATGCTACAGTCATACCAAGACAGGTCAGTAAGTGGCAATAATAGTACTCCAAAGTACACAGGAATTGATTACCTAAAGGACATGAAAAGGACACACATTCATTTTTCTTTAGCAAATTTAATTGCAAAATATGCACCATTCAACTGAAAAACTATAAAAAAATGAATATACTCATATCATTCATGATGAAAATAAAACTAAATGTCATTCTCCATGATTTCAATGAATAATCCACCTGGTCAACATAATGTTTTATTCATTGATACTTTTAATTGAATAATGCCTATCACTTGAAACAGTTTTGCTGATTTGTATTTATTAAAACGATGTATTTTAAATTTATATTAGTCTACATCAGTGGTTTTCAAACTTTTTTAAGAGCGACCCTCTTTTTTTTCTTAAGTTGTCGCGACCCATATATAGGCATAATACTTATATAAAATGGGCCATTTGACTGCATTCTCCATTAAACCACTAGATGGCACAAAAGTTCAGCTCAGCACTTTTCCACACAACCGCTTTTGATCATTGACGCGTCCGCAAATTAAAGTTGATTCTGCACTAATTTGATATAGGCCTATATATGGGACGCTAATTAACTGGTTAACCGTTAACCAACAAGAATTTTAACCAATTAATCGTTTGCTGTTTGCTGCATGCTTCAAAATAGCCTAAACTACAACTACACTATAACAATATATAGGCCTATATATATATATATATATATATATATATATATATATATATATATATATATATATATATATATATATATATATATATATATATATATATATATATATATATATAATGTTTTTGAGAGAGAAAAAATCAGGTAGGCCTAGTCATGTACAAGTCGCATTTAATTGCATCCAGAAAAAAACTGTAGCCTATATAAAGCGAAATAATGTACAAACATTATAAACACTACAGCTATTTTAGTTCCTCACTCCACAACAAATCCTTCAAAGTGAACAGTATTCAGAATGGATCAATAATTAAAAAATAGCCTACAATTAGGCTATATAAAGCCAAAACGAAATAATTTAATGAGAAACTGAAAGTAACCAGCTTTGGTCTCGTAGCCTGACTCCTCATTCGAATCCAATTTCCATATTCGCGATGTAGCCTATTTCATTTGGATGCATAACAATTATTTATTATAGGCTTTGTACTTCACTCGCGTCCCAATATTGATGGAAAAAATCATCCTCTTCACGCAAAAATGTGCTTGGGAATAGAGACCTGCACCCCGCGGACTCAACGCATATATAGAGTGCAGCGAGGGACTAGATTTGATGGCTGAGTGCGGGTGCAGGCGGTAAGGTATTCGTGTGTGTGCGGGTTGCGGAAGAAAACTATTCGCGGGACTCCCGCAAAAATAGAAATTTCTAAAAAAATTAAATAAAACATCAACAAATAAATTGTTATGCATCTATTGCACAAATCAACAAGAACAACTAAAACAAAATAAAACGATTTAGCTACAGGCGCAAGCATAGGCAGAGTTTCTGTTTATAAATTGTTTTGCTGCGCTGTGCAATGTCACGAATACGTGTTTATTTCTAGAGCGCAATGGCCAAACAGATGCATTTAAGATAGAATCCACTCACCGCTCAAAACGTCTGAGTTTTTGCGCAGTTCTGAATCCTGAATGCTGGCAAATCCTCTGATTATAACAAATACAATTTATACATTATGGAAGATCCATTGCGCAGTCAGTTTTATTGAGAGCTTTGTGAGATCGCGATCAACTGAGATCTTTTTTTTAAAATTATGAATGGAGCGCACTTTGCGCGCATTCTGCCACGCCAAACCACGCACTGGCTTGCTTTTACATTAAATTACTTGAAATAGGGTCATGGACGTACAGAAAAAACGTTTTATACTTTGATGCGGGCGGGAGCGGGAGAAGGTAACATCCGTCCCGCGCAGGTCTCTATATTTGGGAACACCACAGTGGAGCAGTGCTCACGCTGAATGGCAATTGTTGGCTTTACTGACTATTTGAACTGAGTTGTGTAACTTTTATATATTAGGTTAACTATTTTATTTTGATGATGAACTGACTGACTGCTATGTCTATGTTTGCAATGCTGAAATGTTTGTTTGAGTGCGAAGCTCTGGCACGAACGAGCAGAGGAAACATAAATAAAATACTCCGTCATTTTGGTCATACAAATAATAAGAGAAGGACATCGTTAAAAATTGCAAAGTGTTTACTTACATTGTGCTATTGTAAAATAAGGAAAACAAGATGTGCTTTCTGTCGTCTGGGTTTCCATTCCGTGAACTTGTTCAAGGAGAATCGCGCCTCACAAACAATAAACCAAACTCAGCAGCACTGTCACACATTTCTTTCTTTCTTTTGTTTGATCTGTTAATTATTTAAATCAATTATATTTCGCATATTTATTCCTTTTATATAGGCCTAACGGCCTATAGACTGATTTTATGAAAAATATTTATTTTTTATTTTTAGTGTAACTCCATTTTCCTTAAATTGTCCTGGCGACAATTGTTTTAATTCTCGCGACCCAGGGTTTGAAAACCACTGGTCAACATCAACTTATTCCTTGTACATAACAATGAATGTGTCGGAGGGTAAGGGGATATTTGAATTATTTATGAATAAACTAGTGTATTCTAAATCAGTGACGCAAGATCCTTAATAGAAATCTCCACTTTGACGCGAGAAATGCATCTTTACAGATATAATGAAAGAGTTTTTGGTTTGATTTGTTTTATTTCGCAATAATTTAAATCTCTCCATCTATGTATTTGATGTCGGTAAGGCATGTATTGTTTTGAGGATAATTCGTTTCCACTGGATAAAAAGTGCAAGTGACGGCTCTGGCGCCTCTGTATTGCATTGTGCAAGCTTCCACTCTCCGCACAAACCAATGGATATGCGCCTATACCTTATTTATATCTGACGAATAAAAAATCTTCCCATTACAACTTAATTAATAAAAACAGAAACGTAATCACTTTGCCATACATACAAAACGGAACTATTTTAATAGCTGAAACAATGTCTAACAGAACAGCACATATTCTCTTCCGTGCTTTTAAAAACAGACATCAAATAAACATTAGACAATCTATTTTATTATTATTATTTTTTTTAACATGGCACTAAAACGCCGCTGTATAGACCAATATAACAAGAACCTAATTTTTTTTTTTTTTCAGCAGCCACAGTAGCCTACGCCGGAAATCCGGCGTGGTGCCGGAACGCTATCACCCCTGCATTATTGCAATGGAATTTTCCCACAGCACAATACTGATAATTGGGAAGATGTGCTTGTCACAATGGGGAAAAAATCATAGTAGGCCTAGACCAAGCAACCGGGGTCATTAGCATTAAGCAAAATATAATTGTTTGTCTTTTTACAGGATTACAATAGTATTTACACTCCAAGTAACTTCAGATAATTATATAAAAATACCAAGGTACATATAATTATGGTGCCACGTCAAAAAATGGTAAGAACATGGTAGGCTAATTCAGCTTAACATACAATTATAAATCAATTCAGATAACAACAATAAAAGACAACAATAGGCATGTAAATGATTCATGATATTAAAGTAAAAGATGTTTAAATATTAAAGTGAACCTCGAGCAACTATGAAAGTTGCATAGAAGTGAAAATAAAGTTGAGTGTCTTACCGGTGAGAGCAGAAGAGCTGTGCAGATGAAACTCAAAACAACTCTCATCTTCACGATCTGACGCGACGCGCGATGTGGTGATTGTGAAGCGATCAGACGCAATGGGTGAGTATAACGCTAAAACTTTAGCTGTTTACTGTCGCGACATGTTTCATTGAGTATCGCGCTCTTCCGTGTATGAGCATGACAGGTGTGTGTGTGTGTGTGTGTGAGACTGTATACGCCCGGGCACACTCTCGTTAAGCGTGGACGCGCCTCATCTGCAATGCCAGCGACGCGACTGAAGAACGATATTAACAGGTCACAACGCTAAAGTCACTGTTTTCACTTTTAAGAGAAATGCTGTTGAGTTAACCTTATCATTTAAGTGTTGTTCGTCCATATTCCAGGAGGTCAAACTAAATGTTAAATGAACTATTTTCATTTTCTATAAAGAACCTTTGTAAATAAATATTAAACATTAGGTCAAACTTTGGATTAGGGTCCAATTCTCACTATTAAACGGTTAATTCACCCGAAAATTAATTTTATTCACCTTCAAGCCATCCTAGGTGTTTATGAATTTCTTTCAGCAAAACACAATCAGAGTTATATATATTTTTTTTAATATCCTGGCTCTTCCAAGCTTTATAATGGCAGTGAATGGTACCTGAGATTTTAAAGCCTAAAAAAGCGCATCCATCCATCATAAAAAGTAATCCATATGAGGGTTAATAAAGGCCTTCTGAAGCGAAGCCATGTATTTGTGTAAGAAAAATAACTTTATAAACTATAATCACTGGCTTCCGGTAACGGCCGTACATTAGTCGAGTTCCAGCGGAAGAGTGACCTCTGACCTAATGCATGACGAAAGCGCAGAGGATAGAGAGAGAGAACAAAAAACATTGGACATAAGAATGTTTAAAGAGAAATGTTGGAGGATTTCGATATAAAAGAAGTGGAGTTTGTTGCCCAACACCGTGAGAGGCTTCTACTCTCACCTAAGCTTACGCTACTCCTACATCATAAGTCGGGTCAAAGGTCACTCTTCTGCCAGAACTAGACTCACGTATGGCCGTTACTGGAAGACAGTGATTATAGTTTATAAAGTTAGAAATATGGATATTTTTCTTACACAAATGGATGGCTTTGCTTCAGAAGGCCTTTATTAACCCATGGAGCCGTATGGATTACTGATGCACGGATGCACTTCAGCAGGACCCTCATTCACACCTTTAATAAAGCTGTGGAAGAGCCAGGATATACTTTTTTATATAACTCTGGTTGTGTTTGGCTGAAAGAAGACATTCATATAAACCTAGGATGGCTTGAGGGTGAATCATTCATTTTTGAGTGAACCCTTTAATTTACTATTGACAAAGATTTTGCCAAAATAAACTCCTTTATTGCTCGTTAATAGTTAACAAGGTAGTTGTTAAGATTAGATATAGGTTAGGATTAAGAGATGCATAATATGGCGTTGATAATATGGATGCTAATAAGCAACTAGTTAACTAACTAAAGTGTTACTTAAATAAAGAACTTTTATAATACACAAATATCCTGTTTCCAGAGTGCACTGCACAGTTTTGAACATGTTTTGAAAATGAAATTTCATGGTGTGCATCGTCAAGCTTGGGTTGAAAGGCTTACTTTGGCATTTTCATGCGTTTCTGGTTGAGTCAATCACTGAATGGCGCTTATATAAGGCCTTTGAACTTTTACAGATGCACTGAGGCACTAGTAAGACTGAACTTTGAAAACAGACATTAGAGCGGTGCACTGAGAGTTGGATCATTTATGCTGGCACTCATTGCTTTTTTGCTTTTCCATAAGAGTCCATTCTGGATATGAAGAGCAAGAAGAGCAGCGGTTCGATTTTCTCTTCGACACCCTACCATCACCACAAGAAGATAACATAAACACCAAGAACTTTGAGGAGAATCCAATGCAGAAGTAAACCAGGACTCCAATACCAACAGACTAATGATGACCCACCTTTGGGGATGATATAATACAAATGAGACGATATTGAAAAATATTCCAAGTGCCTGGAAAATATATGACATGTTTTTGCAGTTTATGTCCTACAGTGTAATAATTGACAGAGTTACAATTTATTGTTTATCTACACAATAGTTTATGGCTTTGCAAGATGTATGCGGCTTGCACAACCCCCCTCTGTTCCCTCAATGGAGTGCTCCACTCTTGCAGTCCTTTATGCCGGAGGATTCCACTCATCTGTTCGGAGGGGGGATACACGGAGACGCTTTCTCTACACGGCTGCCTGGGAGGGGCGCTTTGAGTCCGTTGGAATTTTACATGCCGATATCTGAATACCTCACGCAGAGTCCAATAGACTTTGGTCAAATTTGCCTCGGTTCAGCGCCGACAAACCTACTGAATATAGACCATCTGCACCCCTCATTGCCGTCCATCTCTCTTCCTTCACCCACACCCTACTCCATTTCTCCATCGGTTCCTTTACCGTTCACTCTCTCTCATGGTACCACAACTCTCGGCTTCGCGTTCCAGGGAGGTGTGATCGCCGCGGCCGACACGCGCTCCAGCTGCTCGGGGCAGGTGGCCTGTCCTGCCTCCCCAAAGGTCTTACCCATCCATTCTCACCTGGTCGGCACCACATCCGGGACCTCAGCTGATTGCGCGCTCTGGAAGCGCATCCTGGCTCGAGAGCTCAGGCTGTACCAGCTTCGACATGGCCGCAGGCTGTCAACAGGGGGCGCCGCAAAACTGCTGTCCCACATGCTGCATCCGTTCAAAGGCACTGAGCTGTGCGTCGCGGCCACTCTTTGTGGATGGGATGGGGATGAAGAGAAGGACGACGAGAAATATGCGTCGAGTACCCCAACAACTCAAATAACAGCGAGCGATTCAAGTAGCCAATCGGCAGCAACCCAGCCTTTCATAGTTGCTGCTGCCGCAGTTTGCACATCTAAAACTCAACCTCGTTCGAGAATATGCGGCCCTCGGGTTGTTTATGTGTGCAGTGACGGGCTGCGCCTGCAGGGGGAGCTGTTCTCTGTGGGCTCGGGCTCGCCCTATGCATACTCGATCCTGGACGGCAGCATTCACTGGGGGATGAGCGCACAGGAGGCAGCTTCAGTCGCCAGGGAGGCCGTGTATCGAGCCACGTACAGAGACGCGTACTCGGGCAATAATGTCGACCTCTACCATGTGACCGCCAAAGGGTGGAAGCGCAGAGAGAGGGAAAACTTGAAAGAAGAGTATTACAGAGAGAAAGAGAGGGAGAGAAAGAGAGTGGAGGAGAGAAAAACTGAAAATAAAGCCATTTTGAAGTGTGATAACAGAGATACAGTTTGAGGAGAAACATGAGGCAGATTTTGAAAGAAAGGATGTACAAAAAAAATCAAAAGATGCGAAGACAAACATGTATTGATAATTCATCAAGATAATAGTTCTTGCTGTTTCACACTGTGAATGAATGAGCTTTAAAGGCACAATATGTAAGATTTTTTAATTAAAATATGGGACCAAAAACCACTAGAACAATGGTATATATTTTGTGTTCTTACATTATCCCAAATGTCTCCAAGAATGTTTAAATCCAGAGAAATAAGCTATTTTAACCAGGACATGGACCGTGTCCACGTGTCGCCTATCAATGACATCATACCCGCGTTACCTTCGATTTCCGGTTATTTTGTAAAAACCATGAAAACACAAAAGACGCTTTAATATATTATGTGTTTTATTAGTAGGGCGACCACCATCAAACAAACCAAATGTGGGACGATTACTAAGTTTGCGTGGGACATGTTACCAACACTAAAACATAACCTGAAACGGTTGTATAATCTTTATTTTACGTGTCGTTTAAATTCAACATCATCACTGAGCCCAAAGGCATCATGCAGATTACTATTTTTTTTAAACTATAATGAACAAATAAAACATAAATCAATATGAAATTAGTTTATTGACTCAATTTATATACAGAATTATCCATTAGTTTTCTGACAGGGAACCCCTGGAACGAATCACCGCTCTACATTTTGATTGACAGCTGTCACAACCTACTAGTGACCGTGTTTACTCCTTTCTTTTCAACCATTGGATAAGATTTAAAAAACGGCTGTTGTAAGGCGGGATGTTACTTGACGAAGCGCTGTTAAATATAGGTGGACATTTTCGATGACGCAAAAGGAACAAATAAAATGCTTTCTTAAAAAGGCAAAAGAACGCATGCATGATTTCTTAATATGATCATTAAAAACTAACAGACTGAGGAAAATGCGGGAAATTTTCTCAATGTGTGACGTGCAGGACATGGGGTGAAAATGCTGTGCGGAACAATGCAAAGCTGGATGGATGGTCACTGGTCTCCCTATTTTTAGGGAGGCAAGGAGAGGCAGAGGAGTATCTCAAATGAAGTTAACTAAACAAAGGTTTCCACACTTTGCACAACAGTATAATATAACTGGTAGTATAACAGTGACCGGACAAAACATAACCAAAACAGACCACACATGTAACAACAGGTGAGCAACTGTTTGGATACATTCATGGACAGAAAACTAACCATACAGCTTAACACAGTTAGTCTTATTGTTTAATTCTAGTTTTCTTGATTTACTGTGAGTAGGGCCTACCGTGTTTTACCATGCCTAATATCGATCGAGCTCGCTGCAGTGTGAACAAGTGTCTCATATTAGCCGAGCGAACGCACAGAGTAGCAACATTCAGCACACTCAAATGTGTCTAATATGATAAAACAGTGCTGCGTTACCCCACACACGCATGAGCGGATAATAATAATAAAAGCTAAAAAAATCAAGGCATCATCAAGCTACGCCTTTGAAAAATTACATATTGTGCCTTTAATGAAATGGTGCAGCCAAAAATGAACATTGAGTCGTACCAAAACTATGATTTCTCTTTTTCTGAGGAACACAAACGGAGATGTTTAGCAGAGTTGTATGGAATATTTTTTGTACTTTTAATAGTTAAATCATTTTGTTGAATCTTGCAAGCTTCACCCCCTTTTCTTTGTATTGTTGGGCATTATGATCAAAAATCTCATTTTGTGTATTTAAAAAAAGGAGGGGAAAATAACTTAAGGGTTTAGAATGAAATGATTTTTCAGAATTTTCTTTTGTTATTTTTTTGAGTGAACAAACTTTTTGTTCAACCCACTTGTTTGTCCATTTCTTATTTAATGACTAGTGAGGAAAATGTACAAACTCCTATTGTCCTGGTTGGGCCTGTGGCTAATATGTTTACTTGCTCTGCCAAATTGTGGCCCCACCACAAAAAATAATGAATAAATGAATTAAAATACTTATAGTTTTCGTTGTTTTTGACCCCTGTTACCTAGTATTCTAACAAATAAGGATGCTATGAGACCAACATTTTAGTGAAATTTCATAATTCCAATTTTTGTCATTAATAAAATAAAATAAACTATAGCAATAGCAAGCAAATAGCACAAATGCATACAATGAATTTTTTTTTTTTTAAAGACATCTAGTCCATCGTAAATGTCAGAAAACAACACTTGTGTTTAAACTAACATCACTTTCAGGTTACTGGTGTTTATTGAATCACAAACCGTGTCTTTCTATAAGTTCAGTGACCCCTACAGGATGCAGAAGGGATTGCTGCTTTTATTAATGCGTGTCAAAAATCTCTGTTTATTAAAAACATGTATTTTATTAATGTCCCCCAGAATTCAACTCATTTGCATCCTAAATGGAGGCCAAAATTAAGGGGTCTTATATGATGTAAAAATGAAGAGTCTTGGTAATTCCCAATTCTTGATAAGTGGCAAGTGCATAAATGTTTCTAGACATTTTGATGTCTCAGTCTTGCTTAAATGTTTTAAATTTATCTTCACATCAATGACTCCTAATGGCAAAAAAAGTATGTGAACTGCTTGCAGAATCTGTGAAAATAAATAAGTTTAACAAAATAAGAGGATCATACAAAATTCATGTTTTTTTTTTTTTTTTTTTAAGCAAAATTGCAAATTGACAAAACGATAGCTTATACAAGGTAGGGGATCAATAAAAAAAAAAACAATACAAGAAATGTATGGTTGGTTCACTATCAGCATTTCAGTGTTACAGCGTCTTGAATAAGCTGTTCTCCCAGCCTGTGCAGTGAACACACATTCAGCATGAGGTGGAGGCGTGGTCATAGTAGCAGTTTATGAGGGAACATATATTGGCACACTACAATCAAGGAGGAATACACAGAGATCACAACAACAACAGGTGAAAGGGAAAGTCAGACAACCAGAAGAGCAGGCCAGTGCTTTTCTAAATTGTTAGTAACATTGGTAACATCTGGGATGCTTTCGTCTCTTGTAGATCATGTAAGTACGAGGTAAATAAAAAATATAAGAATGACATTAATATTTTAGAGCTCAAAAGAAGAAAAATGTACCTGGGCTGTTTCACATTATACATACATATGCTGTGGCATCTTTGCCAGAGTGAACTGACGCTTTACTGTTCTAGAACCATCCTGAAGCGGAATGCACCTGTTTACATAACCAGCTGCACTATGAGGGTGAGTAAATCAGTCTATTAAAATACTGTAAAAGAACATTGTAACAAACCATGAGAAAAATAACAATGCCAACCCAATATCATCAGAAAATGACTGTTTCATTTTGTAAGAACTTTTGAAAGAAGAAAAATAAGCCTTACCATTAGGTCTGTACCCCACCTCCGAACTGGGGAGTAAGCAGATTGTACAAAAACATGCAAATTCATATTAAATTAGCCACCACAACATAATTACGAGATGCTATGGAAGAGTGCCAACGCTGAACTAATTCATTACAAGCTTTGCTCTTATTCAAAGAATCAATATCCTGGTAAAATTTTTATGTTTAAAAGTTTGAAATGGAACAGGAATGTTCCAGTTGAAGTGTAACATTTGGTTAGAATTTAATTCAAATGGTAATTTTGTTGTATAAAATCTGGTATGTTTGTTTTGTTTTCAGATTATTGTAAAGGGATCTTCCGGGTGAACAACAAAGCCTAGACCAGATAATCTGGTTATATTGGTGACCGTAATGATGTTTTGGGAATTTTGCTGGGTTTCACTAATCTTCCAACATGGCTACACTGTCAAGATGATTTACCCAAAACAGAGTGCCCCAGTGACAGAGCAGCATGTCCCATCTAAATCGTAAATCCAGAAATGTACATAAATTAGGTTTGGATTTGGACAACAGTAAGTAAAGAAGTGATACTGGTGTTATAAAAGTATAATGAGTGATTATGATAGATAATAACTTACATAATTTACGTATTTCAAGAAAAACTATTTTCAACAAAATACAAAAAAACATAAACATAAACTTGTCATGGGGTGCGCGAAGAACTTGAGTGTGTTGTTCACCACATAGCAGGTTCTTAGCTTGCTAAGCTAACTAAACGGCTAACATTCCTACTACTGTCACAAATGGTAAAGCATTAACATATCGTGTTTAGAAAACTGCAAGCATTAAAGTTAATATGCATTGTCTTCATTATTTACGTTTGTTATAACCAAAGAATAAGTGTTGGTGGTTTTTGGAACCGTGTCTGTTAGCATAGGCTAATAGTCAACCAGCTTCGCCACCAACTGCTATTCAGCTCCGAATATTAAAAGAAACTTAAGGAGACCCGTGAACGACCACAAACCGATATACAGAGATAAAATTCAACACAAGATATTAACAATCGTTAAATATTGTTTTTATATATTTAGTGTTTAGGCTCTGTAGGGCCGTATATGTACCAGGATGGCCGAGTGGTTAAGGCGTTGGACTTAAGATCCAATGGACATATGTCCGCGTGGGTTCGAACCCCACTCCTGGTAATGACTTTTGATTCTCTCATATTTATCATATTACAATCGAAAATAAATGTGCACAACTGCCATACAAATCACGATACATACGAAAAGCAAAATCTGCACAAAGAGCAAAGGCAGGATACTGCCAGTAATAGCCTACTGTCAGTAATTAAAAATGTTAATCCTCTCTTTCTCTGGATGGACGAATAGATGAGGGGAGGAAAACCGACTGCTGTTGACCAGCATGGCATGTCCATAAAGTGGGACAAATTTGCCAGAAGAAAGGACAAAAAATAAGTCAACAATCAAAATCGACTCGACATGATGTTGAATTGTAGTTTGATACTGCCTCCTATTGGTGATGTAAAGCTAAATACAGGTCCTTCTAAAAAAAATAGCATATTGTGATAAAAGTTCATTATTTTCCATAATGTAATGATAAAAATTAAACTTTCATATATTTTAGATTCATTGCACACCAACTGAAATATTTCAGGTCTTTTATTGTTTTAATACTGATGATTTGTGGCATACAGCTCAAAAAAATAGCATATCATGAAAAGGTTCTCTAAACGAGCTATTAACCTAATCATCTGAATCAACTAATTAACTCTAAACACCCGCAAAAGATTCCTGAGGCTTTTAAAAACTCAAGAAGAGGTGACCGGACCCTGAGGAAGATTGTGGAGAAGGACCGATTCCAGACCTTGGGGACCTGCGGAAGCAGTGGATGTTTAAATGTTTCCTTTCCCAAGTAGTTTAAGACTGCTGTAAGCGAATAATATTTTGTACTGTAAGCGAATAATATTTTGTTTTAAAATCTATTAAAATAATGAAAATATGACGTTTTTGGTGAGTTTATATAATTTAATCATTATATAAAAAGTGTTATTACATTATGAGCTCAAGATTTTATTACATTTTGAGAAAATTATTACACTAGAAACATTTTATTATAATAATAATGTAATACTTATTACATTATGTGCAGTAATTACATTGAGTTGCTACAGACAAACAAGGCTTCCCATCTCACATTATAACAAAAAAAAGTCAGATGTAATTTTCAATAATAAATAATTCCATAATGATTATTTTAATGGATTTGGAATGTATGCTTCAAAGTAGGTGACTATATTATGATAATATGTTGTCATAGACAAGGCTTAATATTCATAGCCTATAATACAATATATAAGGGGTGAGATATAAAACCTCTGCCTTGGCCTGTAATTGTTTACGTATTGCTTCTAAATTATATTGTTGTTCTTTTTTAACGGGTTGGTGCTGCCGTGGTTGTGTAATGTGGTGGTGCATTTTTATATTGAGTTGTAAAGTTGCTTAATTTTATAAATCAGACTGCATTGTGTTTGTGTTGTGTGTATCATAAAATAAAACAATTAAAGATGCATGGTTATTGTTTTTACATTTCCAGTCTATCCTCCTTCCAAATTAATACTTCATTGGATACACGGTTGAAGTCAAGTTTAATATTTGATCATTGTAGTTTTACATGTGTTTGTATTATAATATAGTGATCAGCCACAGCATTAAAACCATCTGCCTTGCAGCTCCTCCCCGTGCTGCCAGAACAGCCCTGACCCGTCGAGGCATGGACTACACGAGACTTCTGAGTGTGTTCTGTGTTTTCTGGCACCAAGATGTTAGCAGCAGATCCTTTAAGTCCTATAAGTTGCGAGGTAGTGCTACCATGGATGAACTTGTTGGTCCAGCACATCCCACAGATGCTCGATTGGATTGAAAACTAGGGAATTTTGAGGCCAGGGGGCAACACCTTGAACTCTTTATCATGTTTCTCAAACCATACCTTAACCATTTTTGCTTTTTGGCAGGGCGCATTATCCTGCTGAGAGAGGCCACAGCCACCAGGGAATACCGTTTCCATTAAAAGGGTGAACATGGTCTGCAACAATGCTTAGGTAGGTGGTAAGTGTCAAAGTAACATCAACATGGATGGCAGGACCCAAGGTTTCCCAGCAGAACATTGCCCAAAGCATCACACCGCCCCCGCCGGCTTGCCTTCTTCCCATAGTGCATCCTGGTGCCATGTGTTCCCCAGTTAAGCAACGCACACGCACCCGGCCATCCACGTGATGTAAAAGAAAACCTGATTCATCAGACCAGGCCACCTTCTTCCATTGCTCAATGGTCCAGTTTTGATGCTCACGTGTCTACTGTTGGTGCTTTCGGCAGTGCACAGGGGTCAGAATGGGCACCCTGACTGGTCTGTGGCCCCATACAGCCTATAGCAGTGCACTGTGAAGTTAACATATCCAAAACCAAGCTCTATGTGGATTCTGACACTTTTCTATCATGGGCAGCATTACATTTTTCAGAAATCTGAGCTACAGTAGCTCGTCTGTTTGAACAGACCAGACGGACTAGCCTTCACTCCCCATGTGCATCAATGAGCCTTGGCCGCCCATGACCCTGACGCTGATTCACCGGTTGTTCTTTCTCGCATCACTTTTGGTAACCTCTGCACAGGGAACAGCCCACAAAACTTGCCGTTTTGGAGACGCTCTGACCAGTCGTCTAGCCATCACTCGTTGGCCCTTGTCAAACTCGCTCAGATCTTTTCACTTGCCCAGTTGTCCTAGTTCCAACACATGAAATTCAAGAACTGACTGTTCACTTATATCCCACCCCTTGACAGGTGCCACTGTAATGATACAATCTATATTACTATTCACTTCACCTGTCACTGTGGTTTTAATGTTGTGACTGATCAGTGCAATACATTAAAGGTAGGGTAGGTAATTTTCAAAGAGACTAGCGATAGCAAGCTAGCTTTGAAAGAAGATCCCATCCCACCCTCCCTTCAGAGCGTCTCCAAAGCCAGACCGCCTCCAAAACACATGAATGCACACATCCAGAGCAAACAAAACTGTCACGAGAGATTGCCTTAAACTACCACATGTCTCAAAGCACATAACATTACAATGTATGTAATGTTAAAATACAGATGTTGACAGGCAGGTAGGACTACGGGTGCCTTCAATATCCCTCCTCGTTTCCTCGCTCATCCATCCTATAAACAAACAAACTGTAATACTTGGCCATACAACACATAAAAAGCCGTTAAGTTCTGGGAATAACCGCTTAACTTAGTGATTGCTATCAGGATACGAAGAGACTGTCAACCAGTCCAGCATAACAAACACATGTTCTGGAACAGAATTGCCTAAGTAAGTTACCCTGACTTTAAATACTATGCAATTCATTCAATTACAGTCAATTGATAAATAGCCTACGTTTTAGGCCTATACATAATACAGTTTCTAAAACATTCATAGAACATCTAAAACTGTAGAAAAAGGACAAAAGAGTGCGTCCACACAATTCCACACGGGGACGCGCTCGTCATTCAATATCCAGCACGACTGGAGCCAGCGCGCCTCGTGACGTCACGTGTCCATCATTCCTGCAGGGAGTGTGGGCGGAGCTGTTGGAGTGGCTCTGGACGCGCTGTAACTCTTCTTTTGTTATTCATGAGTAAAGGAAACTTTGCGGCGGAGTGAACTACTCCAGGAGCGCCAAAACAATCGAGTTGGATAACTTGGATGGAGTTGTGAATCTCCCGTGAAAAGCAGTGGAGCATTAGACGAGTTGGCAGCTGCTTGTGAAGTGTGGAGAGCTGAACATGCCCTAATAAGAGCCAATGATTCATTCTCTACTCAATGATACAAAGTCACTGTACTGCATTGAGAAAGAAAGAGAGAGAGATTCATCACGCAAAGGTGAGAGCTGCTGCTTTTACGATCCCACTTTGCAAAACTTTGATATGTTTGTTGAAGTATGAGCGCCTGAACACGACTCAAATTACCTAAACAACTTAAACCAAATAAACAAACAGATGAATGAACGCTACGCGTCTGTGAAATGGAGTAAAGTGTCTCTTGAGTCCTATTTGGTCTTCTGGTTTCTCTTGTGGTCTGTCTGACCTACAATTACTAAAAGTTAGTTAGAAGTAGCTACTGCAGGGAAACTTGGATTGCAAGAGTTAAACTTAAGTTTGGAGTTAGTTTGGTTAGGGTTGCTTTGGTTTAGTTACAGTTTTAGGCGTGTTTGGGTTAGCTAGCGTTACAGTTATGTTTATGTACACTGAAAAAAATTATGTGATCAATAAGTTATGACAATAACCCCCGGTTTCACAGAAGAGCTTAAGCTAGTCCCACACTAAAATGCATGTTTGAGCTATTTTAACTAAAAGCAACTTGCACTGAGATATCGTAAAATATGTCAGAGCCATTGTTTTGTCATTGTTTTTAAAATCTACTTAAATGTCCTAATTGAACTAATGACTAATCCTGGCTTAATTTAAGCCCTGTCTGTGAAACTGGACCCATATGTTTTTACATTGCTTTGACTGAAATAATACAAGATTCAACTAGTGTCTCATGAGTCCTATTCGGTCTTCTTGTTTCTCTTGTGGTCTGTCTGACCTACAATTACTAGAAGTTAGTTAGAAGTACTGCAGTTTTAGGCTTGTTTGGGTTAGTTAGCGTTACAGTTATGTTTATGTATACTGTAAAAAAATGATGTGATCAATAAGTTATGACAATAACCCCTGGTTTCACAGACAAGGCTTAAATTAGTCCCAGACTAAAAGCTGTTTTAACTAAAAGCAACTTGCACTGATATATCTTCAAATATGTCAGTGCCATTGTTTCATCTTAAGATGCGCACCAGTAATGTGTTTTTCTAAGGTACGCTACTTAAATCTCCTAATTGAACTAATGACTAATCCTGGCTTAATCACTAAGCCCTGTCTGTGAAACTGGGCACATATGTTTTTACATTGCTTTGACTGAATTAAGATTCAACTAGTGTCTCATGAGTCCTGTTCGGTCTTCTGGTTTCTCTTGTGGTCTGTCTGACCTACAATTACTAGGAGTTAGTTAGAAGTCCTGTTGGAAAACTTGGAGTTAAACTTAAGTTTGGAGTTAGTTTGGTAGGGTTGCTTGGGTTTAGTTACAGTTAGGCTTGTTTGGGTTAGTTAGGGTCATAGTTGCGGTCATGTGATCAATATGTTATGGCGACATATGTTTTTAAAGGTGCCCTGGAATGAAAAATTGAATTAACCCTGGCACAGTTCAGTACATGGAAATCACATACTGTGAGTCTCAAACACCATTGCTTCCTCCTTCATATGTAAATCTTGTGTGTGAAAAACACCACGGAAAAATAGGCGAATCTCAACATAACACCGACTCTGACACAACCATTGAGTTGTACGCCCCCAACATTAGCATATGCCAGCCCATGACTTGCCAAGTTCAACTCAGGAGAACGAACTCCAGAGGAAGTCTGGTCATTCTGCAAATGGAGCAGCAGCGTTATTACAGCGTAACTCGTCTTGCTCTGGCTACTCCTGCTATCTCTGTATGTATATTTGAGGCTACAATAAAACCAAATATGTTATAAAAGACCACTAGCTTCTTTTGGTTTTCATTTAAAAATATCTTAAACCTCTCGTTTCGTTAAGAAATAAATGAAACTTCACTTTACCCTCAGCCAAAACGAATAGCCTAGGAGCAAATGATAGATCCATGAGGCAAAAGATTGCCCGTAAGATATAAACAAGACGAATGATATGTTTAACCACTACAGAGACATCAGAGCCAGCGGCAGACGTCAGAAGGTTTAGCCGAGGGAAGGCTGCTCTAGCCGGGCTTAATGAGCGCTGAGCGCCCGGTGGTCGACTGGATCTCACAACTCTAAAAACTGCAGATCAAAATAGGCATTCTTTTTATAAACAAACCACAGATTTGAACTTTAAACAATTACTTTTTTACAGAAACAGACTCAAACATATGAGGATATGAGGATCATAGCCTAAACCAGGGCTATTCAAATCTTACCCTGGAGGGTCAATGCGGTGCAGAATCAGCTCCAACCCTAATCAAACACACCCACCTGTGATTTTCTAATGATCCTGAAGACATTGATTAGCATGTTCAGGTGTGTTTGATTAGGGTTGGAGCTAAACTCTGCAGTGCATTGGCCCTCCAGGGCAAGATTTGAATAGCCCTGGCCTAAACTCTCTATCGTCATGCCATAACGGACAGAGTGCAGTGAAACAGCCAATCAGAGCAGAGCTCCTCATTGCTATTCATGATCCTTCCAAATAAGGCAAAATCAGCCCGTTTCATTCTAGGAATATTTCTAGGGTTGTAAATGGACCTGTAAAACCATATCTGGACTGTTTTTGCACTTAAATAAGCCACATACACTCTATGTAGGCCTATATCAGAGAACAATTTAAAATATAGTTTCAACTCATTTGAGGGCACCTTTAAGCAATTTTCAACCTTTATACAAGATTCAACAAATTTTTAAGGCAGTTTAATGTAATTTAAATTTAAATTGATTGTACCTATTTTTATTATAATTTTTTTAAAAGTAAGATTTAGTTCGGGTAAGGCTTGGCTAGGGTTAGTTGAGTTGTGCTGCTTTAGGTTGATCTCGGGTCAGGTTTTTTGGGATTAGAGCCATTTATCCCATTAATGACTATTAGGGTCAGTGTTATGGTTTTTTGGGGTTAGTTTGAGTTGTTGTGGTCCGTACACACTTTCAAACTGGAGATCATTCATGCAGGCACCAACTTGGCACATGGTTTGCCTCTAAAAATGGCATTTATATCTTGGTGTTGCCTTTTTTTGAAGTCCAAAACAGACCATTCTTAGCTATTGACTGTTTCATCTAGTTTGTATAGGCGTGCATTCACGTTCGATGTTTTATTTCAAGTCATCATAAGCAGGCTTTTTGTGGGATGGAAGTTGAGAAAATGGGGTCTTTGCAGGAATCTAAAGTTAGACGTTTGCGTCATCCAGTATCGCTGCCTGCATGCCAACACGTTTACTTATAAAGCTGAAGCAAAGCCTTTCTTGGACAAGACATGCTGTAAATTGTCAGAGGGAGGGAGTTGTGTTTCTATTCTCTCCAGCGACTCTCAGCATTCCTGCTCATTACCTCATTACTGATCAATGACATCCTCACCCGGCCGTCATGTCCATCAGCTGCTGAAGTGCTGCTTTGAGAGGTCTGAAGTTGGTGGACCTTACCAGGGAGCGTGTTTTGATGGAAGGAATGTAGGGGGAGCTGCAGAATGAATGCGTGGTCACCTGTTTGGCTGGGTGACAGCTCCTGTTACGACTTGTCCCACACACACACACAGGACCTGGCTCTCTCGTGCTGTAATTGGTCTCACCCTCTGATGGGTGTTCTCTGGTACGGGTGCTTAATGATAACATCTTACTCCTGATTGTGAATCTGTCTGTTGGTGCTGTAGGGCTGATGTTTTTACCTGTCCTGTTGATCTCACGGTAGACTTTTTCTTATCTTGGTCAACGTAAGACATCGCTAACTAGACATCATCTCAGCACCCATACTGTAGTTTTTATGCATCAGCCAGTGTGAGGACCAGAATGTGTTTTAATCCTCATTTAATACTATAGTTTTAATTTAACTTTTGAAGTAGTGAAGTATTCATTGCATTCTGCAGTGTCATAAATCTGATAATTCTGAGTGTGCGTTTACATGGCAACGATGTACTAAAAACGGAAACGTGACAACAGCGCCAAAACAATCCCCGTTCACACGGATCACAGAAAATGACTACAAACGCTGTATTATCATGCCAGGCCAGTAGGTGGCGATGTAACTTTGTAAGGAAACTACGTGCCTATAGACTGCGTAATATGCATGTGCCTGACATCACCGTTTTCACAAATTAAGTTTTTGTAGTTTACATGGAGATTATAATAGTAGTTGTTTAAAAAAAAGTGCACTTTGAAAGCTGTTCTCAAAAGTTAGTCTTTCAGTCCTTTAATTTTTTGGAGTCAGAACCAAAATCAAAAGATTTATGCTGTGTTCATGTCAACATTCACACAATTACAAGTTGGACTTTTCTTTACTGATGTAAGGTGAACATTTATAGTAATTAAAATAAATCAGAATTAGAATCTGAATTTAAATAGGGTCAGTGATGGAATCAGAATTAGAATAAGAAATGGAATTAGTAAGAATCAGAATTATAATAACTATAAACACAAAACAATTATTAATTGGGTTTTGAATCAGTGTAAGAATTGAAATTAGAATTTAAGGACTCTGACCTAAAGCACGTGCGGACACGCGCCTTTCAGACAACATACAATCGGGATTCAGTTCTTTCTTGGATTATTGGGTTTCAATGATTAAACAAATGTAAAAATGCACGTCCTGGCGAGTATTAAACACAGTAGTGTATGTCTTTAGTGAACGTACACAGAGTTGAGTGAGACATTGTGTGTTACAATGAATTTGGTCCGTGTTGGTCTTAAAGGGCCGGACCTCATATTGTGTGTGATTTAATGTTCATCAAACAACAATGAAAAATAGAAAACCACCCCATGCTTGGCTAAACAACTTTAATATATTTATTAAGAATCAGTGTAGCCTATAGTTAATTTATAGAGTGAAGACTAAGCAGTTTTTTTAATATTTGATTTATTTCTTGACTTGCTACTGTTAAATAGACCCACTGTAGCTGAAAATAAAGCACTGTTTTTGTCATGTTGTTTGTAATTTGCATGTTTTGCTTATAAAAAAAAGATAATATTAAAAATCTATATTGTAATTATAAAAGTACATTAAAAAAAATATTAAATTACTCGTATCATGATTTAAGATTTTGGTCATCCCAACCTATTCAGTAAACATAAACATTTTCTATTTAATTTGGTTTTATCGAAATAGTTTTTGTTGTTTTTAATGGGAGCAAAATATTTATTTTTATTTTTATTTAAAAGCAAATTGCAAACATATCGAGATATATATCGAATATCGTAAAAATGTTGAAAATATCGAGATATAATTTTTTTTTAGATATCGCCCAGCCCTAGCATCAGAATTATAATCAGAAAGTTATAATCAATTTAAATTATATCAGAAATAGAATATGAATGAGTAGAGTTAGAATTGGCGAGAAATCAGCATTTGACTCAGCATAGGAATTCAAATTCAAATCAGAATTTATGTTGCCAAATTAGAATCAGAAAGTTATCATTTCAATTATGTCAGAAACCGAATACGAATTAGAATTGGTAATGCAGTAAAATTCAGCAACAAACAGCTCATGCTGGCTCACTCCACACCCATCACTCAGAGCCATAACATCACTGCAGTTTACCATGAGGATTGCTGAACAGTCCATGTTCGCTTCTCTTCCCACTTTCCGGAATGACCTAGAAGAGTTAATACGCCCATGTCGAAACCGTTTCATTTGATTCGGCTAGAAACGGCATGGCCTCTCCCTGCTCTGCGCTTTCCAGCTCTCCCACAGCGCTTTGCAGTTGTTCAGAAAAGTAAGGTCACATGGTTGCCGCCCTCTCGTCTGGTCTGTGTAAACATTTCCAAGAGCAATATGCCGTATAAGCCTATATTGCACAGTGTGTGGATATCCTGTATTCATGGAATGGCCTACTGTATTTGCTGAAGAATCCCACAGTGTAATCTTAAATACATTGAAGAATTATTTAGGCTCGGAAACAAAATGGAAAGTTTTTTTTCCTTCTGAGATAATAAGCAGCTTCTGAATTAAAGATGTAACATAATTAGGTCATGTGAAAACAATATAGGCCTACTAGTATTGGATTTCATAGAGTTGGCACAGGCTGATGGGATATGCTCTGTTGCAGGGATTTGCCGTGGGCTGGTATATGTAAAGGGACGTACCCGTGACCCCTGAGAAGGAAGATGGCTACCGTGGGCACGCTGTCGGAGGCCTCTGAGGGCGGAGACAACAACGAATTCACTGACATCATCAAATGGAGATCAGGTAAGACGGAGATTATCTGCATAGCAAAGTGTTGAACTGCTTTTTTCACTATTTCAAGGTTGGTAGTAGAGCATGGCCGATTATTTGTGTCTGATTCTGATATGATTTTTAAAAGGTCAGCCAACCAGTGAATCACCGTTGAACTGAATAATGAGCTAAATAATGACACTTGCCTTCTGTAGAGCTGCTTTATTGCTGAAATTGAATTTGTTTCATAACTGATGAACTTTACGACATTTAAGTCAGTGTGAAACGGAAGTTATATTGTGTCATATTAGCCTGACATCGTCATATACTGCTCCATTGGGCTGTGATTATAAGGCGTGTTTCAAACGAACCAGGAAAGAAAATGCCTCTGCACTCAATTGGATAGACCTACAACCAATCAGAGCAACGGAGTAAGTGAAGAGCAATGCATAGTGTCAACAGAACTCAACTGCACACATACCTAGTAGAAGAAGAAGATGAGGGTAAATGATCTTTTCCAGTGTTGTGAAAAGAATGTTAGGATACACAGAGTACTTACCAACACGATCATCATTTTTGAGAGAAATAGTAAAGGTGAATGCATATACGAACAACAAGTTCTCTTTATAACTCGCAATTGCAACTATATCTCGCAATTCTGAGGAAAAAAAGGGAGAATTGTGAGATAAAAAAATCACAATGACCTTTTTTGTTGATTATTCCATGGCTGAAACAAGCTTCCTTATGTATATCCGAGTGATAATGCTTCTAAAAATAAAAACAAATGTAGGAAATTGGGGAAAATGGTAATTAATGGATGGTTCTGGTTTGTTATTGGTGGATCTCTTGTGAGTGACAGGTTGTCCCGCCCTCGTCATCAGAGAAGAGAAAAGATGTCGCTGCAAGAGGGAGGGGGAGTTACTTCGGCTGCGTTCAGACCGTCAGTCCAAATCCGATTTTTGTGCATTTCCGATAGAAATCAGATCAGATTTAGCAAGTGTGAATAGCAAAAAATAAACTTTTTTTTCAAATCCATTTCAGAGATGTGTATTTTGAAATCACATTTCTGGGAATCCGTTTCAGTCTGACCGCTCTGATCCGATTTCGCATCGTTTATGTGCCTTTCTCACACCATGATAAATGTAAAACGTCAGACTATGTTATAGGAAACCAGCTGAAAGTCATTGCAGAAACATGGTTGTGTTGTAAAGTGCCAGACAAGCAGAAAATTACACTGACACGTTCTGAGACCGGTGGAGACGACAGCACAGAATAAAGCCGCTCATACCAGCCTCACACGCTTCTGCCTCGTAGTAGTTCAGCACGATGGCTACACATCGTCATGATGTAAATAAGACAACATCTGTATTGCAAACCCCTCCACGTGTTGCGGCTGTTGTTGTTATTTTTGGCGTATACCTACCAACACAACGTCATTGCCATTGAAACCAATGCAGATATTCCGGAACCTGAACAGTTCCGATTCACAATGTGTCCGCCAATAATTTTAGATCAGATTCCAGTCGGGATACACAAATCGGATTTGGACTGACAGTGTGAATGTAGCCTTTGATTCAAGATTATGAAACACACGAAAAAAAGAAAAGAATACGGTTTGCACTGATAAATTAATTATAATAAATACTGTAATATTTCATAAAATTGATATTTGATATAATATTTCAAATCCCAAGAATTGTCCGTTTTGATTTCACGGTGACTTTAAAGACTGGAATGAGAGGAAGAGCCCAGGACATCTGTTTTGTGCTCTGTAGGGTATGTGTTAGCGGTTTCAGGCTGTGGTCTCCTGTCAGGTATGTTCTCTCTCTCTCTCTCTCTCTCTCTGGGAATGTTGGAATTCCACCACGGCTGTGGATTTACAGCGCTTGTCTTTCCAGACCACAATGCCTTTCTTTCTGTAAGGATTCTGGTCTCCTAGTAACGGGCAAAAGTTATGTTTTCTTGGGTTGGAGCTGCCAAATGTTGTAGAGGGAGAGATAGTCACGTGTTTTTAGTCGCCAGCTAAAGTAGGTCTGTAACTGCAGGCCTTGTTTTGATTTGGAATATTAATGGAATCATGTGATTTTTGTTGTGAGGAGACTTTTAATAAAATCCCTCAGGTCAGTTTGAACTGTGAAACTCATGTTTTCTGTGGAGGAATAATGATTAACTATAGTTCAGTGAACTGAGATTGTCACAGCTGAAGTAGGATGAGTATGAGCAAAGGGAACGTGCGTCTGAAGGAAGTGATATTATGTGTGAAAGTCGCTGCCCAGTCAGTCAGGGAGTGGTGTAACAGATATTGTGTCTGTATGATGGCACCTCCTCAACCTGTAGACGATCACTTGCAGTGAGAGCAGGTGATTTCCAGCGACGTGAGCGACAGCAATCATTAACTACGTGAGGAAGGTGTGTTCAGTGACATATTTAACCTTATGCTGATTTCTTGAAGGCCAATTTAAAGCCGATATACAGGATTTTAGGCCTGGGCTATGCACCTTAAAAAGGTGTGGTTGTTGCAACAGCAAAGCAAGACTTAATACACAGATCTATTCTGACATTGCTATGGTTATCACTGTCAATCATCACATATTTGGATTCAGTCCTGCTTTTAATTATGGTTGTCAACCCAACAACTTTGCAGAGTGTTGCTTGTAGCAGGAGAAATACGTTTTATTCAGATAGTGAATTATAAACAGACCGCGAGCAAAGAGCATTGCCTTTTTAATCACTGAAGTAGAGCTGCACGTTTCTAGTTAAATTGAGGATTGTGATTATTATATTTTTGTTTCAAACATAGTTCACGATTCTCCCATGATTCTGAACAGACAACTAAACAAAACATGTACTAAAGTCATGAAAAAAAAATCTTTTGCTGCAATCTATTTTAAACTTTTAATTAATATGAATTAATTACTTAAAGGGTTACTTCAGCGATTAGCATTTAGCTTTGTATCAGTAGAAACCGGGAGTATATTCAAATTATCGTACTTTCCCCCCTCATATCACCCTGAGACGAGAGAATTATGTATTTTATTTCTGGAAAAAATCCTCCGTTGACGCAAATATCGTCATTTTGCGTCATTGGAGGAGTCTTTGGCCAGAGGCTGAAGACTACAGCCAGCAGGAGGCGCTGTTTCCACATGTTTTCAACATCACACTCACAGCACTCGGCTCGCGGAGCTGCGGAGATTCATGTAAACGGAGCGGTGGAGAGCAAAGTGAGTGTTTCAACTTTTAAACTTCCTATGAAAGTTAAGCTTCCAAAGACATGAACTGAAAATGCACCAGACTGATCACGTGCTGTAAATGCAGCCGCAGCCGCGAATCCCGTGCTTAACGTTACCTCAGCTCATGTGATGAATGTAATCCGATCCTGCTGCGTTTGTGCCGTGACACTCAATCGACTCACTCATATTGAACAGACAGGTTCAGTTTTTAATTGTAGCGTCTCTAACTGAACTGATTTTATGAAAATGAATGCGGTGGGCAAGTAAATCAGTAATCCTGTAGCCGTGCCTAGAGCAGCCTCGGGCAGCGAAGTGCATTCTGGGAATTGTTGTCTTTCATCCCCATGAGACAAAAATACATTTTCTGTGTTTTCTCAGTCTAGAAGGCACCAAATTCATAGTTTTACAGATTCATCTTCCCAGCGCTGTAGTACCCCTTTAAAGAGGTGGTTTATTATGATTTCACTTTTGTAACTTTAGTCAGTGTGTAATGTCGCTGTTTTAGCATAAACAACATCTGCAAAGTTACGATGCTCAAAGATCAAAGCAAAGGGAGATATAAGTAGTCACTTTTTAAGGAACAAACGGCTGGTAGGGACTACACTAAACTAGTGACATCACTAACCTACAATGTACATAAACCCCAGGAACATGCAACAAAGGCCATGCTGAGAAGAGGAAGAGTTGTTGTAGTCGAGCACATTTGGGAGCTGTCGCATCTGTCTTTTGTTGCAGTACAGTACGTAACTCAAATTCAATAGCATGTCATAAATCAAGATGGCAGCTTAAGTTATTATCATAATTAAACTAAACTACACCTGTTCTCTCTTCATGCAGCAGGTATTCTCTGGCTCTGAGCATCTTACAACAGTTCCCACCCCAGCGATTTATAGATTATCATGACAGTATACGCTAATGAATGCCTTGACTATAGTTAACTCCACATCAGCTGCATAAATTCATCCACTATCCATTCAGAAACGTCCGGTCTTATTCTACATGTTGTCACTTCTTCTTGAGTCTCTCCATCATTGTCCGACTTCGGTTTGAACATAAAAGGCTGAACCGTTTCAGCGTGAGTTAATCAGAGCTGCTAGCCTGCTAACATGAGCTCTTGAAGCTCCGCCCTCTTCTTGAAAGGGGACGGAGAGCAGCAGCTCATTTGCATTTAAAGAGACACACAAAAACAGTGTGTTTTTACTCACCCTCAAAAAATGTTAATTTTAACATGCTATATGATATGATATGTGGTGTATTTTGAGCTAAGACTACACATACACACTCTGGGGACATCAGAGACTTATTTTACATCTTGTAAAAAGGGGCATAATATAGGACCCCTGGTTTGAATGAATGATTCAGTGACTCACCCATAAAGACTTAACTTGTTTCATTACTGGATTAATCAGTATTTGTTTGAATCTCTTGAATGAATGATTTAATGACAAACACAGGTATTAACAGTCTCTTGTCGCCACCTACTGGTGTAATGATGTAATGATACAATCTTAATTTGAAGCGGCAAGTTACTTTCTGAAGGTGATTTACTTTATTTTGATCGCTACCGTAGACATCAGTGTTTACGTCCTAATTATAAACTTTTATCCCAGTACTTCTGTGGTATATTTGATTATGCATATTTTATATTGCAAATATGAGTATTTGTAACAGACATAATGAAATGAAGCTATTTCATACCTATACTGTGATTTTTATCAAAGGTTTAATAGAAAGGAGAATCAGTGTCATTTAAGAATGAGATTGTGTGTGTTTGAATCAAGATCGCAATGTTTTAATGATTAATCATGCAGCTCTACACAGAAGCTGTCAATCACTTCAGTTTAGCGTGAGTTCACTGAGCTCTGCATTCTTGTGAAAACACCTGTTATAATCAGCAGCCACGTTTACATGGGCACTTTTTGTTTCATCGGAATGAAATAATTCTGATTGATGAATCCGAACAAACGGGTTGATGTATGCGTTTATATGTCACAAACTTCAAACTTCTTAGCTCAAAATACCCCACATATGTCACAAACTTCAAGTCGGATTTAATCTTTTGACATGCGCACACACTGCACAAATCAACAGTTGCACACTGACCATCCTCCTTTTCTTTGTTGTAGACTTAATATTTTTCTAATTAGGGGACTGTGAGCACACAGAGAATTGTGCCATGATGCTTATATTTCTCAAGCAGTAAAACGCCCATTCCTGCACTCAAAATCCGAAGCAAGCACTTGTGGGTCAACGTCGTCCTGCACCAGCACCACTTCACAGACGATGAGTGGATGTGAGAATTTTAGATTTAGATTTATTATATTCAACAAATCATCTAGTTCCGTTCATCATGTCATTACGGCATTTCTACTTTATTGCACATTCAATACGACCAAGTGTTACATGTCCTATTAAACAGATTAGAAAAGGTTTATCCGACCCCTCTCAAACCGATTGAAATTTCATCCGGTTTGGGCATTTTTATTCTGATTGAGGTGTTTACATGTAGCATCTTCATTGTATTTATTGAACGATGACTGTATATGAAAAACACATTTTAGCATTTGATTTTGATTAGATGGAACTATTGAGCAAAGACATTAAACCAGGCAACTTTAGAAGTTACCAACTGAGTATTTAGTGATTATGATGCAGTCACTGGAACTGATGCTTTCCTGCCTCTTTATACTTTGAAAAGGGATCAGTTTTCAAGTTTTGGGCACAGTTGATGTGTGTAGCAGCCCCCAGTGATCACACGCACATACACACACGCGCACATATTCGTTTTCGCTATCTTTGTGGAGACTCACCAGTCGCATACACATAATGGTTTTTATACTGTACAAACTGTATATTCTTTCCCTTACACTAATCCTACCCCTAAACCCACCCATCACACAAAACTTTCTGCATTTTTACATTTTCTAAAAACATCATTAATATGTTTATTATCCATTTCACTCATGGAGATGACTGGCTGGTCCCCTCAATGTAGGTGATCTCAGGTTTTACTGTACTTGTGGAGACATTGTTAATGTGTACTTGTACACGTGCACACACACACACACACACACATATAGAGAGAGAGAGAGAGAGAGAGAGAGGAGAGAGCAGGAAGTCCTGTAAAACTACATCCTGTGAAATTGCTCTCATGGAAAACAAACAAAACTTTATCTTCCAAATCCGCATTAATCAAGCTGATTTCTGAGGAACAAAGAAATCATCAACTTAATTTATGGAGCCTTTCCTCTGTTATGAACCAGAGGTCAGTGCCCTTTAGTAACTTAATTTGTAAAAAATTATAAATTTCTTATTTTAGTTAGCTTTTATTTGTATAATTGTATTAATATTTAATGAAATTAAATTATTTTAATGACAAAAACAAATAAAATAAAATAACCAAACTTTTCTTTAAAGTAAATATGTTAATATTAAATATCAATATACATTGCCCCACCCCAAAAAAAAAGTCGCTGTTTGAATTTAAATAGGCAAATGCTTAAGAGTCTATGATTGGATCATTATTGCAGTGATTATGATGTTTCTAGCATGTTTATATTTGGCAACAGTTCTTCTAACCCTAATTGATGGAGTGTGTAGCTTTTCATCTCTTAAACAACCATGTATGAAGACACATCATGGCCATGTTCCAGGAGGAAATTGTCAAGATTCATCAGCTCAAACTGCGAAAGAATGAAGAATCATTTTCACACATGAATTGACTTCTCAGTGTCCAGACCTTACATTCATTGAGAGTCTTTGGGATGTGCTGGAGGAGACTTTACAGAGTGCTGGACTCTTGCATTGGCAATACAAGATCTTGACCAAACATTGACTCTCCTCTTAATGGAAATAACAACAAAACATTTATTTCCATCAACAGGTGCATCAATTGTTCAAGTTAAATTTTTGTATGTTTAATGTGTGTTTTGGATCCAGGGTTTTCCTGTAAGGTTTCTAGGTCAATGCCACTTTTGTGGGTAAGATTGCAGTTTAATTATCAACTAGTATTTTAGTCAGTGATGACTGTCTCAGACTGCATATTGCACACACAAAAGGGAAGTACTGCTTTCTCAATCTGGAAAGCTGATTGACTTTATGCAACTTCCTGAGTCAGAGTGTGCAGGTTTTACCAGTCCATCTGGTGGAAATCCAGTCATTTTACAAGAAAACAGGTTGAACTCACTAATGAACTAATATTCACTGGTTTTGGTTAGGTTAGTGGTGTTAGTGTTTTGTTAGTACTAGTAAAATCAATATCAGTGAGCAGAGCTGTATTTTCCACTTGGTTTTCTGAGTTACAGAAATTCTGATCACAAAGTTTACATCATATGTTAAATTGAAAGGTGATATTGTAATTAGGGCCGGGACTCGATTAAAAAAATTAATCTAATTAATTAGAGGCTTTGTAATTAATTAATCGAAATTAATCGCATTTTAATTGCATATAAATATTTGACCTGAGAACAGTGAGAAGTATTTTTTTTCACATGGACTTTTAGTATACCATTGAATAATGACTGAATACATAAGTTTAATCAACAAAATTTTGTTTATTTATTTATGTCCAGCGTTTTGCGTTGAGGTGATATTTGAGGCTCGATACGCAAATTCCTTTTGCATAGCTTCCACACAACCATGCTCTTGTCGACGCTTCCATCCTTTCGTTTTTAAAACAAAATTTGCCAAGCAAAGCAGTCTCGGCCAGCTTCTTCGTTCATGTTCACTGTGGTTTGTTGTGTTCAGAAGTCAAGAACGCTAGTTGGTGTTCCAGTATAAACGGTCCGACGAAACTCATTCATTAAAAACGCGTTCGCGGTGCAAAAATAAGTTAAAATTGTTATCAATTTTGCGTAATTAATCTTAATTAACGTTAAAAGTCACGCAATTAATTAATCTTAATTAACGCGTTAAAGTCCCGGCCCTAATTGTAATCATAATATATATTAAAAAATACTGTTAAATTCTTAAATACTGTTAATTGCCTTGTATATAGCCATTGCTGCTGATATGGCATTAATTGAATTGGTTTGGGGGTTTATATGAGTGTATCTCTGAAGGGAAGTGAAAAAAATGGCGCTGGCTACTCTCTGCAGTCTCAGACGGTGACATCTTTGTCCTGTGTCGGCCACCGTAGCTTCTCTATGTGCTTTGAAAGGGAGGGGTGAGCGGTGGACGGTTGCAATTCACAACCTCACCACTAGATGCCGCTAAAATCTACACATCACCTTTAAGGCCAGTTTTCCTGTTATAGAGCAAATAAACAACAAATAAATGTGCTTAAACACAGAAAGAATTGACAACCAGTATAGGATTCTACCAATTTGCTTGAAAAACAGAATCGAAATCGGCAATGAAAAATCATGATCGCTACACACTATGTATGGTTGGTCACATCAAATGACCGTCAGACAGTATCTTCTTGACTTAGTGGGCTGTTCTTCCTGAGAATAAGCTGTAACCTTATGCTGTTGTTATTGTCCACTGAATATTCTCTGTTTGTGAAAAATGTTGAATATGGCGAATAAGCTCCGCCTTCTAAATGAAAGAGCCAATCGTTGATCAGTAAAGTCACCGTGTCACTGCAGCTGCCGTTAGAACCTCCGGTTGCTATAGAAACAGGCAGTGTTCGCATGCGCATTTGTCCAGGCTGAGTTTTGTCATGATTCAAGTGTTTACAAACCAACTTTATGAGGCAGTTGTTGTCAGATTTCATTGGGGATTTCAAATATGAAATGTAATTGTTAGCGAACAGTTTTGGAGAATTTAATGTTTCCTCGCTCAAAGAGAGAGAAGCTGCACTTTCAAAGATGGCCGCCGAGTGAAATGACTCGTCTTAAAGGGACTTCGGGGTCGGTAGGTTTTTGTAAATGTTTTTGAAAGAAGTCTCTTGTGTGTAACAAGGCTGCATTTATTTTATCAAAAATACAGTAAAAACAGTAATATTGTGAAATCTTATAACAATTCTGTTTTTTATGGTAATATATTATAAAATGTAATTGATCAAAGCTGAATTTTCAGCATCATTGCTCCAGTCTTCAGTGTCTCATGATCCTTCAGAAATCACTCTGATATAATTTGATGCTCAAGGAACATTTCTGATTGTTATCATCATCAATGTTGGAAACTGTGATGGGTTTTCAGGAATTTAAGTTCAAAAGAAACATTTTGAAACATTATAAATCTCTTTATTGTCACTTTTGATCAATCCTTGCTGAATAAAAGTATTCATTTCTTTCAAAAATGAATGCTTGTTGCATTCCTGTTTTCCTGAAGCATGCTGGGTAATGCAGTTCTGGTGTGGGCACATTCTCTGTACTCTAATTTGTCTGGACTAATTTGTTCTCTGCACAGGTTGGACGCTCTGCCAGCTCACACAGGGGCTTTAACACACACACACACACACACACACACACACACACACACACACACACACACACACACTCGCCACGTTGAAGTTCTCCTCTGTTTAACGCGTCTCACTCTGTCTCTCTCTTTCATCTATGCCCCCGTCCAACTACACTCACATTCTTGCTCTCTCTCACACACTGTATTGTAAAGCGAGGTGAGACGGGTCCCTTTACTGTAGCCAAGTGTTATATAAGCAGCACTCATGGCCAGATCTGTCTGTCAGTTCCACTGCCTTTACTAAACCTCTGACTGTCTGGATGGTCTGCTCCAGTTTGCAGCTTATTCTGCCCAAAGACTGCCTGCTCGGACAGAAAGAGACCATCTGAGTGACATATAAAGCTTCCAACCACAGTTGTGTTTGTTGTTTACACGCTGTTAAGGTTTCTCTGATTTATGTTTCTTGAAGGAAATTGCCTGCAGGGTAGGAAAAGAATATCGTTGAAGTTTTAGGGAAGTCTGTATTTTAGGTTTTGGTTGCATCAGAGCTGCCATTTCTGTTGCTGTGACAACTACCACACAAGACTTGTTTGTCAACATAATCTGACATTTGAATTTATAAACTTGGTTATAGATGGTATGTATAATATAATTGAAAATAGAAACTTAGTATGCAAATAAATGTGAGAAAAAAGACCAATCAGAATTCAGATTGGATGTATTGCATCACAATTATGGTGGCATCACCGCTGTCAGGTTCAATGCTAAACGTTCTACTAATGTAAGGCCCATTCACATCAAGGGCAATAACGGTAAGGATAACTACAACTAAAGTTTTAATAATCGCTCTGATTCTATGAGAATAGTGAAGTTCACACCACAACTATAACAATAACGACACAGAGGAACGCTATCACTGGAATCGCTTTCTGAATTCTTTATTTTCCAGCTGATGAATGTTGGCAGCCAATCAGAATCCACTCAGAACAGAACAGTATTGTCCACTGGTGTGGTTGCTAATATACTGTAGTTATCATTATAATGCCCATTCGCACTAAAAACTATGCCTGACTATATTTGTTTATTATAAATGCGTGCTATATATTTGTCATCTGCCACTTGAATCCTCTGGTGATGTTTGGTCATTTTAGACTTTAGAATTTTAAAAAATTGCTACTTCATCAGAATGGTATGAAAATCTGTTTATATCCTTTTTGACCTCTGCCGAGCACCGTACGGTTGTGCTTCGCTGTCATTTGGATGCATTTTAAAGATCTATACTTTTATTACTTTGTAATGCGCAAGTATTTACAAGAGCAATATATTCCATCACTGCTCAAAAAAAATAAATAAAAGCACGTAAACATTTTAAAATGGGCCATTATTACGGCAGCAATTATATAAGTTAAAATAACCAGCAGCATTATGTTTACCTGTGAATAAGAGCCTGTATTAACTTATTTCTGCCCATTTACACGTGGAATAAAATGACAATTTATTTTAAGATAAAATACAAGACAGAAAACTATTTTAACTATTTTAACTATATTTTGCGTCTATATATATTATATATATTTAAATAAATAAGAATTAGGATATTATGGCCCCACTTTATATATTAGGTGGCCTTAACTACTATGTACTTACTGTGTTCATATTGTGTTGCAAAACACCTTTGCTGATATTGAGGTGGGATATGGGTAGGGTTAGGGACAGGTGTGGTGGTATGGGTAAGTTTAAGGGTAGAGTTAGGGACAGGTGTGGTGGTATGGGTAAGTTTAAGGGTAAAGTTAGGGACAGGTGTGGTGGTATGGGTAAGTTTAAGGGTAGAGTTCGGGACAGGTGTGGTGGTATGGGTGAGTTTAAGGGTAAAGTTAGGGACAGGTGTGGTGGTATGGGTAAGTTTAAGGGTAAAGTTAGGGACAGGTGTGGCGGTATGGGTAAGTTTAAGGGTAAAGTTAGGGACAGGTGTGGTGGTATGGGTAAGTTTAAGGGTAGAGTTAGGAACAGGTGTGGTGGTATGGGTAAGTTTAAGGGTAAAGTTAGGGACAGGTGTGGTGATATGGGTAAGTTTAAGGGTAGGGTTAGGGACAGGTGTGGTGGGATGAGTAAGTTTAAGGGTAGAGTTCGGGACAGGTGTGGTGGTATGGGTAAGTTTAAGGGTAGAGTTCGGGACAGGTGTGGTGGGATGAGTAAGTTTAAGGGTAGAGTTCGGGACAGGTGTGGTGGGATGGGTAAGTTTAAGGGTAGGGTTAGGTGTAAGGGAAGTGTCAACTGTGTAATTACAAATGTAACTACAGAAATTAATTACAGATGTAATTACATGCAGGTATTTTTTAGAATGTGAGTACAATGTAAAAACATGTATGTACACAATAAGTGCAATGTATCAAATTATTAATTAAAATGTTAGTACATAGTAGTTAAGGACACCTAATATAAAGTGGGGCCGATATTATTTTCCTATTATTAAAATTAAATCTGCATTTATTATGTTTATCAGATCTTAATCAACCTGATTTACACCAGGTAAAGCATGTCTGTTCAGATTTGTGACTTTTGTTGATTTTTGATGTTATGTGTAACAAAATATATTTCTCTGTGTTCAAGTAAGACTGCAGTAAAATAATGGAAAACTGACATTTCAAATCAACGTTTCAAACAGAAAATACATAAATCTTGGCAATCAGCCTTTTAAAAATGTCTAAATACTGTATATATATATACACATCCACAACCTAAAAAAAGTTATGTCTGTAACAACTATTGAATTTATAAGCCTCTTTACATAGAGCTACATGGTAATCTAGTGGTTATGCCACGCCGTTAAAGATATTCCCACCATATGACTTTAGTCTGCCTTCAACAATTGGGTTTTAAAGGCCTTGTCTCTACATGAACATGAAATACAGCTTTAATTAAAAATAATACAAAAAAAGAAAGAAAAGAAACATATTATTTTCAATGGAGGAAAATGATAATTATTATTGCATAAATATCACATAATTCTCTCAAAATACAAAAGAAAAATATATTATTGACCTGAAAATAAAAAAAAAGTTTTGGTAATTTTTTACCGTGATCAATATGTGTGACTCCCAGAAGGTTAAATGCTCATGCTCTTAAAGCAGGATGGATTCTGATTGGCTGTCAGTGTTTTTATCATTCTTCAGCTGGAACAAATAGTTCTGAAAGTGATTCAAACATACTTATAGTTATCGTCCCTGGTGATAGAGCTTAAGCTGTGAACTTCCTAGTATAAAGTTCATAAAAGCATAAAATAGATGGCAATAAACATTATATATTTTTTAAATATATTAATACAGGGCGTCTTGCAAGTGCTGTCAATATATTTCAACTCAATACCACTAACTTTTGCCAAATCCAGTGACTACTCATCCTCACAACTGGAGCCCCAGAAGCTATCCAATCAATTTTTTTTGGAAGCTTTCACATTTTGTGTGATCAATTGCTCATTGAATGCACTGTGCAAGTGTTGATGTCTTGTGCAGGAAAACTGACCATTGTGTTGTCAAATCACCAGTGTGTCCTTTCATATCACCGGGTTCTGTCAGCTGAAGGCTCTTGCGTATCACTCAGTGAAAAGTGAAAGTGAGTAAATGAGATTCGTGCCGGTTGGTTGTCTGGTGAAGGAGCTACTTCATATCTCCCGATGTGAGTTTATAGTTCGCAATGCAACTTTATATCCCAGAGTGACTTATCTCAGTGTCTCCCATGATCTGACTCTAGGTTTTTGCCTAGCATGCTGGGTAAAGGGCAAGATTGACCCAGTAGACTGTGCTTTTGACACCCTGCCGAGAGTTCAGTGACCTTATTACCCGAGATTGTGCTTGTGAAACGGACACCATGTGTTTGTGTGTCACCTGAAACCTTGAACCACGGAAAATCATGAAAGCAAATAAAGGAAATTCACCTAAGGCGATCTCATTACACACACACACACACACACACACACACACACACACACACACACACACACACACACACACACACACACACACACACACACACACACACACACACACACACACACACACACACACACACACACACACACACACACACACACACACACACACACACACACACACACACACACACACACACACACACATTGGCCGACTTGTTTGTGTGTGTGTGTGACCAGGATGTATTCAGGATATTATTGAATGGGAAACAGGAGTAATAGAAGCAGGAAGCACTGTCTATTGTTTTGGGCCTCATTAAACTCCATCATGCCTGGCCTCCGTGTGTGTGTCCACGCTAAAAGTCACCGTGTGAAAAATGTAGATGTGACACACTTGAGAGGAAAGCAGCTATTATATTCATTGGCCACTTCATTTTGAAATAAATATTAGCAGGGCTCAGGATTTTACTATTTTTGCTGGCCCCAATAATAAAACAGTAATAAACAAATAAAATAGGCAGAGTTATCTACAATAGTTATCTACAATACAATAGAATAATATGTTTTTTTACAGTAAGTCTAACAGTAATTTTGAGGTAGAAAAATGAATAATCAAATGTAAAATAGCACTGCATAGTCTTCACTGTATAAATTAAATATAGATTTACAAAAGTTATTCAGTCAAGAGTTGTATTTTGTCCGTTGATTAACATTAAAACAAAGACGGCAGCAGGAATATCGGGTATACTGATAGACATGCATTTTATTTCTCAACTGTTTATGTTCACTTAAGATATAACTGACCATGTTTACTAGGAGACTTGCAGAGATCTGCATTTTTTAATGTAATTTTGTGTGAATATGTCCATTCAAGTGCAAGAACGCGTGAAAAAGAGCTCAATTCAGCATTCGTGCACACACAACTTCTCACGCTATTGAGTTCTCTTTCGCTACTTCTTGCGCTTGAATATTTAAATTGGCAAGGCTTAAAGGGGTGGTCAATTATGATTTCAGTTTTTTAACTTTAGTTAAATGTACATAAACACTCAACAAAGGGGGTGAGGCCATGTTGGGCTGCGTTAGAGAAGAGGAAGAGTTATGTTGTAGCGTTGTTGCCGTGCTGTCGAAATGCTGTCATTTTCGCTCCGACTGAGTGGCGCGATGCGATGCTACAAAAGACAAAAGAACCCATTATAATCAGTGATGTTGTCTACACTGGATCCGGCACAACGTAAATCTTCGACAGTAAACTGATGCCTCGTTCTAATCATGACGTATACTGACATGATGGACAAACGCTTTGCATTGGGTGCTTTGTCGCATCCAATGAAGACAGCCTTTAGCTGTTCCGACGCAAGCAACAAACTTCTTTTTAATCACACCTGCGAACTTTGAATGTTGGTGTTTGTTGGCGTTTATGTGATCAGTGTAAATCATTCTTTGATTAGAGCTTTTATAGCGTTTACCCGCATGCTCGTTTGGTTACAGGCACGCTAAACATGGTTCTGTGTTTACTGTAGTAAAGCCATGATTAGTCTTCGTAATGGTCTCATAGTTCTGGCGACAGATAAAGACGAAACTATTGGTGCTGTACAGTCAGTAGCAATCACTATAGAGCTGCAGTCTGTAATCAAATAATCCCCAAATAAAGCATTTACAAATAACAGCATACATCTAAAAGTATGAGACGGATGAAAAAAAGCAACAACATCCCATTCTGAAATATCCTGTAACAGCCGTTCTTGCACAGGGCTTAAATTGATTAAAATTGATCATTTATTACAGTACACCTGAGCATATGCAACTAACCGTAATGGTAAGGGGTGTGACGTTTCTGGACAACGTACACTAGGCGTTTAGCGAATCAGCTAACCAATCTTTGTGTATTTCTGAGGGAGGGGCTTCATAGAACCAGGAACGTTTCTAAGAGAAGGGACATAGTGGTGTAGAATAAAGTTTTTTTTTTAAACGAAACATGAACTCATGTTAGACTGCACCCCATAAACACAATCAGGCCTTCCAAAAAAGCTGATCAACCCCTTTAAAAGTTGCGTCAACTGTCTTGAGTGCCATTTACACTGACCCCGGGCCATCGGGCAGTGCTTTTTGTCATGCTCTTATTATTATAAAGTGGAATTGGATAGTTCTGGTCCTTGATGATGCTTGGTTAGCCATGGCTGAAAAAGTGTGTTTATGCCTATAATGGTTGAGTGCTGGAAACGAGATTTGAACACTTCTTCATTCAGATGCTTATCACTATGAATTTTTACTCCGAACATTCGTCTTGTTGTGAACAGGCCTTGAAGTTGAGTACTTGGGGTTTAGGGTTTGATCAAATCCCTACCACTAAGTATTCAAAGTTTTAATGGCGATGTTTGACTCGGTAAACACCACTAGTAAGAGTGCAAGCAGTGAAGAGACAAGAAAGAAAGGACAGCAGAAATGGAGAGAAATAAAACGTTCCTGCATTCTCTCATGGTGACTGATGTCACCACCCGTGTGTGTGAATATCTGAGGAGGGTGTGGTGAGCTGAGAAAGGGAAAGTCTATATTCAGAGCTGTCATTATGGAGAGATTGTGTGTGTACCTACTTAACCATATTTTGGGACAAATTTGTACCCATAAGTAAGCTTAACCTGACAAAACCTCCTTTTGGGGACATCCTCTTTTGTATATCAGTATACAAATAAAGTAAATAAAGTTTTGAAACGTGTGTGTGTGTGTGTGTGTGTGTGAGAGAGAGAGATTTCACATCCACTGAACGGCACAGGTTGTGAAATGATTCACTGCGGTTTTCCAATGGCTGTTCCATTAACACACATAACTCATATTACACACTGTCATTCTCTCTAGATGTTCAGCTCACACACTCCTCAATGATTTACACACACACACACACACACACACACACACACACACACACACACACACACACACACACACACACACACACACACACACACACACACACACACACACACACACACACACACACACACACACACACGTTCATTTTGAAGGCCAGTGATCTTGGTAGAGAACACTTCAGATTTGATTGAACTTGCTTTGGATAATATGTAAACTGTGTGTGTGTGTGTGTGTGTGTGTATTTGACTGACTTACTGACTGACTGTGTGTGTGTGTGTGTGTGTGTGTGTGTGTGTGTGTATTTGACTGACTGACTGACTTACTGACTGTGTGTGTGTGTGTGTGTGTGTGTGTGTGTGTGTGTATGTGTGTACTGGTTTGAAGATAATGTAGAGTGTATTCAGGTTTCAGGCTTAATGCGAACGAAATTCACAAATTAAAAAACAAAAGCAAAACAGAAAACATGCAAAAGTCAACTGCAAAATATAAACCGGAAATGATAGTACTTATTGAGAGCAGTTGTTTGGCCTGATTCAGTGTCAATATACTTGTGTTAGACTTCAGTGCTGAACGATCATCTGAAAGGCTTGGACTTTGTCACAACACATTATTTCCTCTCTCATGCTCTCAGAATGGAGGGACAAATAGGGCGTAGTGTGTGTCATGAGGGTAAAGCGACACCCCATGTTCCCAGCATGCACCACTCCACGCCCTGTTCCACAGCTCAGTCCAGTGGAAATACACCACATCTCTCTTTCTTCACTGTAACCCTGCTGCTGTGTTTAGAGTCTGTCTCAGAGATCTTACCACAAACTGTCAAAATAATAATGTCGGTAGTAAATGTAAATTAACATTGTTTACTCGTCTTCCGTTTTACCTAGGCTGAGAAATTCATGTTTTTGGTCAGCAAAAGGACTTCTAACAGCTCATGACTTTCATGAAAACTACAGATTATACTTCAGAATTTTTGTATTGAGTTATTGTAAGAGTAGGCTTTTCATCCAAAATTGTATTGTACTTAGTCTACTCTTTAAACAGCATTATGGTAGAAATGGAACACTGTTGCAGCGGCTTTCTGTACGGGACGGCGTTTTGCTTCGAGAGGAACTGACGGAACAGCATTTTCTTTCAGTTTGGCCTAAAACACTGTGTTCGTGGTCATCCAGTCTGAAATGTTGACTACAAGCACAGAGGTTTCTCAGATTGTCTATCACACCGTTCTCTCCATAGCCTTTAGCTGCTGCCTACAACACACATTTACTCTTTGAATTCTTGCACCCGGGAGCAATACAAGTCAACATAATTATGGCTAAAAGTTTGCCAAGAAGTATTTCCTACTAAAACAAGGCGGTATTGGACTTTGGTGCGCGTATCCAGAGCAGAATGGTGGGAGTGGCCTTGGAAGTCTTCTGAAGAGGCACAATCGCTTTAAAGGATGAACATTTAAACTGGGCTTTTATTCACAAATAAACATTGATGAGAGAACACAGAACACGACAAATGTTCTCGCAAACATATCCAAGGACAAACCTTAAAGATTCTTGCACATCAAGAAATAATGGTTTCAGTTGTGTGGACTTTCATGGGTTGACAACAAATGAAGAGAGAATATTACAAAATCTTCATTTGTGGTTCAAAGATGAACAAACGTTTGGAATGACATGAGGGTGAAATGAGAATTTTTCCTTTTGGGGTCAAGCAACCCCTTTAAAGGGGACCTATTATTCCCTCTTTTACAATGTACAGTGCAATGTGAACACCATGTGAAAGTGAATTTTGCATTGTAAGTCCCCTTTAAACCACATAGTTCACTAAAGTCAAAACAATTTAAATGAGCAGTCCTGCTACACACACACACACACACACACACACACACACACACACACACACACACACACACACACACACACACACACACACACACACACACACACACACACACACACACACACACAATGTATGTGCCCTGCCCACTCTGTTTGATTTACAGTCAAGGACGTCATGTTCGATAAGCCAACTTCGAGTCCTTCATTCACAAACTGGAAAGTGAAAATGAAAGAGAAAACAACCTTCCTGCAGTTCTCTCTGTTCCTCTTCTATGTGTGTGTGTGTTTGTTCAGTTGGTCATAGCACATCCTGACCTTCGTAACACCTAAGAGGAGAGCGGAATCAACAAATGAATCCATAGGCCATGTGTTTTTAGACCCCATGCTGTGACTCGGATATTTACTCTGCCCAGCCCAAACTGAGTCATTCGTGTCCGATAGGAACACAGCAGATGGTGCTCTGGGATTCAAGAAATGAGTGGGAAACGTGGTCTACCTATACATTTATTTTTTAGCACCAGGGAAGCCCAAAATAGTGCCTTAATTTTAAAATGCTCTTCACACCTTTTTAGCTTGCAAGATTTTGAGGTTACTAGCTTGTTAAGTTTGTTCCTATGACATTTTTAGTCAGGCGACTCACTAATATACTAGCATGCAAGATTTTGAGGTAACTAGCTTGCTAGTTTTGTGTCTATGCCTAAATGTGTCTATTTAAGGAGGGACTGTTTTCCAGTTCAAAGAGAAGATTTCCATCTTTTATCCATGTAATAGCCTAGCCTCCAAACTCTAAGCAAATGTCAAGTATATAGTGGGATGTTCTGCATCTGTGGTTTTAAAATATAAAATATGTCCCCAAAATATGCTAGGTTTTGTGGTTAGTAGTTTTTGCCAGTGACACTTTCTAATTAGGCAAATCACTTAAATGTGAGCATGCAAAGTTCTGAGATGCTTTTTCTTGCTCAAATATCTTGGTAGGCAGAGCGCTAGGATTTGAGACACAGCTGTACTCTCTCATGACTTCATCTTTAGGAACTAGTCTGTGTGTAAGAGTAAGAAACGTTTTAGTCATGTGTATTTAAAAAAGAAAACAGGAAGTTGATGTTATTTTTAGAATGTTTGCTTCTAGTGTGTGTGTGTGTGTGTGCGCACGCACGCGTGTGTTTACTGTCTTTTCTGAGTTTTTTATTTATTGTGTCTTTTTCTGTAAGAGGTGTGGTACGTCACTCTGACAGGATGTGAATTGCATTTGATTGACAGGCAGCAGTTTGAGAGGAACTCACCACAGGTTCTCTCTATTTACTCCCAGCATGCATTGCATTCAGCAGCATCACTCCTCTCAAACATCACTTGAAGTTCCTGTAGGTTGTTTTCCTCACATCTCACCATCCTTTCATTCTCCCTCTTTATGGAGCGGACGTTATGAACATGAGTAAGTGGTTGCCGTGGAGAAAGCGCAGCTTTTTTAGAAAGCACAGGAAGAAGTTTTCTTTTCCTCTGTTAGGTAAGCGCGCACTCTTTTACTTCCTGATTCACAAAACGCTTTTGCATTTTTCAGATTTTATGTTTCAGCTTCAGTTCGACTCTTAATTATTCTTAAGCTTGCACACACATTTAGATACTGTAGACCCATCAGTCTGTGTGTTGTAACTGTAGGTGTGTGTCTGTGATGACAGTTGGATAGATTCTGTGTTTCATAGTTCATGTCACTGTTTTGGGTGTGTGTTATCAGAGGTATCTGAGTGTACGTCTGTAAATCTCATGCATAATGTAAAAAATAATTTAAGAGAAATCTTTAGTGTGTCGGTGTGTGTGCACAATCTGTGAAAATGTGAATAATACACACACAATAAGAGAGATCATACAAAATGCATGTTATTTTTTTATTTAGTACTGTCCTGAATAAGATGTTTTAAGATGCTTTTTATTAGAAGGTAATTGCTGAATTAAAAAAAAATGGCCCCATTCAAAAGTTTACACACCCTTGATTATGTGTGTCGTTCCCTGATGATCCACGGCTGTGTGTGTGTTTTGTGATGGTTGTTCTTGAGTCTCTTGTTTGTCCTGAGCAGTTCAACTGACCAACGCTCTTCAGAAAAATCCTCCAGGTCCTGCAAATGCTTCTGTTTTCCAGCATCTTTTGCATATTTGAACCCACTCCAGCTGTGACAGTATGATTTTGAGATCCATCCTTTCACACTGAGGACAATTGAGGGACTCAAACACAACTGTTAAAAAAGCTTCAAACATTCACTGAATCTCCAGAAAGAAACACGACGCATTAAGAGCCATGGGGGTTTCAGTGGTGGACAGGGGTCAGCATGGGCACCCGCACTGGTCTGCGGCCCCATATGTAACAAACTGCGATGCACTGTGTATTCTGACACCTTTCTATCAGAACCAGCATTAACTTCTTGAGCAATCTGAGCTACAGTAGCTCGTCTGTTTGATCGGACCACACGGGCCAGCCTTCGCTCCCCACGTGCATCAATGAGCCTTGGCCGCCCATGACCCTGTGGCCCGTTGACCATATATACATATTATATATATATATATATATATATATATATATATATATATATATATATATATATATATATATATATATATATATATATATATATATATATATATATATATATATATATATATATATATATATATATATATATATATATATATATATAATAATATATACATATATACATATTATATATATAATATGTATATATGGTAAAGGTGCATACATTTTTGTTCAAGTGGTAAATTCTGTAATAATAAAAAATACACAGCAATCAAAAGAAGCCTGGCACAGCAACATTGTCTCAACCAATGCTGTGTGTTTGAGGCAGGGCTTTCTGTTGTTCTGGCCAATGGCAGACTGGGGGAGTGTTTCAAAAAAGTTCTTCAAAGAAAGTATATGATTCCAAAATTCCATTCCATCACATTCCCTTTGGTCGTCACGGTGACCTGGCATATGGTTGTCAGGGTGACCCACAGAGTCGGTCATGCTCTCGCTCTTATGCATGCTGGGATGGCGTTCCACAGAGATGTGTGTGTGTTCTACCAGTGGAGCACAACATACGTGCCCACGGCCCACCACCCTCTCTCTCTCTCTCTCTCTCTCTCTCTCTCTCTCTCTCTCTCTCTCTCTCTCTCTCTCTCTGTTTTCTGTCACTCTTTACTATAAGTGAGTGTAGAGGAGAGGGGAATGTTTAGTAGGACAGGATAATTTGTTTTGTTCTCTCTTTGCTTTTCTCCATCATCTCAATGGCTACACACAGTATGAAACTCAGAGGTAGGTACAAATAGATAACAAATATTTAGTGATTGTTGTGTGTATGACTGTGTGAACTTAGGATTTGAGCTGTTGTAGCCTGTTAGATTTCACTGCTAAGAGTCAGTAAAGATCTAAGCATGATCAGGTGTGCAAGCGTAACCTCTTGAATGCTCATTGTCTCTCAGTGACCTGTTGCAAAATTTGTATTGATGGCTTACAGCAGTATTTCTTCCCATTATAATGTATTGTTTTTTATGACCATTTATCACCTCTGAATTAGTCTTTTGGCTACTGTGCCTTTAAGAATTTTACATACAAATGACCTAATTTGTGATTGGCTAACCTTGTTATATTGTTCATCAGAGCGGGCCAAGTTCATGTAAATGTGGGCGGTCATATGCCAATGAGCTTGAAATTGTGATGTCATGACGTGTCATTTGTGCAGTTTGGTTTCAGTAAATGTCCTGGGTGGACTGGAGATGAATTCATGAGTGTTTTTGTCAGTCTACATGGAGTGGCACATCAAACTTTTTCTTCAAAAGCCATGCTGTTTATGATATGACTGTGTTTGAATTGCTTTTTGTAAACGAGTGTTTTTCTTGAACCATTCTCCCTCTGCCTTCATGCAGACAAGCTCGGGCAGGAGTTTACAGTGGAGGTGCAACCACCGCCTCAATTATGGGAATTTTATGCATTATGGAATGTCCCATGTCAAAATATCTCATATAAGCAGTTACTGCACATCCGTAAAACTGCACAGAAACAAGAATGCATTTAGCTATTCCTTCATTGTAAGTCTATGGGGATTGTTTGCCCATTGAAAGTGCCATTAAACTGAGCCCTGTTCCCAATCATACAGATAATTTGTCTCATAATGACAGTTTTGTGATTGGGTTTTGTGAACTTTGAGTTGTAATTCAGTTTTGTCCCACCTGGCATAGCACACATGCCTACCGTCAGTCAGGCAGTGATGAACAGCGCAGTTTGATGGACAGTCATATAACACGCACGCACAGTGTTTGTGGAGCGTGGGGCGCAGAGTCACTCTAGGAATGTCAGGGTTTAGATAAAAGGCAAGTGTTTGCTTGTGTGTGATAGAGCAGGAGGTGTGTGTCGTTCATTGCATATTTCTGACCGTTGTAATAACGCGTACATTTTAGTGTCAAAATTCAGCCCAAAATCAAAAAGTAATTGCATATATATCTTTTTTTTTATAAATAAGAATGAGGCCTTTTTTTGCATTATGGTATTTGGTATTATATGGTATGGTATTAGCATAATAATTTTTGTTGCGTCACAGTTCACACTGATGAGAAGAGAGTTTTTATATAACAGTAATTAAAATAAGATTTCTTTAACGTTACAGTAATGACATGCACGCACGCACACTTAACAGTAATGAGAATGAGATTTTCTTTCCGGAGTGTCTATTTACACCAAGTGTACCACATTCACACTAGCTCCACCTAACAATGCCTGGTTGGACCTAACAAGATTTTTTTTAAAAAGACGATTTACAGGCATCTTCAGTGGCTTTCAGCGTAAGGCTTAAGGATCTTGGTTTTGGCGCAATCGACATGGGTATAAATCTGCCTTTTTCAGAGCTCGCTCTTATCCCTTTTCCCATCACATTGGAAAGGCATTTACTTTCAATAAAAATTAAGAAATTATTGTACAAATGGAAATAAATTGCCTAATTAAATGTTTAATAATAATAAAAGTATTTATTGGGTAGAGGTAGGTGTAGGGAGGGCTTTTAATATCCCATTAAGGCGGCATCTATTTAATGGTGCATATAAAGTATAAATTGCATGTAATTACTATTTACACATATTGCTAAGAACAGCTACTTGGAATATATCACTATTTTCACTTAGTATGTACAGGTTTTTTCAAAAAATTTGCATATTGTGATAAAAGTTCATTATTTTCCATAATGTAATGATAAAATTAAACTTTCATATATTTTAGATTCATTGCACACCAACTGAAATATTTCAGGTCTTTTATTGTTTTAATACTGATGATTTTGGCATACAGCTCATGAAAACCCAAAATTCCTATCTCAAAAAAATAGCATATCATGAAAAGGTTCTCTAAACGAGCTATTAACCTAATCATCTGAATCAACTAATTAACTCTAAACACCTGCAAAAGATTCCTGAGGCTTTTAAAAACTCCCAGCCTGGTTCATTACTCAAAACCGCAATCATGGGTAAGACTGCCGACCTGACTGCTGTCCAGAAGGCCATCATTGACACCCTCAAGCGAGAGGGTAAGACACAGAAAGACATTTCTGAACGAATAGGCTGTTCCCAGAGTGCTGTATCAAGGCACCTCAGTGGGAAGTCTGTGGGAAGGAAAAGTGTGTCAAAAACGCTGCACAACAAGAAGAGGTGACCGGACCCTGAGGAAGATTGTGGAGAAGGACCGATTCCAGACCTTGGGGGACCTGCGGAAGCAGTGGACTGAGTCTGGAGTAGAAACATCCAGAGCCACCGTGCACAGGCGTGTGCAGGAAATGGGCAACAGGTGCTGCATTCCCAGGTCAAGCCACTTTTGAATCAGAAACAGCTGCAGAAACGCCTGACCTGGGCTACAGAGAAGCAGCACTGGACTGTCGCTCAAATTTTGCATGTCATTCGAAATCAAGGTGCCAGAGTCTGGAGGAAGACTGGGGAGAAGGAAATGCCAAAAGCCTGAAGTCCAGTGTCAAGTACCCACCGTCAGTGATGGTCTGGGGTGCCATGTCAGCTGCTGGTGTTGGTCCACTGTGTTTTATCAAGGGCAGGGTCAATGCAGCTAGCTATCAGGAGATTTTGGAGCACTTCATGCTTCCATCTGCTGAAAAGCTTTATGGAGATGAAGATTTCGTTTTTCAGCATGACCTGGCACCTGCTCACAGTGCCAAAACCACTGGTAAATGGTTTACTGAGCATGGTATTACTGAGCTAAATTGGCCTGCCAGCTCTCCTGACCTGAATCCCATAGAGAATCTGTGAGATATTGTGAAGAGAAAGTTGAGAGCAAGACCCAACACTCTGGATGAGCTTAAGGCCGCTATCGAAGCATCCTGGGCCTCCATAACACCTCAGCAGTGCCACAGGCTGATTGCCTCCATGCCACGCCGCATTGAAGCAGTCATTTCTGCAAAAGGATTCCGACCAAGTATTGAGTGCATAACTGAACATAATTATTTGAAGGTTGACTTTTTTTGTATTAAAAACACTTCTCTTTTATTGGTCGGATGACATCTGCTAATTTTTTGAGATAGGAATTTTGGGTTTTCATGAGCTGTACGCCAAAATCATCAGTATTAAAACAATAAAAGACCTGAAATATTTCAGTTGGTGTGCAATGAATCTAAAATATATGAAAGTTTAATTTTTATCATTACATTATGGAAAATAATGAACTTTTATCACAATATGCTAATTTTTTGAGAAGGACCTGTACACTCACCTAAAGGATTATTAGGAACACCTGTTCAATTTCTCATTAATGCAATTATCTAATCAACCAATCACATGGCAGTTGCTTCAATGCATTTAGTGGTGTGGTCCTGGTCAAGACAATCTCCTGAACTCCAAACTGAATGTCAGAATGGGAAAGAAAGGTGATTTAAGTAATTTTGAGCGTGGCATGGTTGTTGGTGCCAGACGGGCCGGTCTGAGTATTTCACAATCTGCTCAGTTACTGGGATTTTCACGCACAACCATTTCTAGGGTTTACAAAAAATGAGATGAATGTGAACTCCCCATTATGATAAGGACAATCAGTTTTGGGGTAATGCATTGCAAGTAACTTGAGTTATGTAATCAGATTAATTTTTTTCAAGTAACTAGTAATGTAACGCATTACTTTTAAATGTGTACAACGATATATCTGATTTACTTTTTTCAAATAAGTAACACAAGTTACTTTGTGTTCCCATGTATTGACTAATGGCTCTCCTGACCCCATGTTGAGAGAATCAGAGGCGTTGTGTGTGTGTTGTGTGTGAACATGATGGTATTGCAGTTGTGAGCATGTGAACATGCATCTACTCCTCACTTGCGAAATAAAAGATTCAGATTCAGAATGAATAAAAATCAGTGAAATGCAAAATGAAAATATGATGCAATATGTTTTATAAAACATATTTCTGTGCATGTAATCTCACTTTATTGACAAATGTACTTGCTGAGTAATGCAGTATTGTAATGCATTACTTTTCAAAGTAACTTTCCCCAACACTAATGACAATAGTATGGCATATGTGCTTTATTGTCATGAACATGTCACAATTCAAATGTACTTAATGTTCTTAGGCATCATTTTCTTCTACATTTTTTGTTTTGTTTTTAATTGTAAACAATTACCCAAAAAAGTTTTTGACCATTTAGAGCAATTGGTTGTGCGGAGTGTTTGTAAAGAGATCCGGTGTTGACAGTGATGATGATCAGTTTCTTCCTGTGTGTGTGAGATGTGTTTCTCACTGCAGGTGGTGTGTGTGTGTGTGTGTTGTGGTGTACTCCCCTTTACATCGTCTCTCTTGCCTGCGGTGCATTCCTGGCTTTCTGACACACACACGTAAACACACGTACACACAAATGTACACACACACGTACACGTACACACACACACACACACACACACACACGTACACACATGTACGCACGCACACACACACACACACACACTCAAAGGATCAGGTGACCCGGCAGGCTCGTGTTCTTAACCTTTGATCCCTCCAGAGTTCAAGCTGGTTTACACAGTGATTTTTGTCGTGAACACTTTGCGTGTGTGTGTGTGTGAATCTTGTCTCTTGGTAACAGGATCTCACACAGGCTCTGTGTAGATTCAAAACTAATGCTGTAAAGTTTTGAACTGATCCTGGTTAGACTCCGCCTCCTCCTGCCGTGGGTCAGCTTTGATTGGCAGTTCCGTGAAAGCATCTTATTGGTCCCTTACTTGACTTACACCTCAAGGTGTCTTGCAGTTCAAAAGTTATCAATGAGTAACTAGTTTAAAGGCCCCCCACAGAGTTGTGGAAAATCTGCAGAAGTCTGTGGAATGGATGTGTTAAACGTCAAGGCATTGTTGGTAGTAATACACTTTTATTGGTAGATGAAAGCATTATAAAATCATCTATACTAATAAACAAACATATACAAGGGCACAGGATGTGTTGAACTTTGTGTTTAAACTCTACAGCAATATGCAGGGCTTTCTCTGGGATTTTGCGGCCAGCTATAATATAAAAACTTTCATTTGGGCATTTTTTTGTTGTATTTATTTCTGTCAATATTTAGTATTTCTGTTTTGAACCTTTTTTAACCTAATTTGTTCAATTCATATGTTTGTTATATTGCTCTATCTTTTAAAATTAGCTTCTTGTTATTATTTTTAATAACAAAAATTTAAATGACTACAGTACCGGTCAAAAGTTAGGAAACATTGCTATTTTTAATGTTTTTGAAAGTCTCTTATGCTCATCAAGCCTGCATTTAATTGATCAAAAATACAGAAATAAACAGTACAATTTTGAAATATTAGTAGGCCTACAATTTCAAATAATGAGTTTCTATTTTATAGTCAAATGTAATGTATTCCTGTGATCAAAGCTGAATTTTCAGCATCATTCCTCCAGTCTTCAGTGTCACATGATCCTTCAGAAATCACTCTGATATGATAATGTGATTATTATCAGTGTTGAGAACAGTTTTGATGCTTTATATTTTTGAGGAAAGAGATACTTTTTCAGGATTCAATGATTCTCTTTTCTAAGATTATAAATCTTAAATCTTTACTATCACTTTTTGTCAATTTTACACATCTTTGCTAAATACATTTTTTGACTGACCCCAAACTTTTGAACGTTAGTGTATATTGTTACAAAAGATTTATATTTAAAAACATGCATTTTTTTTAAATTCAAAGAATCCTGAAACAAGGATCACAGGTTATAAAAAATATAAAGCAGCACAGCTATAATCAACATTGATAATAATCAGAAATGTTTCTTGATTATCAAATCGGATCAGAATGATTTCTGAAGGATCATGTGATGATGAAAATACAGCTTTGATCACAGGAATTAATTACATTTGACCGTATATTACCATAGAAAACACTTAATTCATATTGCCATAGTATTTCACAATATTACTGTTTTACTGTATTTCTGGTCAAATAAAGAGACATAGTGAAATAGCATTTCTGCCACGTGCCATAAAATGTGTTCTAACTTTCTCTCATCTTCCCGTCTCTTTTCAGACGAACATGATGCCGTACAGAAAAAGACCTTTACGAAGTGGATCAATGCACAGTTCTCCAAGGTGAGCGAAGATTCCCGCTCATGCTGAACTTCTGAACTTCTGCTTTGATGGCTGTTCTACAGTGTATTGTGAAAATAGTCAATGCTAAAGCCTGTCGTCAGGCATGACTGTAATATACAGCTCAACCTTGAGTGTCTTATTAAACCCTTACCACATGACGAATATATAAAGGAGACACACATTCTCAAAAGGATTATTTTATTTATCACAATTATGGATTAATCTGTCTGTTAGCTGCTAGTTATATACTGTAGACCGGTCTGTAGATTTCATGTCTAAAAGGTCGGCTCTTTAAAAAAAAAAAAAAACTTTATTCATCAAGGATGCATTAAATTGTTCAATAGTGACAAAGACATTTATAATGTTACAAAAGATGATATTTCAAATAGTTCTTTTGAACTTTCTATTAATTAAAGAATCCTGAAAAATAAAATGCATCATTGTTTCCACTGAGATATGAAACATCACAACTGTTTTCAACATTGATAATAATCATACATGTTTCTTGAGCATCACATCATCATATCAGAATGATTTCTGAAGGATCATGTGACACTGAAGACTGGAGTAATGATGCTGAAAATTAAATAAAATAAATTACATTTTACAATATATTAAAAAGAAAAGAGTTATTTTGTAATCAGTTTTCTGTCTGCAATAACCAATCAGAAGCCAGGACTGCAGTGATCTGTGTGAATCACGGAGGCCTGATTTGCATAAGTACACTGACAACACTCCAGACTAACAGAGAGCAGTGGCAATGGATGAGAATTTATCATAGAGTTCATTTAATAATAAAACGACTATTGTTTTGCATTGTTTTGTTAATAAGTGCAGTTACTAATGATAGTATGTGTTTGTTTATTGGAAATTTAACAATGAAGCAATTGATATGCAGATAAAATTAACTTTTATTAACAACAGTAATGTGTAAAAAAACCTATTTTTATAAGGAACATTTAAATATTCTACTCTTATTAAAAGTACCATTGTTCTTCTATAATCTCACACTGAACTGACTGACAGCTTCAGTGATTATAAAAGGAGTTTTTACTTGTCTTCTGGGTAATTCAGCCACAGTTTGATGAAAAGTTTTTGTTTTTCATGAGACTTCCTACTTTTTCCATAGATTTAAGGTGCAGTGTGTAGCAGTGATGTCACGGTACCAAAATTCCAGTAGTCGGTACCAATACCATAAAAATGTATGGTACTCGGTACCAATTTCAGTACCACAGCTAAATGTTTTTTATTATTTTTTTATTTAACTATTTAATTTTTTTTTTTAATGTATTGTTCAAAGTAAAAATTGTTTATAAAAAGATCAATTAAATAAACAACCATCTAGGCATAATTATTATAACAAGTAGAGACATATTATTACATAGAGACGTAGCTAAATCTACAGTAGGCTACAACAGTAGACAGGTTGCTGTGAAGACCTTTGAGTGTCTGTGATCATGATATGACAGTTTTCTCAAATGAAACGGTAAATGCTCATGAAAAGATGGTTTATGCGTTTGTGTCCCCATATAACGACACACGGCAGAGACTAGGCCTACATCAAAGACAGCGAGCGAGTGTCGCGCACCGGTACGACAGAAATGCTGGTATTGTCACATTTTTATAATTTCAGTACCGACTTGGTACCGAAGGATCGGTACTTGTGACATCCCTAGTGTGTAGTATTTATGAGGATCTATTGACAGAAATGCAATCTAATAGTGTTGTCACGATACCAAAATTATGACTACGATACGATACCAGACTAAAATACCTCGATACCGATACTAAATCGATGCCACGGTCAAAATACCACCCAGTAAAAGTAATTGAATAATATGACAACAGAACTTATTATTCATTGTTTTATTTATTTTTTAACTAAAAACTCACGTGGCCAGCATGGTTTTTGACCATTCTACTTATTGCATTTTTTTTTATTTTATCTTTGTTTTTAAAAATAAGCTAAAAATGCAAATTACAAACAATATGACAAAAACAGTGCTTTATTTTTCAGCTATAGGTCTATTTAACAGTATAGCAAGTCAAGAAATAAATAAAAAAAACTGCTTAGTCTTCACTCAGTAAATTAAATATACACTGATTCTTAATGAATATATTAAAATAGTTTAGCCAGTCATGGGGTGGTTTTCTTTTTTTCATTGTTGTGTGATTAACATTAATCACACAGAATATTAGATCCGGCTTAACACAGATCCAATTACCTCAACTGTACACGTTCACTAAAGACACCCCGACTGTGTTTACCTGAATACTCACAAGATGTGCATTTTTACATATTTTTGACCATTGAAATCCATAATCCGAAAGAACCGAATCGCGATCGCATGTTGTCTGAAAGACGTGCGCACGCTTCAGATCAAAGTCCGCAGCGCGAGCACATCCAGTCGCGCTATATTTTCTCATGCGCGCATGTTTCTGTTGCTTTCTTTGTCATGCGCTGCGCATGTATATTTAACTCTTCTGCTTCCAATGTTTAGTGAACGGTGGAAGCAGAGCTCTGCACACACATCCTGACTCCTGCTGTCACACATCGACACAAATAAATACAGCTCTTATTAACGCGTGGTCCTTCTTAAAGTACCGGTACTAATAAAATTCCATATCGTACCGTTTGTAATAGCAGGGTATCGCAATAGTTTTCTAGTACCGGTATATCGTGCAACACTACAATCTAATATACATAACTATGTTTTTAGTGGTGTATAAAGACCTTACATAATAAACCGTTGTGTTTTTATTACCTCAGAATGAGCCATTTCTATCTACATACGCCGCGGGTCCCATTACAATAAAGTCACTATTTTGCGGCGTCATGTTTCTATAGTAGCTCTAAATGGACAAACTGCTCTACAGAGCGCTAGTTACTCTCTGCAGTCTCAGACGACGACATCTTTGTCCTGTGTCAGCCACCGTAGCTTCTCTATGTGCTTCGAAAGGGAGGGGTGAGCGGTTACAATTCACAACCTCACCACTAGATGCCGCTAAAATCTACACACTGCACCTTTAAGGAGTGGAAATGGCTAATAAGTCATTAAGTGCTCCTCTGCCGCCATTTACAGGTTATAGTGGTAATTTCATGTCTTTTTTTCAAATAAAAATGCCTGTTTGCCACAAAGTGGCATACACCCTTAAACTTTTAGTTTTACAAATCATCACATTAAAATTCACTTTAAAATTTGATAATATTTCGAGTTTTAAGTGCTGGAAAAAGTGTGAAGCACTTGAAAGCCCTTTAAAGGTGCTTGAATTTCCCTCTCAAAAGGTTGAACCCGGAGATGAATAAAGACAACATAAAAAACAACAACATTTGACTGTTTCCTCCACAATACCATGAGGTGTTTCTATATTAAATCCTGATTTGTGACTGAAACCCCTGAACTTCATTCATGCAACAATGGTTTCTACATCAGCGCTGTTTGATCTGATATCTGTGGTTTATATCAGACAACTCTGCGGTGAACACTTGCACTAGATCTCACAGAAGCCATGTTATTAATTCTTTTTTTTCACTGGATCTCCAGCGCTGTGTAGTAATGGTGTCGTGTGATCGAGACCATGTGTGAGCTCGCGCTGCACTGTCTATTATTGCTCCGAGCTGATAAACAGTGCGACCTTGAACAAAATTAAGTCGCACCAGCAGAAAAAAAGGCAGCAAAATGCCACCATTTGGTCGCAGTCATGTTTTAGTAATGCGTTTGGTGTCTCTGCTCTGTCTCAGGATAATTACATCTCTCGCATAATTAATGATAATGAGAGCACCCTGTTTAAATTTTAATGTGAAGGAGGACATGCACAAAAGCATCCCACCCTGCAAAAACTCATTTCTGGGAGATTCCCGGAGGTGGGATGTCTGTGTTTGTTATTGTTGGGATGTTAAAATGTTGTATATCCCAGTAATACAACTGTAAGTAAGCTGTTGGGTTGATTTCCCAGTGGCATCAACGTTCTGCTTAGTTTTTTTGTTGAGGAAGAAGTTGACAAATGACTTGTGTTAACCTCACTTTAATGTCATGTGTTTTAGACGGGGAAGACGCCCATCAAAGACATGTTCTCTGACCTGAGAGATGGCAGAAAACTCCTCGATCTCCTGGAGGGACTGACTGGAAGCACACTGGTGTGTGTGTGTGTTGTGTGTGTGTGTTTGATGGTTGGGAGGGTTTGAATGGCGGTTGAGTGTTATGTTTCTGAACTATGCGTTTATATTTAGCCTCAACCAAACACTAATTTTGAATTACACACACACCGGTTGAGTGACAGCTGAGAGAGGACAGGGGCTATAGGCTTCATTTTCATCATCTGCAAACTGCGGATTATATGCACACACACACATTTTCATTCAGTGTTTCATTTTCACACTAACCCTCATGTGTGATAAAGTACTGAGCTGGCGCTTTGATACAGTGAATTGAAACTGAATGATTTCCATTTTCTTATGTTATGGTATTTACATAAGGCTGTTATGTGGGGTTGGGCGATGAATCAAATATTTATAGTATCTTTATGAAGTTTCTTCTCACATCTCATGTTAAACTTTCCTGCTTTGAGCTTTAGCAATAGTGGCGTTTGATTCTTTTCCATGAATCTTTCGAATCTGTCTTTTTAAAACTTGATTCAGGGATTCGTTTGTAGTCAAATGATGATAGCTTTTTATCATTATTGTTTTAATATATACATTTTATTAATGTCACCTGAATGAATTTTAGATTTTCTAAATGTCAAGTTGAAATGTTTTATGTAACTGTTTTATATTTTATGGATTGTGATATTGACTGTGTTTGCCATGTAAATATCCTCGATGCTAACACAGCGTTAAAAAACTTAATAAACAAACAAACATTTTATTAATGCAGGTAAATATTGCTGTTTATTACTATGCACTATGACTGTTTCATATTTGTGCGTAGAAATTCACAATTAAATATAGCATTCTTTTTGTTTAGTTAGTGAAAAACTATGATTTTTAATTTTGCATCAAATATTTTGAATGAAATTTGCAAGAACGGAAAAAAATACTTTTGGATAATTTTACAGCAATTATATTACATATCAATATATGTACTGAAGATTGTCAAAACTTTATATTTTTATACTTAAAAGTTATTGAGTTTTAATCATAAAGCATTAAATTGATCAAAAGTGAGTAAATGTATTTATAATGTTACAAATATTTCTATTTCAAGTAAATGCTGTTTTGGTAACAAAACAAAAAAATCCACAAAAATATGAAACATCACAACTGTTTTCAACATTGTTAATAATCATAAATATTTCTTGAGCAGCAAATCTTAATGATTTCTGAAGGATCATGTGACACTGAAGACATTTTGACATATATTCGCATAGATAACAGCTATGGTAAATTGTAGTAATATTTCACAATATTACTCTTATATCTGATAACATAAATGCAGCCTTTTAAAAACATTGAAAATCGTAGCAACCCCAGACTTGTAGTGTATCCCCCTCATAGTGCTATCATGTGGCATGTTCAGAAACACAGATACTGTGGCATTTGTTTGTACTGTAAACTGTAACGTGACTGTATGGAGTAACTCTCTCCGTCTCTCTGCCTCTCAGACCAAAGAGCGCGGCTCTACCAGAGTTCACTCCCTCAACAACGTCAACCGCGTCCTGCAGGTCCTTCACCAGAACAGCGTGAGTCTCTGCTTTTACCTTCCTGTGTGTCCTCGCCGCTGGGAGACACCCTGGGCTTGGGCTGCGGGTGGAAAGTATTTTTATGTCTTGCCTCGGATCAGCTGACAGACGCTGCCTGAGGAACGCACTGCAAGGGCAGTCTAATTAAAATGCTTTACAGTTCTTGTGTGTCTTTTAGGGACATTAGCGTGTCGTTTTGATGGCAAGGTCTCTACGCTTTGACGTGTCCTCTGTCTTTATGCTTGGATGGCTTGGGGTCAGACAGACACAAACACAGATGCTATAAACAATGTGCGCAATGTTTCTTCCCGTCACATCCACATTCATTCATTTTGGTAGACCAGTACTGTCATGATACCATTGTTTTAATATTTAACATTTAATATTTAACAGTATACTATATTTATTAAATACTCCTATTTATTTTTCTATTAATTTTGTCAGTTTATTTGAATATTTATTTATATATATATATATATATATATATATATATATATATATATATATATATATATATATATATATATATATATATATATATATATATATATATATATATATATATATATGTATGTATATATATGTATATATATATATATATATATATATATATATATATATATATATATATATATATATATATATATATATATATATATATATATATATATATATATATATATATATATATATGTGTATGTATGTATGTATATGTATGTATGTATATATATATATATGTATATATATATATATGTATATATATGTATGTATGTATGTATGTATGTATGTATGTATGTATGTATGTGTATATATATATATATATAATGTATGATATATATATATATATATATGTATCGTATATATATATATATATATATATATATATATATATATATATATATATATATATATATATATATATATATATATATATATATATATATATATATATATGTATGCATATATATATATGTATGTATGTATGTATGTATGAATGTATGAATGTATGAATGTATGAATGTATGAATGTATGAATGTATGAATGTATGAATGTATGTATGTATGTATGTATGTATGTATGTATGTATGTATGTATGTATGTATGTATGTATGTATGATGTATGTATGTATGTATGTATGTATGTATATGTATATGTAAATATATATATGTATATATATGTATATATATATATATATATGTATATGTATATATGTATATATGTATATATATATATATATATATATATATATATATATATATATATATATATATATATATATATATATATATATATATATATATATATATATATATATATATATATATATATATATATATATATATATATATATATATATATATATATATATATATAGTTTTTTTAATATTGGACCAATATTGCATTTAATTTTTACATATTACAAGTATAGCAATACTTGTTTTTTTTTCTATTGATTGCCATTTATTTTATATTAATTTTATCAGTTTATTTGAATATTTACTTGAAATAACTGTTTATACACACACATACATACATAAATACAAACATACATACAGGTGCTGGTCATATAATTAGAATATCATAAAAAAGTTGATTTATTTCACTAATTCCATTCACAAAGTGAAACTTGTTTATTATATACATTCATTACACACAGACTGATATATTTCAAATGTTTATTTCTTTTGATTTTGATGATTATAACTGACAACTAATGACAACTAACCCAAACTACTTTTCCATAAACTAGCATTCAAAGATTTGGGGTTAAAACAGACATTTATAATGTCACAAAAGATTTCTATTCCAAATAAATGCTGTTCTTCTGAATTCATCAAAGAATCCTGGAAAACACACACACACAAATATCGTATGAATAATTTCCCCGAGCCTCTCATTACCCTGTCATTAGCGGAGCGGTGTCCATCCCGTGTTTTAATCTCTTAACCCACACAAGCGGATCTCTCTCAGTCCTGTGCAGGTTGAAGCGGCGTTTCATGATCGCACCTTGTCCAGATGTTTGCTGATCATCCACTAATCTCCCATAAATACAGCCACATACCTAATGACGTCGCTGATGAATGAATAGTTTCTGTGATTATCACACACCCAGTTCACTCTCACTAGTAATAGAGGCTTGTGTTTGTGGTTGACTCTCTAAGCAAACATGACAGCTTAAGTCGAATCATTGAGTGGTAAGTGCAGGTTTGGTTAATCTACACCTGTAAATCCAGTGCGATTAGCTGTCTGTTCACACACAATCATACGTCACCCCTAAGCCTCTAAACGCTCGCAGAGTTTACATGAGGGCTAGTAATAGCAGGTTGAGTTTATTTATTCCATACAAAAGCACACAACAGCTTTTCAAGACATGATGACAGTATGCAAAACATTTAACTTTTGTAATGTGACATTTCTGAGTTCAGAAGGTCAGACTGAGGACTGTCATTATCTCTGGTTATATTAGTCGTTTCAGATGTGGAGAAAGTTACTGCTCGTGGTTAGTTCATATGCATTATCTAACCTTAACAACTGAAACCTTATTACACCATTGTTTTCCAATGTTTATGTTAATTCATGTAATTAACAAATAAAAACGTATTGTTAAGTGTTACAGAATTTGAAACTGGATGAACATGCAATGATGTTTGCATGAATCGGAAACTTTTATTAAGAACAAGTTTTGTATCCATTCACTTTTATTTGAACTTAAATGGTTTTTTTAATCTTAAATTTGTTTTTTATTCAGTTTTGCTTGTTTTATTAAGTTTTTTTAAAGTTTTGTTTTGTTTTATTTTGCTTTTTTTTAACATTTGGTTTAATGTTTTTTTGTTTTTGTTAGCCTTTACTTTGTTTTGCTTGTTTTATTTGTTTAGTATTTGTTTATTTATTTTACTTTGTTTTGGTTTGTTTTTCATTGTTTCTTTTTTGTATTTTTTTTGTCCGAGTTTTGTTTTTGTTGGTTTTGTTTGTTTTTATTTTGTTTTGCTTGTTTTATTAGGTTTTGTTTTTAGTTTTTGCATTTTTTTGGTTAAGTTTTGTTTTGTTGTTTTATTTAGCTTGTTTTGTTTTTATTTTGTTTTTTTGTTAGCCTTTTTGTTTTGCTTATTGTTTGTTTTGTATTTCATTGTTTATTTTTGCATTTTTATTTTGTATTATTCTAATGTATGAACAGTTCTTTTAAGATCTTTTTTCTTCTTTCAGGTGGAGCTGGTGAATATTGGAGGGACTGATATTGTAGATGGGAATCATAAGCTTACTCTAGGACTCATCTGGAGTATCATCCTGCACTGGCAGGTCAGAAAACACACTAACAAAGTTGACAAAAATGTCAAAACACTGACTTGAAGGCACTTAATGTGTATTCACTATTCAAAAAAGGTTTACTTGTGCACATGTTGTTTATCTATAAATTCAGTGAGATGTCTATGAGATGTCCTCACTAATATAGTCAAACATCTGTGTGTGTGTGTGTGTGTGTGTGTGTGCGTGCAGGTTAAGGACGTCATGAAGGATGTGATGTCCAGTCTCCAGCAGACCAACAGTGAGAAGATTTTGCTGAGCTGGGTGAGAAACTGCACCCGTAACTATAACAACGTCAATGTGCTCAACTTCACCACCAGCTGGGCTGACGGACTGGCGTTTAATGCCATCTTACACCACTTCAGGTAACACACACACACACACACACACACACACACACACACACACACACACACACACACACACACACTCGTAGTGCTCACATGTTTAGACTGCTGTCAGCACGGTCTCTAGGGAAAGGCTATGGAGCGTATAGATTGTGTCAGAGGTCAAGAGAGTTTGTGTTTATAAGCTGTTCTGTCTGTTTGGGTTGATCATGTCAGATGTGACATGACACACACACACACACACACACACACACACACATGCGCACACTCACTCATTCACGCACACACACACACACGCCCACACACATACTCTCTCACACATGCACACACACACACGCGCACACACTTAGACACACACATTGGTGTGTCTTAGCCTTTTTTAAAAATCTTGTATAAAACGCAAATGTAATGTTACGTGCAAAGCTAGAGAACAACATGAAGCTGATCTCAGAGAACCTGAATAATTATCAGAAAAATGCTTCTGAGACACTAACATTCTTTATTAATTTAAGTAATATGAGATGTTTAAGGATGAAGGGATTGAGAACAAGCTGGTCGGCCCAGATGTGATCCCGCAGACTTTTCCCACATTTTCTGCTCTGTTTTTTTGGGAAAATCTGCATAATAGGCAGATTAAACACTGCTTAGTACTACACTCTTATTGGCAGCTGAAAGCATTATCAGATTAGCAAATATTTAATAACCAATCATGCATGTCTTTCAAGTTTCAAGTTTGCAAACATACTGTAGATCCACGTGGACCTGCTTGTATGTCTTCAAATACGTCCTACTACCTTATATTTAGATGTGAGTTTAAACCCACTGGCGTTCGCCGAGTCTCGACATTGCACGCTGTTGCTCGTGTCACCAGAAATCACTCATTGACGGTGAATGGCTTCAGGTTCATGTGCTAATCCCAGATGTGAATTCTGTTCCAGGCCTCATGGGTTCAGCTGGGAGGAAGTGGCTCATCTAACCCCAGTAGAGAGGCTGGGCCACGCTTTCACATACGCCAAAGATCAGCTCAGCATTGAGAGACTACTGGATCCAGAAGGTAAAGAAGCATCATGGACATCTAACGATACACTTTTGGTTGTTATGCAAATGTTGAAATGCAGATGAAATTCAGTCATTTAAGTAGATATCCATGTAATTTCTCATGAGGGCAAAGGATATCCCCACACAGATTTTGATTATGATTTACAAAATTTTATTGATTAGACATTGTCATACTATATTGCATTTTTCTTTGAAACAGTAAAAATTGCAGTTTGAACAATGAAAGGTTTTCAGTACGTGTCTGCGTGAGGTAATCTGAGCTGCTAACACCGGAAGCTCCTTCTTCTTCTTGAAAGGGGGCGGGGAGCACCAGCTCATTTGCATTTAAAGGGACCCACAAAAACAACGCATTTTTGTTCACCCTCAAAAAGTGACAATTTTAAAATGCTATAAAAATTATATGTGGGCTATTTTGAGCTAAAACTTCACATACACACTCATCAGAGACTTATTTTACATCTTATGCATAATAGGACCCCTTTAATATTGGCCTTATTTAGAGATCTTGCCATAGTTTGCTATTTATGCCTGAAGCGGGGAATCTGAGTCGAACCATTGAAATAATGCCAGTCAACAAACCGGGTCCAGGACATTCCAGAGCCCAGATCCTGAGACTAATCATCTGGACTTGATTGGATTACATGGCTTTTCCTGAACACAAGTTCACATGAGCCATAACTAATCAGAGGGGCCTCATAACTCAATAAACACACGCAGCCTTATTCATATTCATACTCATACTCATAGTCTCTCTTGTGTTTTTCTCAGATGTGGCGGTGCAGTTGCCAGATAAGAAGTCCATCATCATGTATGTGACCTCACTCTTCGCTGTGTTTCCTAATGAGATCACATTGGATGACATCAGAGAGGTGGAGACGCTGCCCAGACGCTATAAGGTGGAGCACGATGAGGGACATGCTGTAAGTGCACTGCTTACCTAAACACATCAATGATTTCTCAGGGACTGGTTTCGTCTCTTGTTCCCGATGGTCGTAATTGAGAAAAGGTTCTAGTTCAGTTCTTGAGAATTTTGGCACTGCTGAAGAAGTTTGTAAGCTTCTGTTGCGGTTTGCAGTCGACTGGTAAAAAGGCCTGCTCATGCCAAGAAGGATAACTTTACTGTTAACTATATTTGCATTCGCACCAACAGACGATAACCATCTGTTTATTATAAGCACAGTTTGGTCATCTGCTGCTTTTAAATGCTTGAGCTCTTCAAAATCAGGTGGATTCTGATTGGCTGTCAATGCTTTTATCGTTCGGCAGCTGGAAAAAAATCATTCTGAAAGTGATTCCAGTGATATTGTTTCTCTGTTATCATTATAGTTGTGTGGCCACGTGTCAATGCAGCGTAACGAGATGCTGAGCGTCTATCTCATGCTCCAGCACTGAGTGTTTTTTACTGGTCGCGAGAGTTGAAGAATGTTCAACTTTGAGTAAAATGCAGCGCTCATCACTATCACTTTTCACCCAGACGTCCAATCACAGTGGAGGAGGGGCGGGACAAATACAACACTGACCAACCGCCACATTCTGCTTGTATACCAACAGATGACAACAACAAGCATAATAACGCAAGGAAATAATTTAAAACGAGTCAGAGCAAATACCAACTGTCTGTGAAATGAGATGCTAGCAACACTTCCGCTCAGCGCCTCGTTGTGCTTCGTTCACACGGTTCGTCGGCGTTAACGCTTCTCATTTACTTTGAGTAAGTGACATCATGCGTTACCGAACTGAATTATGGGTTCCGTTGCGTTGCATCACTGGTGTCACTCGCACAAGAAGTTGAAACCTTTTCAACTTTTCAAGCGCCAGTGCAGGCGTCAGCCAATCAGATCACATATGCAAATGCCCTAGTGCAGACGCCTAGCCAATTGCGTTCATGCAACACTGGAAAAGTAACATGATTTGGAGCAGTGATAATGTCAGTAATGCTCATTTTACATATCTCTAACAAGAAAGAAATGAAACCGTGTGTCTGTCAACTGAAAGCTGATGTGAAAAGACTTTGTTGATTGTCAGGGGTGCTTTTGGCATGTTTCATTCTGATGCTGCTTGTAGACATTAGCATAATTCCTCTATTACTGAAAACTAAGTGGCTGAACAACCACAAAGACCTTCACACATTTGTCTAATCACTCTGTGTTTGTAAACTCAGGCTGATATTGAGGGTCCCGATGGCAAATGGGAGTATGAGTTTTAACAGATGGGTTCAGCTGTTCAGATGGGCACATAATGAAGTGTTATACACAGCGGAGTTAGATATATTTTTAACACAGCCATTTGCTTATTCAGCTCAGTGTGAACACTAGAGGAAATCTTCTTGGCTTTACACAGCTGTATGTGCGTCTTTTCATCAAATACATGAGTGCACAAGATGCAAAACAATGCAATGGCAGAAGAAAAGAGGTTGTTTCTCTGCTGTTTTCTGATGAGGAACTGCCTGTGGAAAATGGGCATCACACTTTAGTGCCAATAAATAACTCCGCTTCTAACAGTTTCCTTTCTCCGCTCTCTCTCGTGCACACTCTTTCTTCCTCTCTGCTTTCTGCTTTCACTGGTAAGAGTGAGTCATACAGTTGTCCAGCATATACACAGTATAGTGTGCTATATTGTAACACACTGTCAGAGAAGGGTGGATACAGTGCTCACTCAGATTCACTTTTCTAGCATAGCTGTATACAATTGCTATTCAAAAGTATCATGGTCATGCCATTTTTGAAGTTCATGTACCATGGTAATATCATGCTTTTATGGAATTTATCGTGCTAATGGTTTTATGGAATTTATCTTGGTAATGCCATGTTTTTACAACATGTGCCATAGTAATATCATGCTTTTATGGACATTTATCATGGTAATGCCATGTTTGTAGGAAATTTACCATGGTAATGATATAATGTTTTAATGGGCATTTTATCATGGTAATGCCATGTTTGTAGGACATGTACCATGGTAATATTATTCTGTTGGACAATTATCAAGGTAATACCATGTTTTTAGGTAATGCAGATTTTCCCATAAACAGTGCAGCCCTATTTTTACATTGCTGCAGTTTGTATTTTCTGAGCTTAAAATGTGAAATATAAAAGTGCTCCTCAGATATGACCATTACAATGTCAAGAGTTTCACACCAGCCGCACATGTGCATGAAAGTGTGTTAATGCTACTGTAATCAACCTTTAATGCCTTTAATAACCAAAATGAGCTGCTTGTCTGACCACTCAAACTGGATTGCATGCGTTTGCTTCAGAGTGAAACTCTGTGGAGAAAGTTCATGATTGGTAGTTTTCTCTCTGAGGCCTTTTAACATCAAGCCTAACAATACGCTTAAACCAAGATTAATGCTCAAAGCCTTTTGTATCTTATCCTATTTGCATATTTTGACACACGTCTGTTTGGAATGATAATTTAAGGGATTCACACCCACAGTTAAATGCGGTCGTCACTCTCTAAACACTGCAGCATATGTGCCTGACAATAATCATTAATCCGGAATAATCCAAATCCGAACAATGGTTAAATTCCTTACAACCGCTGATCACTTCTGTCTGAGTCTGTGCAGGGTTGATGCAGGCGTCTGCTGGGACGCTGTGGGGCATTTGGGTGGTTCTGCTTTCAGCAGACCACAAATGTTTCAATGCTGCTTATTCCAGCTTTGCCTCACCACCCTTCTTGCTCACAGTCATACAGTCGATCAGAAAGCACAGTGTTATCCAGTATGTGGGATGAGGTTGGGAATTCCAGCGGAATATTTTCATCAGATGACCTTTTCCTCCAGATGAGGGCTGTTCTCTGTGCATTTATTCAAGGAACAAAGCCGTGTTTGAGGACTCAATTGCAACTATTAGCAGAGTTCTTTCAGCTCTGTTAAAATCCACGTTCACTGTTTTTCTTTGTTCAGATGAGAAATGTCTTTTGAAATGGTGACTATGCCTCGTCTACCGAACGTATAATGTTCAGTCTCACCGGTCAACATGTCTATTAAGTGCTACAAACAGCCCTAAATGAGTTTATTATTAGTTACTGTTTTTTTTTGCCAACAGTACATTACCATGCTTCTTACACCATGGTAATACCATATTTTTGACTTCTACTATGGCAATGCCATGTGGTTTGGATATGATACCATGTTTTGACATGGCAATGCTTTTATTTGCACTGTGATGATACCATGTTTTTGTCACTTTTTGTACTCTTGCGATACCATGTTTTTTGTTGTTTTTTTGGATATGGTACGATGGTTATGCCATGTTTTTGACTTCTACCATGACTAGAAATGCACCAATATGAAGATTTGACAATACAGATAACCCATAATTCTTTATATTTGAATGCCGATAAACAAAAGTCTCACAATTAAACGCCATGTCCAAAGCACACAATTATAATGTTCTCATTATAATTTGATGTAGCCTATATGACAAACTTGTTGCACTTAACTTTCCCTTTTTAAAGTGATTCCAATCATAATTCAAGCCGTTGAAAACCACCATGAAGAACAGCGCGCATCTGAAGTGTCTCAGCTGTAGGAAAGAATACATTATCTACAAATCATATCGATAACTATAACATTAAAAATGAACATACCATATCAGTATCGGCTGATATATGCTAATTTTGTATGTTAAAGTTATCAATATGATAAGAAAATATTTGCACAATGGTAATTCCACAATGCTGTTTGTGGTACCATGGTAATACCATGTTCTTGACCTCTATCATGACAGTTCCTTGCTTTTTTCTTTACTTGCACAATGGCAATACCATGTTTTGTTCATGTCATATTCCCTGGGGCGGTGTTGCTTTTCTAAGAACAGAACAGAGTTATCAGTCTAATCTTATTATTTTGTATCTCTTATTTTTTCCACTGTTGTTCCGGGTGTGGTGCTGTTTGGTCCCCCAATGTCAGATTTCAGATCAGACGGGTTAATTACCCGATTCAGTCTCTTTTATTATACCGCACAATGGCGTTCATGAAGAAAAACCTGCTTCTATTACCACCGGACTCTCACAATTCCTGGTCGATTAGTGTTTCACTCTTATCAAAGAGCTGTGGCATTTCTGGCTTGGGTGTGCTGTGGAATGTAGGTCGCCGCTTTTAGAAAAGCTGTCAGTTTTTAAGGCGTGGGACATAAACATCTGAGAATGTGGATCACATGACCGGCCGTGTTTTGTGTTTAGCCGGATGAGAACACGTGCCGACAGCAGCATTGTCTGCGCCTGAAGGTCCGGTGACTGGCTGAGAGTTAGTGCAGCGCTGCTTGATTCGAGTGTGCCGTTCAGACTCTTGAACTTCAGTAATGGTTTTTCCCATAAGTGATTCTCTTGTGTGTTCAATGGTAGCAGGGAAGGCCATCTCACAACAGATGCTGGAGTCAATCGCTGTTAACACATCCAGGACAAAATTCACCCCTCCTAAAGAAGAGCATAACCAAAATTAAGCTTTTGCCAATGTTTTCATGCCTATTAAGCATTTTAACACCAAATTCTTATTGCCGTGATGCATCTGGTTGTGTTTTTTAAAAATTATGTCGGTAACACTTTAGTTTAGGGTTCAATTCTCGCTATTAACGCTTATAATGTTGTTTATTAGCATGCATATTACTAGGATATTGGCTGTTTATTATATTAATGCCTAATTCTGTATGATCTTATTCTACATCCCTTAAAATAACTAAACTATAAAGGTGCACTATGTAGTATTTTTGCAGTAAAATATCCAAAAACCACTAGGCCAGTGTTAAATATTTTGTTCAGTTGAGTAATTACAATATCCCAAATGTTTCCAACTATTTGTAGATTGTGAGAAAATCGCTATTTTTACCAATGAATCGGGACGTGTGAGCATAGCGTTTGAGGGAGTCGCCTGTCAATTGCGTCATATCTGCGTTACCCTCGTTTTATTTGGCAGAAACGCTTTACCCTCACTGGAGTGTGCAACAAGTGTTACAGCAGCCGCCGAGCGAACACACAGAGTACCGTCATAACATCATTATCAACACACTCAAAAGTATCTAATATAATAAACAGAGCTGCGTTACCTCATACCGTATTTTCCGCACTATAAGGCGCACTTAAAAGCCTTTCATTTAAAAAAAAACGACCGTCGCTTTATAATCCGGGCGCCTTATATATGGATCAAGGCGCTCTGTCAAAATGTTTCAGTATGAAAAACCAATAAAAACTATTTAATAATAATAAAATGTTTCAGTACGACTGGTAAACTACAAATCCGCACCGCTTGCAGCATTACGGCTACCGTAGTCAGAAAACACCGGTACTGTGCTTTCGGATAATGACGAGAGAGAGCCGGGCAGGTTGGATGCCGTAGTCGCCCACCTGTTCAATTCGGACACTGAAGAAGAAGAATTCGATGGATTCGTGGACGGGGAATGAACTGAAAAAGTGAGCTTTACGTGTTATACGTAACTGAACAATGTGGAGTTATGCACTAATGTTTGATTTAGTGGTATCCGACTGTTTCTTTTACTACGTGTTTACTGAATTAAGGAAAAGTTCCCCTCCACGTTAGGGAGAAAAGTTAACAAGGCTGGGAGATATTGTTTATATGCACATCAATGTTTGAACAACGTTACCATGGGAGTGAACGGAGTTGTCAGAACGCTTAATAAAGTTGGACTTTAAGTTGGTTTTGTTGACATTCCCTTTAGCACAGAGCTCTATCTAGTGGATGCATAACACAAACGTTCGCTGCAGTATCTTCTATTCTATGCGCCTTATAATCCGGTGCGCCCTATATATGAAAACAGTTCTAAAATAGGCCATTCATTGAAGGTGCGCCTTATAATCTGGTGCGCCTTTTAGTGCAGAAAATATGGTACTCATGACCGGAAATAGCGCCGGCGCCTGTGTCCCGTCATAATAAAAGTCCCGCTACTCGCGAGGTGTGTGTTGTTCATCTTGTTAACAATCACTTCAGCTGCCTCGCTCAGCTCTACAACACCCCTGCTCTGCTTCATACTACAGTAACGTTAATAATCGAATCCATCAACATGATTTCTGCCAGAGCGCTGTCCCGATTCTTTTCCACTGGCTGTGAGGTGAAGACCACATGTCCCAAGATGCTGCGCTCAAACTTGACGTCATCAAACTACGCCTTTGTTTTGAACAGGCGACCTCTAGTGGACGGAAAAGTTACATAGTGCACCTTTAACAACTACCTTACTAACTATTAATAAGCAGTAAACTAGGAGTTTATTAAGGCAAAAGCCTTAGTTAATAGTGAGTATTGGACCCTAAACTAAAGTATGACCATTTCTTTTTTTAATTGTAGTTTCATTATCAGTGGTGAGTGTAATGCAATTTTTAAATAATCTCTAATTCATGCTGAAAAACATTCATCAATGAAGCATTCAATTGATCTATAATTTTACAAAAGTGTTCGATTTTTCAAATAAAAACTGTTCTTTTGAACTTTCTATTCATCAAAGAATCCTGAAAATAGTTTCACGGTTTCCACACAAATGTTAAACAGCAAAAACAGTTTTTAACATTAATGAAAGTCAAATCTTGATCAGCATATCAGAATGATTTCTGAAGGATCATGTGACACTGAAGACTGGAGTAATAATGCTGAAAATACAGCTTTGATCACAGGAATAAATTACATTTGACCATATATTCGTAAATTGTAATAACTGTAATAACTAATTGTAATACTTTTTATACTAATAATTGCTTTGATGAGTCCATAGTTTCTGCCTAAAGTGAATTCATGAAGTTAGCTAACTGTGATTTGTGCAGGGATCGGCTGGAGAGCCAGTGCAGGTGTGCAGCTCGCGGACAGAGACGGCCAGCAAGCTGCCGGAGGTGGAGATGGATGTGAATCTCGACACGTATCAGATCACTCTGGAGGAGGTACTCACCTGGCTGCTGTCGGCTGAAGACACGCTGCACATGCAAGACGACGTGTCCGACGACGTAGAGGAGGTCAAAGATCAGTTCCACACACATGAGGTATATGGGACATCTGTTCAGATCTGTTAAACCCTCATGCCCAGCAGAGCTTGGGCAGAAATAATGACTTCCAGTGAATAATGTTTGAAATGATGTTCTGTTTCCCAGGAGTATTACTGGATTATTCCAAAATTGGCATTATCACATGTTTATTTAATAATATGTGACCTGTGCTGGCAACAGTTGCAATGAGCAAGTTATATTAAACATTTCTTTTGTTATTTTCACATTCTCTATTAGAAAACCTTAAAAAATGTTGCATGATTTGTTAGAATCGAACAAAAAATGAATGACCTAATCCTGTTTGAATCCGATATTCAGTAAAGTCAATTTTGAGGTCCTAAGACAAAATCACCAGCAGCCATACCTTAAAATCCCTGGTAATAACATCACATTTGGCACACACTAGTCAAAAACCATATTTATAGGAAAATATATATTCAACTTTTTTCCCCCATGATAGCACAATTGTTTGATTAATGAGACAGACAGTCTGTACAGTCCCTGACAAAAGTCGTGTCGCTTATCTATTTTGTAGAAACACCTGCTATTAACCTGACTTTTAATTCATCAATTGGTGTTAGAAATAGCTCATATGAAAAGCTAAAACCCTCCCAAATGATGTTTAATGCACTGAAATAAATTAGTTTTACTGAAAAAAGATTTATCATTTAATCAAGACAGAAAGGTCAAATTTTGGCAAGACAAAAGTGTTGTCGCCTGTACAGATATTGAACAAATTTACTGCAAATACAAAAATATGTCAGCAAATTAAGTAGTGGTGCTGTGAGATCCAAATTTAATATCTTGTATGACTTCCATGAGCTTGAAGGACTGCATCCATGCGGTTTGGCAAGGATTCATACAATTTATTGATGAAGTCATCAGGAATAGCAAAGAAAGCAGTCTTGCATGCCTCCCAGAGTTCATCAATATTCTTTGGTTTCGTCTTCCATGCTTCCTCTTTCATCCTACCCCACATATGCTCAATGATGTTCATGTCTGGTGACTGGGCTGGCCAATCCTGGAGCATCTTGAGCTTCTTCGCCTTGAGGGACTTTAATGTGGAGATGGAAGTATGTGATGGAGCACCATCCTGCTGCAGAATTTGGCCTCTTTTATGGTTGGGAATATAAGAGGTAGCTAAGATTTCTTGGTATTTTAGACTATTAAAGTTGCTTTCCACCCTGCAGATCTCTCATACTGGATGTAACCCCAGACCATGATTTTCCCCCACCAAACTTCACTGTTTTCTGGGTGAATCTTGGATCCATGCGGGCTCCAGTAGTTCTCCTGCAATATTTGTGGCGACTGTGGTGTAATTCAAAGAAGATTCATCTGAAAAATCCTTCTGCCACTTTTCCAGCGTCCATCCTTTTAGCAGGCTGTGGGCTTTGGCAAATGCCACACAGTTTTTCAAATGTCTTTGGTTTAGTGCTGGCTTCTGGGCAGTGATTCGACCATGGAGGCCATTTCGAGACAGAATCCGACAAACTGTTCTGGTTGACACAGGGACTTCAGGTGACCAGGTCTCGTGGAGCTCTGCTGCAGTGGAAAATGGGCTGGCCTTGGATTTTCGAGCCAACAAACGGTCCTCTCGAGCAGTTGTCTTGCAGGGTCTGCCTGACCTGGGTTTGTCATAAACGTCTCCAGTCTCTTCAAATCTTTTTATCCTCTGTACTTGACGCTGAGACACTTTGAAGGTGTCTGCCACATCAGCAGTGGATCTGGTCTTCAGCCTCTTGATAATCAAAACTTTAGTCTCAGGGTGAATCTTAGGCATGTTTGCAGAGGTCTAGTTGCAGTTGATGTGAAGGTCTAGTGTACTGGGGTTCTTTTTATACACACCTGAGATCTAATTGATCCATTATTAGTCACAGGTGAAGCTCATATGACAAGGCGACAACACTTATGTCTTTGCAAAAATTCACTCAATGGGCTTTGAAAAGCTGTGAATATTATAATATTTTTTGACTGTTTCATTTTGCACTGAAACATTATTACAAAAGCTGTTGGGATTCAAATGAGCCATTTCCTTGATAAGAAATATATTTCAGCGGCACTTCAGGTCAATTTGTACACAAGCGACAAGACTTTTGTCAGGGACTGTATCTTCCTTCTGTACCGCACTGATCTAATATAATGACACACATCAGATGTTTTTCCCCAACAGTTAACCAAACGTTTCACATAAGATATAACAGATAATGAATGCATGAATACTCGCCATGAGAGACATTATGAAATACTGTAATTCTGTGTATATGTGTATATTGGGATCGCGCACTGTCTGAGGCGTCTTTGTGTGGGCGCTTCGGATCTGTCAGTCAGCACGAGTAAAATCGTTTTCATGGACAAAGGAAAGATATTCCTCTCTGAAAACTTACAAATGAAGATGCTTTTAGATTTTTAATTCCTATTTGGAGCACCTCAAATTCAAATTGTGAAACCTCAAAATCAACATTTTCTCTTATTTTGCCTGTAGCTCGAAATTATCCTGTGCGCATTTCCACTCATTTTGACACACACACACACACACACACACACACACACACACACACACACACACACACACACACACACACACACACACACACACACACACTGTGGGGACATTCCATAGGCGTAATGCATTTTATACCGCACAAACCGTATTTTCTATCCCCTACACTGCCCCTGCCCCTAAACCTACCCATCACAGGAGAGTGCAGTTTACTTTCTGTGAAAAAACCTCATTCTGTGTGATTTATAAGCATTTTGAAAAGTGAGGACATGGGGAACGTCCTCATATTTCACCCTCTTTTGTAATACCCATGTCATTATACACATTTGTGTCCTGATATTTCACAAAAACATGCCCACACACACACACACACACACACACACACACACACACACACACACACACACACACACACACACACACACACACACTATAATAGTTTAATGCATTAATAATGCGTTTTAATGCACCTTATAACACATTGTATGGTCTCATGAATAACTGTAACCAGAGTTATATTAAAACCAGGGCTTGACATTAACTTTTTTGCTCACCAGCCACTGTGGCTAGTGGTTTTCCAAAGTTACTAGCCTCTCAGCATTTTCACTGGCCACAATTTTTACATTGATACCATGGGATATAATTTTTATATAATCTCCTAATTTGGCAGCAGGTTTATTAGGCTGATGCACGTTACACATGCGTTGCCTTTCTCAGCTCTTTACGTTCTGTTAAAACAGAGCTGTTTAAGTGAAGACCGTCATTTTGACATTATGTTGTGTATTTGACTGTTTAAGCGCAATAAGCAGCGAAAAAGAGCTACATTTAGTACAGAGAGGCGGCTTTATGTGCAATCCATAGGAATGAGTAAAATTATGTGCAACGTGGGCAATTCCACGAATTCCGGAATTTAAAATACCAACAAAATTCATCTGGAGCAAACGAAAGGAGTGAGTGAGGGGAGATGGGTTTGTGTCATTCACTGTCAGACAGATGAGACTGCTGAAATACACACACATTTGGTGAGTGTTAATGTCAAGCCCTGATTATAATACACCTTTAGAAAGTATAATGCATTGGTTTTATTTATTTATTAAAATTCAAAGATATAGGCTTGGTCTCACAGATAGGGCTTAGATTTAGCCAGGATTAGCCCTTAGTTCAATTAGGACATTTAAGTAGGGTTTATAAACGTACCTTAGGAAAAACAAACAAAAAAAAACACTGGTGTGCATCTTGAGATGAAACAATGGCACTGAACTATTTTAAGATATGTTAAAACAGCTAAAACTTTCCTTTTAGTCTGGGACTAGCTTTAGCCTTGTCTGTGAAACCAGGGGAATATGCATAATAACGTTCATTATGAATATCTTTCATTACACATAAAGGCTTTAAGTAAAGTGTAAGCAAGAATTCACTGCTTAATTAACGTAAATTAACGTGATGTTCAAATTTGATGCTCTTAATGTTGTGGCAGTTTTTCCCCGCGTTATCATAAATATTGAACATATATTAACATTTTTCAAAGTATTACATCGAGGTTAGAAATTCCGATATCGTGACAACACTTCTGGGATGAAGGTTTTGGTCTGCTCTTTCTCTTGAAATGTTAGCGTGGCCCGCCTTCAGATGATCTCAGAGAACATTATCCCAACATGCCAAGAATGTGAGGAATTCTGTAAGGCAGGGAGCCCTTTGACAGACAGCAGAGCCGGTACACATAAACTCACTCCTGACTGATAGAGAGGGAGAGAGAGCGCTTTACATTCCTCTCAGAAAGAGTGAGAGCGCCGATATGAGGCATTGACGCAAAAACAAAAGCAAGGCAAATGGGGGAAAGCTTGAACTTGTTTGTCCCTGCACTATGGTCCCACTTTAACCATCAAACACTGACTTAATGTGCAGAAGGTGAGAGTGCTGTTTTTCACACTTTTAACCAATCATGTCATCACTGGGGTGTTGCTAGTAGTTTGATCTGGCTCTTTTTGTTCTGATGTTGCAATGGCCGTTCTCGTCATGATCTCCACTGGGACCCAGATAACTGCCAGGTCTGATAGATCAGAGGATATTGTGTGTTTGGTCTAATAAACACACACGTCTGCTGTGTCTCTGTACGAGGACATGAATCTCCAGAGCTGCTCTGAGAGTCCCTTCACCAGCGACTCATTTAAAGGGCACCTATTATGCAAAATTCACTTTTATAAGGTGTTTGAACATAAATGTGTGTTGGCAGTGTGTGTACACAACCACCCTATAATGGTAAAAATCCAACCACAAATTTTTTTTTATCCCCATAAATCAGAAGTTGCAGTGTCGTCACACTGCAACGGCCCCGCCCGCGAGTGTTAATGGGCACTGCCGTTTTAGCGTAGACCCCGCCCTCAGAGAGCTGTACACAGTCCTCCATGTTTATCTCCTCACCAGAGCATTAAGCGCAGCATAGAGATGTGTTCTCATTAAAGCTACCAAAGTTCAGTCAGTCAAGAGCAGTGAACGATTTTCTGTTGTTCGGTTCATATTAACAGCAGATAAAGCAGTACTGTATTAAACTGCTTTCACTTTAGTAATGACAGATGGATCTAATATACACGCGTAACTGCATACGTGCACAGGCACAACCAACTGTTTACATTACCTTGTGAGCATTTGGCAGTTTAATCGCAATAACATATGCAAGAGAACTAGTTTAATGACTACTCACGGATGTGCTGACATCCAGCTCTGTGTGCATATGACAGGAGCATGTGTGTGTGTTTAAGTTGAGAGCAATAGGGCTTTAAAACGCATGCAGATGATATTTCATGATGATGAAGAACTGCAATGTTACATGAATGCATCTGCGATAGAGATGATCATTAAAACACACAGATATCATGTTTCAGTTTTCATTCGTTCACGAGCTGTGAAGGCTCCGCCCTCTCGGGTGGGGAGCAGCAGCTCATTTGCATTTAAGGGTAAACACACTGAAAAGGTAATTTTTCTTCAACCCCAAAATTGGCATTTTCAGCATGGTATATTAAATGATCTGTTAGGAATTTTGATCTAAAACTTCACAGGCACACTCTGGGGACACCTGAGACTTATATTACATCTTGTAAAAAGGGGCATAATAGGTGCCCTTTAAGAAAAGCTACAGTTTTGAAACTCAAGACAAACTGCCACAAAATAAAAGTGATAAAGATGAACTTGAAGAAATTATGGCGCACATATTTTACTTATTGTAACATGAAGGGATAGTTCACCCAAAAATGAAAAATAACCCATGATTTACTGACCCTCAAGTCATCCTAGGTGTATATGACATTCTTCTTTCAGACGAATACAATCAGAGTTATAATATCCTGGCCTAGCTTTATAATGGCAGTGAATGGCAGATATTTTACTTTATAACGTGTTAAATATGGATATTTTTCTTACAAAAAAACATTGATTTACTTCAGAAGGCCTTTTGAGTGGATTTTTGCTCTAATAAACTGTCAAAATGTGATTATCACCACAGCTGCTTATTATATGACTCAAATCAATATTTCTTTTTTAAGAAAACTTCCCCTCCTGTACCATCACTGGCAATAAATACGGCAAAATGCCAGAAATACCTAAAAAGTGGCACTGGCTTTTGTACAATCTTATTGAAGCTTTGAGCAGCCTGAATGAGCTGAACTCGACATCTATGCTGTCGTCTGTGGATCGCTAGTGTTAGTGTATCGTTAGTGTTCGCACTGGTGACTGATGTGTCTTCTTGCCCTCAGGCCTTTATGATGGAGCTGACTGCCCACCAGAGCAGCGTAGGTAACGTGCTACAGGCGGGAAACCAGCTGATCGCTCAAGGCAATCTGAGTGAGGAAGAGGAGGATGAGATCCGCGAACAGATGACACTGCTCAACTCCCGCTGGGAAAACCTGCGGGTCGACAGCATGGACCGCCAGTCCAGGTACGGACACACAGATTCCTATCCAACTCTTCTGTTTGAGGAGAGTGCTTGAATATGACCTCTCGCCCCGTATTCAGACTTCATGAGGTTCTGATGGACCTTCAGCAACAGCAGCTCCAGCAGCTCTGCGATTGGCTAACGCTGACGGAGGGGCGGATCCGTAAGATGGAGACAGAGCCAATAGCAGGAGGCATGGAGGGATATCTGGCCCAGATAGAGCAACACAAAGTAAGGGACACATTTGATTTCTCTAGTAAAAATAAGACTGGGTATCACCAACTGTGCCATGGTGTGTCATAATATGGTACGTTGCGATAGGTGGTTGTTCGTATCGGCCAATATGTGACATATTTTTAATTATCGGCATCGGACGATGAGTTTTTCTCTTTGATTGCTGTGTTGGAGACTTTTATTTTGAAAGCATATTTTTAAATGAATAAAGGACAAGTTTGATCCAACGCTTGCATTTTTCAAGTTTACTGGCTGATTTCGGGAACAGAACGAACAAAACTCCATAAAATAGCCTCTGGAAATACCTAGTACCAAATTACATGTAACACAACACCTTTTTACCATACAGGAATTAAAGGAATTTGCATGACAGACAAATGGCAGATAGCAGCTTTTAGGACTGTCCGTCATTTATCTGTGGTCAATTGATGATTGTGAGTAATATGAAAAAATTGATTAAATATGGTAGGAAAAGATAACTAAGAAACATTGAAAGACAATTATGCGACAAAGTGTATATTGACTTCCATGAACTCTCCTGAAATAGCAACCTCAGGGCAATAAAACTGTCCTTGGGAGTCCTGTGTAGTTAATGAATGACTCGCATCAGAGATCCCATGTGTGTGTGTGCATAACCTGTTTGCAAATAAAAGCTTTCTCCATTGTGAATTTACCATGACTGCTGAAAAGAGAAAGAGATTGAGTTGTGAGAAGAATGAATAAGCAAATCGGCACATGCCCCAGTGAACCAGGGGCAAACACGACCTCGGCATGTTTGTTCAGCTAGTGAATGAAGAACACACACACACGTTTACTCCCACACACATGCTTATATTTGGAGCCTCACAGCCTCATAGGAAGGGGACCACATCACCCAAGTGCTTCCATGCTATATATGGAAATTTAAATGCACTTGCACACTTTCATACTTGGTACAGAACCGCAAGTCACAATGTCATATCCACCCTACAACCCTATATTTTTACCTCATTTTCTACAAAACATGCTAAGAACATGCCTGGGTCATATTCAGCCCGAAATCAAAAGATGAAAAGAAACAGATAAGAAATAAAAAAAAGGTTTTAACGAAATGAAGCCTATTCTTAGGACTATATATATATATATATATATATATATATATATATATATATATATATATATATATATATATATATATATATATAAATATATATAAATATATAAATACACACCTATCAGACATAATATTATGACTGTTGAAGTGAATGACACTGATTATCTCTTCATCACGCCACCTGTTAGTGGGTGGGATATATTAGACAGCAAGTGAACATTTTGTCAAAATTGTGATGCTAGACGACTGGTTCAGAGCATCTTTAAAACTGTAGCTCTTGTGGGGTGTTCCCGGTCTGCAGTGGTCAGTGTCTATCAAAAATGCTCCAAGGAAGGAACAGTGGTGAACTGGTGACAGGGTCATGGGCGGCCAAGGCTCAGTGATGCACGTGGGGAGCGAAGGCCATGTGGTCCGATCAAACAGACGAGCTACTGTAGCTCAAATTGCTCTAGGAGTTAATGCTGGTTCTGATAGAAAGGTGTCAGAATACACAGTGCATTGCAGATTTCTGCGTATGGGGCGGCATAGCCACAGACCAGTCAGGGTGCCCCTGCTGACCCCTGTCCACCGCCGAAAGCAACAACAGTGGGCACGTGAGCATCAGAACTGGACCATGGGATGGAAGAAGGTGGCCTGGTCTGATGAATCATGTTTTCTTTTACATCACGTTGGAAGGCCGGGTGCATGTGCGTCGCTTACCTGGAGAACACATGGCAATCCGGCAGAGGCAGTGTGATATATTCCCTGGTGGCTGTGGCTCTTTCAGGAGGATAATGCACCCTGCCACAAAGCACAAATGGTTCAGGAATGGTTTGAGGAGCACAACAACAAGTTTGAGGTGTTGACTTGGCCTCCAAATTCCCTAGATCTCAATCCAATCGAGCATCTGTGGGATGTGCTGAACAAACAAATCCGATCCACGGAGGCCCCTGCAACTTACAGGACTTAAAGGATCTGCTGCTAACATCTTGGTGCCAGATACCACAGCACACCTTGAGAGGTCTAGTGGAGTTCATGCCTTGACGGATCAAGGCTGTTTTGGCATAATGTTATGCTTAATCAGTGTATATAAATATATATAATATATATAGTCCCCTTTTTCAATGGAAGTACAGTAACAGTTGTTTTATGATTCAAATATTTAACATATTATTTATATGTATTTATTTAAATTCATACATATAAATAAATAGAAACAAATTAATATATTTGTATATTTTTCTCTTTTTTGAGAAAAAATAAAGAAAATTGACAATGTAAATTAAAACAAGTATGCTTTAGACCCTAACCTTTGACCTTTGATGTTGCAGGTGTTGCAGAATGATCTGGAGGTGGAGCAGGTAAAGGTGAACTCCCTCACGCACATGGTTGTAGTTGTGGACGAGAACAGTGGGGAGAGCGCCACTGCTGCCCTCGAGGACCAACTGCAGGTAACGAACAAAAACAGGATAAAATGCTGCATTTGTTGTGTCAGAAAGAATTGCTGTAACAGTATTACAGTTAAGAGTGTCTGGTCAGATTTAGAAGTCATTAGTTAACATGCCACAACTTTCTGAGTGTCATTTGGTGTTTCTTCTGCACTCATTTTCATGTACCAGTAGTGAAACCGAGCACAATCAGTGGTTTAGATGGCTGAACGCTTGCTGCTTAAAGCTTTTACTGATAATTTATAATTTGATGAATTGTTCATTCCTACTATCTAAGGACATTTTTAGAGAGTATTGCTTTAAATTGAAATATACAATGACGGTGTTAGTTGACAGTAGCTACCTGTGGTGCTGCTTGACTAGAGATCAAGGTGAATGCTGTGGTTATATCTTACAGTGAATGCAGAAATAGATTAATCCTAATGTAAATGTATTCCTTCTAAAGTGGAAATGTAATCAAACCAAGTTGTTTTCAGCTTCTTCCATGGGTGTACTGATAGCTCTTCTAAGGAATGAGATCTATTAATGTTGGACACAGTGTTGAGAATTCAATGGATGCAGTGCAGCAAGAGACCTGGAACTGAACAGATTTTTGACTTTGTCTCTTTTGTTTTGCCTTCTGTTCTTCACAGTCACTGGGGGAGCGCTGGGCGGCAGTGTGTCGCTGGACGGAGGAACGCTGGAACAAACTCGAGGAAATGCAGCTCGTGTGGCAGCGGCTGCTTGACGACCAGGTGAGGCCTGATTTAAAAAAAATCCAAGTTACAGATCACAAAATTGATCATGAGGCCGATAATAGTCATTGATAAATACTGGAAAGTTTAAGTACTTTGATATATTTGTTTTTGCCCACCCAAACATGAATTTCAATCCAGCACAAACCTGATGTCACTACAGCTGCTAGCCAAAAATTTATCTGAGGTGTGCCTCAAGGCTCTGTGTTGGGCCCCATTGTGTTGTGCTCTTATCTTGGACTTTGAATGCATTTAAGGGTCAGATTGCTATTTTTAACAGCTCAGACTGCATTCTGAGAAAGGGTGAGATTGAATTATGGCTGTTTATGACCTGCAGATATCATTACCATTGACCCAGTACATCATTAGTGTAGAGTGCACACAATCTTTTTCTCCCACTTCACCCGTCTAGACCACTTCCACGTCTGCAATTACAGTATAAACTAAAACTGAACTGATGTATATCAGATTATTTTTTGTGCTTTGGAAAATCTACTTTTTTTGCTTCCAAAGTACTATTCTTCTCATCACTTGACTTATTTAAATGTCTTATTATTTCTGTCTTTTTGTCCACTCAGAGTTTGTTTGGATTATGGCTAGCAGAACAGGAGAAGGCCTTGAGTGAAGTTCAGACCTGTGATTTTAAAGACCCGGGTGAAATAAATTGCAGCGTACGCAGATTAGCCGTAAGTAGACACACATTCATAACTTTGTATTTTTACCATATTTTTCTAAAAATAAGACAATGTGTTTTTATCTTGAATTAAGGGTCTAGACTTTTACGTGTCAGTAATACACCCGCAACTATAGGTGGCGGCAATATACGCGCAAAACAAGTGTGCTAAGAAATACAGTGTGTCAGAGTGTAAGAAGACAATCTTAAAAAACGCTAAAGGCTTGTTCACACCAAAAAGATAACTGTATCAGCAACCACACCAGCGGACGATATTGTTCTGTTTATTCTAAGCTAATGCGTGTCTGTCACTTTAAATGCTCGAGCTTGTTACAGGAGGATGGATTCTGATTGGCTGTCAATGTTTTTATTGATCAGCTGGATAAAATCATTCTGAAAGTTATCACAACGATATTGTTTCTCTGTGCCGTTATCATTGTAGCTGTGGAGTGAACTTTGCTATTCTTTAATATTGAGATTTTTTTTAATACATATTTAACTTTTCCTTGGTGTGAAAAGTTCTTAACAGTCAAAGGGAAGCTATCCGCCTGAATGCCATGTTTGCATGCCTCACTGACGGGACCTAAATTCCCCTGTACATGATTTTAAAACGTAAGACGTTCCCAGGTAGTCTTATATTCAAGCTCATCTTAAATCCTGACCATTATGGTAGTTAAGGTTATGAAAACAATTAACATTATTCAGCTGAATTCTGCCTATAAGAGAATCACTGTTTTGACCTCTGAACCTATGGCAGAGTCTTAAGGAGGATATGGCTCAGAAGCGGAGGACCCTGAGTGCTCTGTCAGATGCTGGACAGGATGTGATGGTGCTGTTAAACAGTCCAGCCGCAGCTCAGAGGATCGAGACAGATACAGACCAATTGACCCAACGCTGGGACAACCTGGTCCAAAAACTCGAGGACTGCTCCAGTCAGGTCAGATGCACATCTCTCTTGTGTGTATCATTGCACATTAGCTTTTTATATAACATTGGTTCCAAGCGTCTGTTCTGTTTCCAGGTAACCGAAGCAGTGTCTGTGACTGGGATGTCCCAGGTACAGGAGAGGTTTGTCATGGAGACAGTCACAACCGTAACAACACGGATGGAGCAGACCTTCACCAGCAGCGACCGAGAGCTACCACCACCCGCCCCACCCAAAAGACGACATCTAGATACAGATGGAGAGCTCAGGAGACTGTACGACAAACACAAACATACGCCTTCCCTGACAAAAACCCTAGAATTATTTTTTTATCAGTCCCTCCTGGATTTTACACGATCACATAATTTAATGCAAAATCAAGCAAACTCTGCAAAACAATGAATCAGTAATTTTGTTCAACTGTCCTGCTCCTGCACTGCAGTGAATCCCATTGTAACCTTTTGACACCATCAGGTTTATATACAAGAGTTTAAAAGGAAATAAAAGTTACGATATGAGACAAGACCATTTCAGCGATGTTAATGTTTGATACTTCTAAGTTATCTCTTAAAAACATTCATTCCCAACCTACACGTCTAATTTCTTTCCAACTTGTTTGCTTTTAAAAAGGCGCCAGAGAACTGCACACTATATTGCTAAAAGTATTGGGTCACCCCTCCAAATCATTGAGTTCAGGTGTTTCAATCACCTCCATGGCCACAGGTGTATAAAATCAAGTACTAGGCATGCAGACATTTCTACAAACATTTGTGAAAGAATGGGTCACTCTCAGGAGCTCAGTGAATTCAAGTGTGGTACTGTGATAGGTTGCCATTGGGTACAACAGCAACTCAGCCACGAAGTGGTAGGCCATGTAAAATCCCAGAGCGGGGTCAGCGTATGCTGAGGCACACAGTGTGCAAAAGTCACCAACTTTCTGCAGAGTCAATAGCTACAGACCTCCAAACTTCTTGTGGTCTTCAGATTAGCTCAAGTACAGTTCGTCGAGAGCTTCATGGAATGGGTTTCCATGGCCGAGCAGCTCATCCAAGCATTACATCACCAAGTGCAATGCAAAGTGTGGGATGTAGTGGTGTAAAGCATGCCGCCACTGGACTCTAGAGCAGTGGAGACGTGTTCTCTGGTGTGACCAATCACGCTTCTCTGTCTGGCAATCCGATGGATGAGTCTGGGTTTGGCGGTTGCCTGGAGAACGGTACTTGTCTTACTGCATTGTGCCAAGTGTAAAGTTTGGTGTGAGGTTGTTTTTCAAGGGTTGGGCTTGGCCCCTTAGTTCCAGTGAAAGGAACTCTTAATGCTTCATTAAACCAAGACATTTTGGACAGTTTCATGTTCCCATTTTTTTGGAACAGTTTGGGGATGGCCTTCCTGTTCCAACATGACTGCGCACCAGCGCACAAAGCAAGGTCCATAAAGACATGGATGAGCGAGTTTGGTGTGGAGGAACTTGACTGGCCTGCACAGAGTCCTGAACTCAACCCGATAGAACACCTTTGGGATGAATTAGAGCGGAGACTGCAAGCCAGGCCTTCTCGTTCAACATCAGTGCCTGACCTCACAAATGCGCTTCTAGAAGAATGGTCAAATATTCATAAATCATAAACACACTCCTAAACTTTCCCAGGCTTGAAGCTTTTATAGCTGTAAAGGGTGGGCCAACTCCATATTAAACCCTACAGATTAAGAATTGGATGTCATTAAAGTTCATGTGCGTGTAAAGGCAGGTGTCCTAAAACTTTTGGCAATATAGTGCATTTACGGTATGCATTATGCGCTTGGAACAAAATAAAATTTTCTAGAGGTTTATGATAATAATGAAACTACTATATATAAAACTGAATATAGTGTATAATAGTCCTTATTATTAGATTAGATTTAAATGAGCAAATTAAGTTTGTTTATGCAATCACTGATGATAAGGTGGGCTTTTATAAAAATGCAGTAACAATTTTTTGAGAAAAGACGCAGAAAAAACAGTCATTTTAGGTCACAGTAATTAGAAGAAAAAAATCCTGGTGTTTATCCTGCAGTGCACTACACAAATATCAAATCATAAGAATCAGCAATAATTGTACCTGTTTGACACAGGCTATCGAATGTCATTCCAGACAGTGTTTTTTATTAATTAAAATGTCACATTTCAAGCATTACAGTTTACCAGCTGTTCAAGCTAAATATAATCATTATTTTTTTTTTTTAATTATGCGGTTATGACTTTGGTCATAACTAGCACATTTGTGAATGTTAGCATAAGCTATACAGTGTTTACTCACACTGCTCTGTTGTTCTGCTCAGCTGTATCACTCCCTCATGTCAACCCCCATGTGATGTGTTTGTGTTTTTTAGAGCTGAAACTGATGTTCCCAAGCTTTTGTCGCGGCTGGCTGCATGGGAATCATCCGCCCGAGCTGCTGGAGACTCGTCTGTCCTGAAGGAAAAACTACAGGTGACATACTGTGTTGACCCACACTAACATTTACTTGTTCATATATTTGGCCTACTGAATTTTTTTGTCCCGTCTCTGTAGGTCCTGGGGGTGGAGCTTGCTGAAAACGAGGGGTCGGTCAAAGAGGTGGTGCAGAAAGGAGAGAAGATAATTGAACAGCTGGAGAAAGGTAGGGAATTATTATGGGGGATTTCCTCAAGATAAATAATGGTTCTTGTGTTCTCCTACTGATTCAATTCACTGAATCTGTCTTTATAGAAGGTCTGTCTTCAGAGATTGCCTGTTCTAGCCTGGACTCCGTACGTAAGGAATGGGAGAGCTGCCAAACTCTGATCCAGGATCTGAGGAACCGAGCCCAGGTTCTAGAGCGGGTGGCAACAGTTCTATCAGGAATGAAAGCTGTAGATGGAGTTCTTCAGGAACAGGAGACATGGTTGATCTCCTCAAAAGGCTTTAGAGCAAAAGACAACCAACAGGAACTCCAGACACTCAGAGACGACTGTGAGGTCAGTCAAATGTTCCATGAATGTCAAAGGTTCTTCAATGAACCACAGATAATTTTTTATAGCATGTTAAAATTGTCACTTTTTGAGGGTGAGCAAAAATGCACCGTTTTGTGTTTGTCCCTTTAAATGCAAATGAGCTGCTGCTCTCCACCCCCCTTTCAAGAAGAGGGCGGAGCTTTAAGAGCTCATGTTAGCAGATCCGATTACCTCATGCAGACACGGTTCAGCCTTTCATGTTCAAACCGGAGTTGGACAAAGATGGAGAAGTGACAACATGTAGAATGAGACCGAACATTTCTGAATGGATAGTGGAGGAATTTATGCAGCTGATGTGAAGTTAACTTAGCCTGATGTGGTCATACTCAATTCTAGTCAGAATATGAGTCTGGTACCGCTCCATTGGGCTTTGATTATGGGGCGTTTCAACCGAACCAGGAAAGACCTCCATTGGATAGACCTACAACCAATCAGAGCAATGTAGCAAAGCGTAACGTTATTTGTCAAATGTCAACAGAACTCAACTGCACTGTGTTGCCAAGTCCGTGTTTTTCTCCATGTCCGCGGTTTGAAGTGACCCTAATTATGTGATATAAAGACCCAAGAATGCAAATTTTGTCAGGCAACCTTGCCAAAATAACATATTTTGCCAACCAAACGCCTTTTTTTTTCCGGAGAACCCCACCGGAAAGCTATTGTTTTGGGCTATAGTTTTGAGTAGCAATTGTGCGCGACATTGCAAAATAATTTGGCAACCCTGTCTGCACACGCGCTGGATTAAGTAACGTTACAAGAAAAAGATGAGTGTAAACGATCTTTGCCAGTGTTGTAAAAAATAATGTAAGGATACACAGAGTACTTACCAACATGATCATCATTCCTGACAGAAATAGTGAAGGGGAATGCATATATGAACAAGTTCTCCGTTTAGGATAAGAGCAAATTCAACCCAAGCGCCTTTGATGACGTGGATGATTACGTTACTGTTTATCATCTGTCCATCATCGTCTAAAGCCCGCCCTGACAATTTCATTGGTCCGAGCAGTTTCTGTTCGGGCATAATTACTCCTCTATGGATCGAGTCCAGACCGAATTGCCTGAGCAGAAACGTTGTGGGCGGGGCTAAATTCGGCTGGCATCCAGGCTAGAGTTAACTATCTTCAAGTCATTGATTAGCATATTCTGACATCGCTCTGTGTGGGAACTGTTGTAAGATGCTCAGAGCCAGAGAATATCTGTTGCATGAAGAGATAAGTTATAATCATAATTAAATTAAACTACACCTATGTTGCCAACTTGCTTTATGACATGCTATTGTGTTCGTGCTCGTACTGTATTGCAACAAAAGACGGATGCGACAGCTTGAGCAGACTCCTAAATGTCAGACTCCCAACTCTTCCTTTTCTCAACATGGCCTTTATTGCATTTCCCGGGTGTGGGGTTTATGTAAATTTTAGGGTTAGTGATGTCACCGTGAAGAAGCTTGTTGTAGTCCCTACCAGGCGTTTGTTGTAGTTCTTAAAAAGCGATTTCTGTAAAATAAAATATCTCCCTTTGCTTTGAACTTTGAGCTCTGTAATTTTGCAGATGTTTTGATGCTCAAACAGCGACATTACACACTGACTAAAGTTACAAAAGTGAAATCATAATCAACCACCCATTTAAGTGTAACATGCTTAACACAACTCAGAATGCCTTGTGTGATTTTTGCAGAGTTGTTAACCGAGCAAATGTGTACTTTATGTGTTTCAGGCTCGGATAGCAGAGCTGGAAAAGCTTCAGCCGCAGGTGGAAGATCTCTGTACTCAGACTGTGTGTCTGACTGCAGAACCTGGCGTCCCTGACACCGTGAGGCCCAGTGTGACGGCGCTGGCATCACGCCACAGCGCAACTATTCAAGAGCTCAAGGCACGGCGGCAGGACATCACTTCAGGTATAAAACATTGCCAAATTACAGCCCTTACAAAACACTCTCATAACATTCAAAGAATGTCGCTCCAGCCTGCAATTTGAGGGAACTTGGGATTGTGAAAATTGGTAGTTGAGCTTTTCATTCTAAGGTACAAATCAAGGAGAAATTAAATCACTTCTGGAGAAAGAACAGAACATTCTTTAAAGGATTGCATTTAAAGGGATAGTTCACCCAAAAATGAAAAGTCTGTCATCATTTACTCACCCTCAAGTTGTTCCAAACCTGTACGAGTTTCTTTCTTCTGCTGAACACAAAAGAAGATATTTTGAAGAATGTCGGAAACCAAACAGTTGATCGACCCCATCAACTTTCATAGCATAGAAACAAAAACAAAAATTGTGGAAGTCAATGGGGTCCAACAACTGTTTGATTACCCATATTCGTTAAAATATCTTCTTTTGTGTTCAAGCAGGAGAAATAAAAGGTTCATTTTAAGAAGATTTTTTTTACAGCTCAGTTAGGGCTCGTGATTAATCGTATTTTAACCATGATGGTCATTCATACCAACCCTCCCCCCCTTAATTTTTTCATTTCCGTTATCTTGCATTGGTAACAAGCCTATACAAGCTTTCGAGCTTGCGAGATGTCAAGAGTTTAATTTTCTTTTCAAATGATACATTTTCTGCCCAGTGTTTTGCTTATATTTCCCAAACTGACGACCATGTGCACACGCTCTCTGCACTGCAAAAGAAGCACAGATGATCTGAAAACACTGACAGACATGTAAGATGGAGTTTAGCAATCTCTATTGCGATATATCTGCTCAATTGTGTGTCATACAGCCAGTCTGGGTTGCTTCACGAGTTTGCTGAGACTAGATCTGCCATCAAACCATCTCAGACATGAATCTTGGGTTTATTCTTTGCCATTGCGGTTGCTGAATAAATGCACTTACAATAAGAAAATAGTTAACACAATTTGGAATTATTGGGAAATAGTTGATTCCCTGGTAAAATGTAATCCTTTGGATAAAACGTCTGGCTTACATATTGACCTTAAAATGCCTCTACAGAGAGATTGAGTTCCAGTGAGGTTTTCAAGTCCAGAGATTTGAAATTGTGCCAAGATGGACAGTCCCTCTCTTTCTCTGTCTCCGTTTCCCAAGTTTTCATCAGTTTTATTGAAAGACGGAAATTGTGACTTGTGCAACAGGTAAATCATTTGTGGAGCCAACAAGAGAGAACAGTCTATTTATGGCTGTAACGTCAGTGTGGCCCCTGAGAAAGCTTTAACACAGAGAGAGAGAGAGAGAGAGAGAGAGAGAGAGAGAGAGAGAGAGAGAGAGAGAGAGAGAGAGAGAGAGAGAGAGAGAGAGAGAGAGAGAGAGAGAGAGAGAGAGAGAGAGAGAGAGAGAGAGAGAGAGAGAGAGAGAGAGAGAGAGAGAGAGAGAGAGAGAGAGAGCTCCAAGTAAGATCACATCAGTGTTTAACCTTAAAGCTTCAGCAAATCTCTCTTACACCCACATTTAGCTAGCCATGGAAATGAGGACATGCCAGACACTTCTATTGGTTTTTGTACAGATAGTCACATTGACTTTATTACACCAGGATATAAACAACAACAAAATGTTTCCTTGTAATGTTTACAATTTTACATTTAAGGATGTCATAAAAAAATCTGGGCAATCTTTTTTTAGCCATTTTCCCTCCAATGTAAAGCTGCATACAAACACAAACAGTTTAATGTTCGTGGGACAATCGGAAACCTAATGTTCCATTATTTGACTTGTTGACCTCTAACATCTGGGATCCAAGCCACACACACACACACACACACACACACACACACACACACACACACACACACACACACACACACACACACACACGTTGTGTTTCCATGTTTTATGGAGACATTCCATAGGCGTAATGCATTTTATACCGTACAAACCGTATTTTCTATCCCCTACACTGCCCCTGCCCTAAACCTACCCATCACAGGAGACATGCTGCATTTTTACTTTTTCAAAAACATCACTTAGTGTGATTTATAAGATGTTTTCCTCATGGGGACCAAAAAATGTAACCGCAAGGACAAGGATTTTGAATATTGCCATCTTTGTGGGGACATTTTGTCCCCATACCGTAAAGGATTACCAGGATTATACACACACACACACACACACACACACACACACACACACACACACACACACACACACACACACACACACACACACACACACACAGTTATTTTAGTCTTCTCATCTTGGAAGTGGCCAGATCACATTCATTATTGATCACACATGTCAAAATCCAACAGAAAATGTTAGTCATGTGTCCAGATGTACAGTAAAGGCCATCAAGGAGCTGCTGTTAGTGTAGATGACATCACATGTCAAGCTATGTTCCACAGCGGGATGTGCTGTACTCCTTATCAGCAGCATCTCCACCGCCCAAAACATTTGCTCCAACGTGAAACTCAAATCTATAACCTAGGGATGTAACAAAATATCGGCTGCTGAAAATATTATTTTAAAATATTTTCTGTCCAATTTTGGTGGGTTACTTTAAGGGTCACTGAAAATCTTTTCAAAACTGATTTAATGCTTTTGTAATTTTGAGTCATGGACAATGTGTTTAAAAAAAAGTTTCAATTAATAATATAACATTTCAAAGTGTTTACATTCATTTTTTTTTCTTCAGTTTTTTATGTCAGGCGGTACAACCAAATAGTTGTATGGATATAATATAGTTGTACCACCTGACATGGAAAGTGTGCCAACCCACCCATACTTAAAATGAGTATTTGAGAGAGATCTAACGCTTTTCCTTCTGCACAAGGATCAGTCGGGCTCCTCTGGAGGATGCGTGATCACCTTTACTCTTATTACCTTGTCAATTCATAATAAAATCCATCTTTGAAGTTTTTGCCTCCCTGACATTTGAGAACATACAAATTCCCGGACTAGTTTTTCGATAATCTCACTGATATTTATACAATGTGTTTATATGAAGGATTTCAAACCTAAAATGACGTCATAGAGTTTAGTTTTTATTAATTTAAATTGTTTTCTTAGTCGTTTTATTTGTGTGGGCATCGTTTTAAAACATAAAATAATATCTATTATTTATAACTAAATAGGTGTTACAAAAAAATTCATGTCTTGAATTTATCAAATTATTTAAAAAGGAAATAATGCTCTTGGACACAAATATGCACGTCATGTCACTGACAATTCTGAATCAATAAAATGATTGAATTTAATATCTAATAAAATTATACAAAAAAAATGAATTTAAAATAATAAACTAATCATTTTTAAAAGTAATTTTCGTGTCATAGTCATATACATGTAGCTCATACATTTCTATGACACAGAAACACAGACTGTAATAAAATAAGCAGGAACTGCAAAACTGCTAAAATGTGATTTAAAAGTGGAGAAAATAAAATAAAAATGGTAACCAGTTACAGCTTCTAAAATTATACTTTCCCTTTATACATATTGACAAAGAATTGAATAATATCAATATAAAATATTCTAGGTTACTCGAAATAAATAAATAAAGAAAGAGAGAGGGTGTATGTCTAATGCGTTTGTGTGTTTCTCTCTGTAGTTTTGTCCGGCCTGGTGGGGTCCAGAGCGCTGCAGCAGATCGAGTCCAGACTGAACACCATCAGCGCTGACGTCAGAGACATAACCACCGCCGAACAGGGACTTGTTAAAGCTCAGGTGTGTGTGTGTGTGTGTTTGACAGAAATGCTTGTATTCAGGGTCCAGAATTCCCTTTTCCTCACTCTTCACACATGCATATTCTGTTCTCCACCCGAGGTGAAAGCTGTTGAAGATGTGATTCACAACAGATACTTGCTCTAGTAGACGATTTGTATGATTTCGATATGAATCGCTTTCGTCTCTTACAGTAAATCAATGACAGTTAAGGCCCGTTCACACTGAGGACCGTAACAATAACTACAACTTTAAAGTTTTAATAATCGCTCTTAATTCTGTGAAAAATAGTGAGGTTCATACCGCAGCTATAACAATAACGGCACAGAGGAATAATGAACTAATGAACAATAAAAAACATGAACATTTTCATTCAAAACAATGAACATTTTCCAGCTAATGAACAGTAAAAAACTGACAGCCAATCAGAATCCACCTGACTTTTAAAGAGCTTGGCTAACGTGGCAGATGACAAAACTTCAGCACGTTTACAATAAACAGTGTTTTCGTGGGTCGGGTGTGGATCAAGCGGCAACCTCCCGCTGTCTCTCTTGAAGCCAATACGGAAGTGACTTAAACTGCAGTTCACCGACTGGCCACTAGGGACAGGCTCCAGAAGGGAGCAGAATCTCATTGAGCCCCATGTTAAAATGCCCAACTTTACAGCAGAATAAAACATGTTTACAGCCTGTTACAAATTCTAGTTTTGGTCTAAACGGCTAGTTTTGCCCTTCATGACAACTCTGAGGGGGGTGAATTTTTTTATAACTCATTCGTTTACATTATATAAAGCCTTAAAGTTCTGCATAATTAAGGGCGTGGCCACTTTGAGTGGCAGGTGGGTAGCCATTTATCTGTTGTTTGTTAGTCACGCGTCATCTCAGCTCCGCACACATCCCGCCTCTTTGCCCATTTTCTGTTATCCGGGAGTGACGGTTGATGACGCGCTGCTAAAATGGCAATGGCCAGCTCGACCCTACTTTACGCTTGAAAACCGCTCTGCAGAATCCTATGGGTGACGTCACGGACACTACGTCCATATTTTTATACAGTCTATGGTGTGGATGCAGGAGTGACATTTCAGCAATCCTTATATATTGTCACATTCTACAGCATATAAAAAAAAAAAAACATAATTCTACACAATAAATCCAAGGGCCCTATCATACACCCGGTGCAATGCAACGCAATGCGAAAATATTTTCACGTCCAGAGTTACGTCGTTTAAATAGCAACTATTGGACGCGTCGCTATTTTGTGGAAATGAAAACGACTGACTAACAAACAACAGATAAATGGCAATCCACCTGCCACTCAAAGTGGCCACGCCCTTAATTATGCAGAACTTTAAGGCTTAATATAATGTAAATGAATGAGTTATAAAAAAATTCACCCCCCTTGTCATGAAGGGCAAAACTAGCCGTTTAGACCAAAACTAGAATTTGTAACAGGCTGTAAACATGTTTTATTCTGCTGTAAAGTTGGGCATTTTAACATGGGTCTCAATGAGATTCTGCTCCCTTCTGGAGCCTGTCCCTAGTGGCCAGTCGATGAACTGCAGTTTAAGTCACTTCCGTATTGGCTTCAAGAGAGACAGCGGGAGGTTGCCGCTTGATCCACACCCGAAAACGACTGACCAACAAAAACCTGCTCTAAAGTCAATAGTGCAGTATTTTTTGTGTTATTTGAAGGGCGTGTTTAAATGTGCACCTATAGGCAGGTGCACAACGCGCATACAATCTGATTATTACACACGCAGCAGCACACAAACATTTGTAAATATTTAAAATAAAAGGATTCCTCTCTGGCGACGCGTTCAGTCTTTCCGTCATGGAAATAGCGAATCCGCCATGGTGCAAACACTGTTGGCTTTTAAAGGGAATGGGAGATGAGACTCTGATTGGTTTATTGCGCGTTACACCCAGAACACACACATGACTCATTAAGAGACTAGACACAACCCTTTTGGATCATGCGCCTGGCGCTCCAACTGTTTTTCCCATCATTAAAATAGCAAAAGTGGATTCGGACACGCCCTAAGTGCATCTGCCCCATGTGCTTCAGACCATGCGCTCAGATTGTGAAAGTTTACTGCAATGTTTGCATTCTTTTAATTCAGCTAACAGGCCACGCCCACACACACTAATCTTCTGTTGGTCACAAGTCGGAGTTCACCAAACGTGAACTTTATAACACGGCAAAATGCCTTTGTATTCTTTCTCTAGCATTCGCATCCATATGAATGCAAGCCAATGGAACAAAAAGTGTGATTATTTCTATATATAATGTGTTAATTCTTACCGTTTGATTTAAATCATGGATGTTGCTGAAGCTTGTTAGTTTTTTCCTCACCAAAGCCAGTTTTTGGTTCTCTGTCTGGATCTCCACTTGACCCATGTGTACAGTCTCTTAGCTGACGTTTGCTTTTGATTTTTGGACGCGTTTCTTGCATAAGTGCATAAATGGTGGGAAGAAAGCCAACGACAAAGATGGCAAAACAAGCCAAAGAGAGCAAACGCTGGCTGGCATTTATGTAAAGTCATATAAATATTTATACTCTCCTTTGGTAGTCTCGGCCCTTAGCCAAGAGAGCCGGGGCGAGCGGCAGGCAGGCAGTGCCCACGTGGCAGAGCCCGTCTGCTTTTCTCTGGTGTCTGCACAGCTCTGACCAGCCCACACAAAAAGCCTCAACCTGCTCCAGTTATGCAATGCCTGTCATATCTTCGAGCTGATTATGGACCGTGAGAAACCAGAATCTCCCATTTTAGACGTGACTTCTTTCTGTGGGAGTGAAAGTGATCTTCAGAGGGTTTTGGACTGATGCTTGAGTTGTGTCTCCACCTGCGGGTGTGAGTGAGGTATTGCACTCAGACACACTGATAACATGCAGAATAGCACATATTGCAGTGGTGAATCACAATTAAGAACTCGCAGGATGGGTTTTTCACTTTAAAAAAAGGTATTTGGATTTGTTTATAAAATTAAATTGGTAACGTTTGCACATTTACAACAGTATATACGTGTGCACTATACACTACTGACACATTTGTCCCGTATTGTAAATCAGGCAGATATCTAGTTACCTGAGTCAGTTGACTGAACCAGTGAAATCATAACTTTAAGGTTTTGCAGGGATTCATTCTTAGGGTTGGCAGAGTCATTTGTATAATGTCGATTTATAGTGATTTTGAGCTGTAGCTATTTAAAGTATGATTATGTCATTATATGTCATTATGTACTATAATAATGACACATTTTCCCTGTATTTTAAATCAGGCAGATATCTAGTTACTAGGGTCATTTTTATAATGCCGTTTTATAGTGTTTTTGAGCTCTAATTATTTGAAGGCTCACTCTTAGTTGAGTGTGAGGAGAGATAAAGCAGCAGAGGCTAGTGGGTAATGTAGTTTTGACCTGTTTCCAGGCCCTTCATGCGGAGATCGAGCAGCAGCGGCTGAAGGTGTCGGAGGCCGCGGAGCAGCAGTGCTGGGCTGAGCTCTCCACTGCGACCCTGGACCAGATCAGCATGCTGCAGTGCATTCTGGGTAGCATGAAGGACACACAGGTGAGACACTGATTCACTTGAATGTCTTGAACTGGAGCGGATGTTGTGTGTTTTAATGCTTGTGTTGATGATCAGGTGAAGAGCGAGGAGGTGCAGCGTTGGATGGACGCGGTTGAGGAGCTGCTGTCTCGGGACGCCAGCGGCTTAAGCCACGGGGACAAACTACAGGAGGAACTCAACCAGTGCAAGGTCAGAGGTCAACTCATTAATGCCGTTAGTTTTACATGCTTTCATGTAGTGGTGGACTGAAACATTAGTTTTTACCGGAACAGGAATATTTATTTTTAGTTTCATTTCAATTTATAAATTAAAAAAACCACAACAGCCAAAATGCATATGTTTTCTTTTTTTCCGTTGATAAGGGTGTTGTGTAAACGGCCCCTCAGTTGACAATTTACAACCCTGGATCTGTTTTCCAAATGTGGGCAAGTATTATGCAAATAATACATTTTCTAGTATTAGATATAAGGGATGAAACTAGCGATTATTTTGTTAATCGATTAGTTGGCCAAATTTTTTCCGATTAATAGATTAATCGAATGAAAAAAGCCCTTTTTATTGACAACACACAATTCCACTCCACTATTTTTAGATGCATTGTGTCCATAGAAATGCGTTATTCATATATAATTTGCGCGCGAGTGGTGGAAGTTGTTTGCAGACCCAACCAATCGATAACCAAGATTAAAGTTTTCTTAACCAACTAATCGAATGTAATAATCAACATTTAAGTAAAAACTGAATAAACTGCAATGCTATGTGACATTGTTTACAAGCTGTTTTATTGACGTCCTTACTGCGGTTGAAACACTGATTGAGCGATATGTTACACAAGATATGATACAGATTTCGGTGAATTGTACTGTATCTTTCATCATTCCTTCATATTTATTTCGTGCTATAACTAGTAGTAAAGAGGAAGAGATGATCACATGCCGCTTGAACTGAGGCCCCGTTTTACACTAGTGTGTTTTCGCTTTAAAGCGCATAACTTTTGCTACGGTTAGGCCTGTCGTCTACACTACTTCGGTGTATTCGAATGTCGAAAATGGAGGCTTTTGTAAACGCAGAAGACCCTGTTTTAGTTTGAAAACTCTGGGGTTGCGTTTTAGAGTGAACAGAGCAAAACTGAGACAAAAAAGATGGCATCGCTTCCCACATTATGCTACCGGAACATGGCAATAACAGACCAGGGCAGTGTCTAAGTTGATCGTAGAGACCGTTGATGGCTATTATTACAATGGGAAACGCAGCCCAGAGCAGTCTCTCTCAACAGCTCTGTAACAGACCAGCCTCGACGACCGTGTAAACAATAACACGGAGACGGAACGGCATGCTTTGCTGACTTTGTGGTCCTTTTAGCAGCGGTTGTGCAGTCAACGCTGTAATTTATAATACTGCAGCATTTACACTTGTACACGGATGTCCAGGGTGCATGAACGGTCACGGTACAGTGATCCGTCACACCACATTAAAGAGCGCCGAAAACATAATTTTACAGAACGACAGAATTTTGCAGATCAGACTCAAAAGTAACGCTACAAACAGGGTTTAATCTGGTTGAGTCCCATTGGCTAAGTTTCTGTTTAAGATGGTCCACACTGTGTGTGCAGGAGTTGGTGAGTGAGATGGAGAGCGTGGACTCGTCTCTCAAGCAGATGGGAGAGAACGTGGCGGCCGTGCAGCAGAGCTCAGTACCGGCTCTGATCCGCTGGGGGCAGGAGGAGTTAGACGACAGTCAGAGACGCTGGGACACGCTTCGTAAAGAGGTTCAAACGGGGGACATGCACAGTGTGGTTCACCAATCAGTAACCCACTCCCTAACCCTGCTTGATTCAGCAACATGTCCTTCTTGGCTAAGTCACGTTGAGTGGGTGTCAATGTAAGACGTGTTCAATCTCGATTGCAGTTGTTGAGGCGCGAGGAGCGCGTGAGTGAAGGTCAGGAGAAAGTGACGAATCTGAAGAAAGACGTGGCGGAGATGCGTGAGTGGATGATTCAAGTGGACGAGGAGTTTCTCATGAGAGACTTCGAGTACAAGAGCCCAGAGGAGCTGGAGGAGGCGCTGCAGGAGATGAAGGTGCTCATGAGCCTGTCCAAATACACACACTTGCGGTCTTTGCACTTGACCACTTGTCTGCTTACATGAAGTATTTCCTGTTTTGGTCCAAGTGTTCAAGGGGGCGTGAAGTGACCACAAGTGTGTAGAACTGTTTTGATTTTCAATACTTTGCATTTTGAAATAAACTTTGGCTACACGTTATTTGAAGGTGTCTTTGTTACTGTTTAATTATATATTTAAGCACTGAGTAATACTATTTAACTACATGTACTTACTATAGGGTCTGGATTAGGAATAGGGTTTGTTTGAGGGTTAGTTGCATGTAATTATGCATAATTTACTGTACACATATGTAACAAGGACACTGTAAAATAAACAAAATATATATTTTTTTTACCTGAAACACGGACAATGACAGTCAAGTTTTTTTTCAGACATTGTCAAAGCTTAGTTTTCATGCCTATTTTTGTCTCTTTAAGACATTTGTGTAAACGTCCTCTGTGTGTGTGCGTGTGTGCGTTTCAGAGGGCCAAAGAGGATGTGCTACAGAAGGAAGTGCGTGTGAAGATTCTGAAGGACAGTGTTAATGTGCTGATCAGTAAGACGCCCACTAGCGGTGGTGCTGACCTGAGCCCTGAGCTCACTGAAGTTCTGCAGAACTACCAGAAACTGTGTGATCGCTTCAAGAGCAAGTGCCACACGCTTGAGGTACACACAGTCACACACACTCACTCACACTCTCTTACACACACTGTCTCACACGCTCACACTCTTTTACACAGTCACATACACACTCACACTCTCTTACAAACACAGTCACACACACTCACACTCTCTTACACACACACACACACACACACACATACACACACTGTCTCACACGCTCACACTCTTTTACACAGTCACATACACACTCGCACTCACACTCTCTTACACCCACAGTCACACACACTCACACTCTCTTACACACACACACACACACACTCATACTCACACACACACTCATACTCTCTTACACACACACACAGTCACACTCTCTCACACACACACACACACACACACACACTCACTCAAACTCACACTCACACACACACACACACACACACACACACACACACACACACACACACACACACACACACACACACACACACACACACACACACACACACACAAACACAAACACACACACACACACACACACACACAGACACACACACACACACACACACACACACACACACACACATACTCATACTCAAACTCTCTTACACACACACACACACACACACTCTCATACACTCACACACACACACACACACATACACTCACACACACACACGCTCACACACACACACCGCTTACATACGCTCACACACACCCCGCACACATGCTCACATACACAAACACACACAGGGTTTGGACAGAGCTGCTCAGGATTTGGTTTGATTGGTTCCTGTTTGGCTCTTTAGCTGTAGTGTGTGTGTTGGGAGTGTAATGTGGTTGTCCTGATGTTCAGGAGGTGTGGTCCTGCTGGATAGAGCTGCTGCAGTATTTGGATGTGGAGTCTGGCTGGTTGAACACGCTGGAGGAGAAGGTTCATGCCACTGAGAACGTCCCAGAAACCACAGAGTCGATCAGCGAGGCTCTGGAGGTAACAGCATTCATGTTGAAGGTGCAGTCACATTTACCATTGTTTCGCTAGAGAAGTCCAGTCATAGGAATCCATGTGATTTGGAATTTTGAATGAAGGCGAAAGATTTCCCAACGCAGATTTGATTTGTGTTTGTGTTGACCAACAGAAAGCTGCTTGGTTTTTGAAAGTAACTTCTGTGTGAGCTGTGCTTCAAACATCACTACACTATTGACCTACTGACTATTGCCCATAAATGTGACCGCAGCTCAAATACATTTTTTGATTACATTTGAATTGACTCAAACTTGTCGTTCCAAACCCATAAGACTTCTGTTCATCCTCAAAATGAACATATTTTTAAAGTGGTCATGAACTACATTGTTTTATTATTGTCATAATTTAGAAATAAAAGGCATTTTTCCAATTCCAGTAATTGTAACGGGAGGGTTCATTGATCACTTTTCTACTTATGACTTCTGAATCATTACAGATCAGAAATCATTGACATTATAATTAACAAATATGTCTTACAGTAAAAGTCTGTTTGCAAAGCCTGCGCTGAAATTCGCCTGATTTACCAAAGAATCCACAGTGAAATGTACAGAACAAACAAGTGACGCTCTACTGAGACATTCACATAGTTCAAAATAAATAAACAGATTCCTAGCATTAGGATCGTTTGGAAGCTAATGTTATTTTTAATAACCTTGGTCCTTGTCGCCCTTCCCTCCTCGTCATCTCACTAACACGCCAGTGGGCGGGGCCAAAGACACAATGATGTAGGCATTGATCTTCTTCTGCAGGAGCGGTCTATTAAGTCATAATGCAAAAAAATCCGAAACAAGTCGTTTTCTCAACTTGGTTTCAATAAAAGCTGTTTTTGGACTAACCAGGAAGTTTTGGGTTCTGAAACTTACAAGATGTTTTTATAGTACAATGACCTCTTACTGACCTCAATTCATGACCCCTTTAATGTAATCTGAGAGTTCAAACCCTCTGATACTTCAAAACATTCATAAAGAGATTGTAAAACGAATCTATATGAATCGATCAGCTTAATCCGAATCTTTTGAAGAGACTCGATTTCTTTAAATGATTAACAGATTTCATTTATGCTTTTATTCACATATAAACACTGATCAGTGAACATGAACAAAAGCTCAACCGTACTTGCTTGACACGCGAGAAGGAACCTCATTGGTTCACACGCGTCAAGCAATCATGCTACAGCTTCTGTTTGCCGAATTCCCTGAGAGTCACTCAGAGATCACTCAGTTTCACAGATGAACAGAAGTCTTACGGGTCTGGAACGACCTGAGTATGAGTGATTAATGACAGAAGTTTCATTTTTGTGTGAATTAACACACGTTGTGTGTCTCTTTCAGTCGGTGGAGTCGGTTCTGCGTCATCCGGGTGATAACAGGACTCAGATCCGAGAGCTGGCTCAGACTCTCATAGACGGAGGGATTCTGGATGAACTCATCAGCGAGAAGCTGGAGAATTTCAACTCGCGCTACGATGAACTGACTCACCTGGTGTGTTTATGAATCGATCAAATGATTCGCCAGAACCGATTCAGACTCACGTTTGACAGTTGCATTCATATCTTTGTGTGTGTTGCAGGCTGGTGCACGTCAGATGTCTCTGGAGCAGCAGTTGGGGACTCTGAGAGAGAATGAGACTGCTTTACACACACTACAGACGTCCCTCACGCAGCTGGACCAAACACTCACATCTTACCTCACAGATCGCATCGACGCCTTCCAGCTGCCACAGGAAGCTCAGGTATGAACACACAAGCCACAAACACTTTTTCTGACGTGTGTAGAACCAATGACAGATATATTGTAAAACAACTTTGCACTTATTCTTTGGCCTTCAACTTTAACATGTTTTCTGCAGGCCATTCAGTCTGAGATCGCGGCCCATGAGGCCACACTGGAAGATCTGAAGAGGAGGAATGTGGGTAATGTGCCTCAGACTGTCCCAGAGGGCAAACCAGTGCGAGGAGGAACCCTACTGGACCAGCTACAGGTGAGGCACAATACTGCCCCCGCAGGACAGGAGGGCAACTGCACATGCTGCATTTTGTGGACTTCTGCTTTCACATTGGTCACACTTCACTACATTCTAGGGATGTGCCTGAATTCGGAAAGGCATGGAAAAAGGGACATGATTAGGCTTAGTGCTGTAGTTGGTTACATTAGTATACATCAGATTTAATTTATTCTCATATTTCTGTAATCATTATTCAGTTTTGGGCACATACCACATACTACTTTAGTTCTCAATCTTGGATGTTCAGGTTTTGAGATTTTAATCTGTACAGATGTTATTATTATTATTTTTGCATATTTTGAATGAGTTTTATGTTTATATTCTCAGTTTTCATTTAAATTACTTAATTGTTTAGTGATTGATGTTCATTCATTTATTCACATAAAATATGGTCATAGTGCACATTTTCCACTAATATAAATTTTAGGTTTATTTGTGTACAATCAAAATACAGTAGTGCAAATAAATGCATGAGTTTTAGGACACTTCTTAAACCTGAAAGCCATTTAACATAAATTATTATTTTATTGTTTTGGCTTAATTTTTATTTGTTTTAGTTCAGGTTTAGTTTAAGTAAATATTTTTAAAATATATATATAATTAGCTTTATAGCTTATATATTTTCAGTTTTCATTTTAATTCTAGTTTAATTTTTAGCAATTTTGTAATGTGCTTTTTGTCATTTTTCTTCTTCTTCTTTGTATTACTAAATAGATAATAAAGTTTTTTTTTTTAGTTTTTATATCGAGTTAGTAATTTTAGTGCAATTTTAGTATAACATTACATAAATATTAACCTAAAAGCTGCAATACACTGCACAATTTTTGAGTCAACTCTAATTTCAACTGCAAATTTTCAGATTTTTTTTTTTTTTTTTGTAGTGTATGATGGGCTTTAGACTTTGAATTCCATTCATTTGGATATAAAGGGATATAAAAATGTTTGATATTTTGTTGAGCTGATTTTATAACAACACATTGTTTTCATTTGTCATGCGTCTCCTATCAGGCACATGTTTATGCATGACTTTTGTGTTCAGAATAACATGAAAGTCTGCTCGTGTGTGATCCTCATTTGTGACCCTGGACCACAAAACCAGTCATGAGGGTCCATTTATTGAAATTGAGGTTTTTACATCACCTAAAGGCGGAATAAATAATCTTTCCATTGATGTATGATTTGTAAATCTAGGATAGGACAATATTTGACCGAGATGCAACTATTTGAAAATCTGGAATCTGAGGATGCCAAAAAAAAAAAAAAAATCTAAATATTGAAGTCCTTAGCAATGCATATTACTACTAATAATACATTTGTGATATATTTACGGAAGGACATTTACAAAATATCTTCATGCTACATGATCTTTACTTAATATCCTAATGATTTTTGGCATAAAAGAAAAATTTATCATTTTGACCCATACTATGTATTGTACTATGTACAAATATACCCGTACGACTTATGACTGGTTTTGTGCTCCAGGGTCACATTTGTTTAGTGCATTATATGTTGATTCCTAGTGTTTCGAAATCTGCTCAGATTTTAATAGTTGTGTGGTGTATTCCAGCCTTAACGTGTATCTCGTGTGTCTCTCTCTGTTTAGCGGAAGCTCCGTGAGATTAGCACGAAATACCAGCTGTTCCAGAAACCGGCCAACTTTGAGCAGCGAATGCTGGACTGCAAGAGGATTCTGGAAAGTGCTAAAGCTGAACTTCACATCCTGGACCTGAAAGACACACAACCGGAGGAGATACAGACCCACCTGACCGGATGCATGGTAAGAAAACACACCAGTGCTATTTTACTATTATTTATACACCTTTGTGTGTGTGTGTGTGTGTGTGTGTGTGTGTGTGTGTGTGTGTGTGTGTGTGTGTGTGTGTCTATAGAAATCATGACCGTGTAGAACTAAAATCTGTTCAGAAAGATGCTTCCTCGTGTATGTGTGTAAGCGCTCTGGTGGATGGGTGATCATTGTAGCCAATCACAGACGTATATGTTGAGCGCGTGAACACAACGGCCAATCAGAGGTGATTAGGAATCCATTCAACAGCGCTCAAAATGCTAGAGGGAAATGCTGGTATCGTCACATTTTTTAAATTTCAGTACAGACTTGGTACCGAAGTCGGTACTTTTGACAACTCTAGTCTGAAGAAATCTGCTGGCCCTGATGGTTATTTTTCCTTTTTTATTATAAATCAGTGCAGAGGAATTTGGTGCTCTATATTTCAAAGGTCTTCTTTAGATTCCAAAGTTGTCCCAGCTATTTGAAAAAAAAGTCTCATTATTCCTGTGGCAAAAACTGCTCGTCCCTCTGAGAATAATGATTTTAGACCAATTGCTCTCATGTCAGTAGTGATGAAGTGTTTCGAGACGTGTATGGTGTCAATGATGAGAGCAGATGGTAATAGCCAATTAGATCCACTTCAGTTCGCTTATAGGAAAGGTAAAGGACTGGGGGACGCTATCAATAGTTGATGCATTTGGTTTTAAATCACCTGCAGGATTCAGATGCTTATGCTCGACTGCTTTTTATTGATTTTAGTTCAGCTTTTAATACTATCTAGCCATATGTTTTACTTAAAAAATGAAAGCACTTAGGTGTGAATCCTGCTGTCAGCTCTGAGAGTCAGAGTAAACAATAGTCTGTCTCAAGTGAAATGCTGTGGTACTGGTCTCTTTTTATGCTGTACACTAACGAGTGCTCGAACAGACACCTACAGAGGAAGTATTCTGATGATACAGCTACTCTAAGCTTAAATTGTTTATTGGTGTGTTGCTAATTTCCTAAAAGTGGACACAAAGAAAACAGAGGAGATCATTTTCGATCCTGAAGGTATTGGAGACCATACTTCTGTACACTTGTATCCGTGTGATACGGCTGTATATCAGCACGGCTGTGATTCGGTCGTGGGTAATCACAGTGCTGATATACATCCATATCGTACAGCTATGAGTGTGATATTGCATTTATACAACAGTTCGACGGCACAAGGGAGAAAATAAACAAGAAACAACAATCGAGTGTCTTTAAAAACACTCTTTTGAGTAGAAATACTTCCTTCCGCCACAGATTCAAATCTCAAGTTGACAGGTTGACAGTCGAGCCCAAGCCTCCGTTACTGATTCTAAAACGCCTTTTTAGAGCTAAAGACGATGGAAAGCTATATACACAACAGTTCTTTCTGGTCCTTGTATCTGATTGGCTAAGAGCCTTTTCCAGACGCTTTCACATCAAAATTAAACTAGAAATTGCCTGAAAGTATGGGTTATGTTTATTTAACCACAAAACACTTAAGTGTACCAGGGACATACATTTACATGTTTTTCATATATAACATATACAGTTTTCAACTGTAGTCTTTTAAAAGGCATCTGAAATAATAAACTAAGTAGTAGTGTTGTAGTGTTGTCAAAAAATATATTTTTCAATACATATCGTTACTGATATCTGAAACGCTTCCAATACAGAATAGATGCACGATACCAGCGTCTCTCTCTTCTCTCCGACAGCGAGTGACACACAAACCAGACTCCCCTCACTCACTCCTTTCATTAAAAAAAGCAACATTTTGAGCAAAAAGCTGAAAAAATCATGTTTTTGTCAAAAACTGCATCCAGATCAGATTCAGAGTGATGATCACACACAGATGGGGTAGATCGAGTCCATCAACACCCCTAATGCTTGGACAGTCCTGTAGCTCGTCCTGGGTCCACATCTCATTCAGTAACATTAGATAGTTTTGATTCATATGATGTTTAATGTTTGATGATCACATATTTTACATCTGCATCTGTTTACATGCGATCTCTTGCTTTACTCCGTCTTACTCGGGTGTGTTTTGATCAGGAGATTCGGTACTCATTCAGAAGATGCACTATAGCGCCCCCTAGCGCCTAACAGTGAAAACATGGAAACCCGGAAAATTCCGTGTTTGGCCCGGAAGCGTTTTCTCACAAATAACGGAAAATTCAGTGTTTGGCGGGAAAGAGTTAAACAGTCAAATACAAAAACAAAACAAAAAAAAGTCAAAATGTTATGTTATGATTTAAGTGAACATAAACATTCAAAGGGACGTTATTTCAGATTTATTCCATATCACGGAAAACAATTTTTAACAAAACTGAAACGTGCACACACTCTTAATCGTGGACTTTCACACTGCCTGTGCTTTATAAACGTGCTGTTTTTATCAATGCAGAAACTGTATAAGATCTTGAGCGAGGTCAAACTGGAGGTGGAGACAGTGATTAAAACGGGAAGACAGATCGTACAGAAACAGCAGACGGAAAATCCCAAAGGAATGGATGAACAGCTCACCGCCCTCAAATTACTCTACAATGAGCTGGGAGCTCAGGTACATGCGCATTTCACACACACATGTTTAAAAGCATCATGTGCATGGTTTTATTCTTTTACATTTTGGTATTGCAACTTAAGGTTCTAGATTTGAAGAAATGCTCCTACGCTTTTTCATGTTTCCATCAGTGGATAAAATCAATGCATTATGGAAGTCAAATGGGTTTGTGTTGACTCCAATGTAATTTTAATTAAGCATACAACTGTCTTGTGTTATAAGGTGACGGAGGGGAAACAGGATTTGGAGAAGGCTTTGTCTCTGTCTCAGCGGCTGCAGAAGGACTGCGCCGCCCTGCAGGCCTGGATGAGCCACACTGAGGCTCAGCTCAAAGACAAGCTCAACACTGGAGAAATGCCTGCTGATATCGACACGGAGATCACATGGGCCAACGTGAGTGTGTTTGATAGGCACTCTCAGAAACTGGACACGGAGTGTGTGTGTTAAGAGTGTTTCCCTGCAGGGCTTGTTGAAGGAGTCTGAGCGCAAGAAGAGCGATCTGTCTGTGGTCATGGAGAACAGCGCCGCCCTGCAGGCGTTAGTGGAGGGCAGTGAAGCTCAGCTGGAGGATCAGCTGTTTGAGCTGAATGAGGATCGGGAACGTGTGCACACGCTGATCGAGGACTGGCTCAGTGCTGTTCTGGTGAGTGTGTTTGAGCATTGTTTTCAGTAGGAAGTTAACAATTAGAAGAATAGTCACACACACACACACACACACACACACACACACACACACACACACACACACACACACACACACACTTATTTACATGTCTAAAAAAAAAAACATATCTAATTTGCGACATTCCATAGACATTTATTGTTTTTATATTCAGCTAATTATAAATAATATTACCTAAACTACATCCAAACCTTAAAAAATATTTTTGTCAGATTTAGCTCACTTCTGGACACAGTCGTGTCATTAAAATATGGTGATCTACACGCACACACACACATACACACTCACTCACTCACTCACTCACTCACACACACACTCACACGTCTGGTTCACTATCTTTGTGGGACTCTCCATAGACGTAATGGTTTTTATACATACAAACTTTACATTCTATCCCCTACACTGCTCCTGCCCCTAAACCTACCCATCACACACACACACACACACACACACACACACACACACACACACACACACACACACACACACACACACACACACACACACACACACACACACACACACGTCTGGTTCACTATCTTTGTGGGGACTCTCCATAGACGTAATGGTTTTTATACCGTACAAACTTTACATTCTATCCCCCTACACTGCTCCTGCCCCTAAACCTACCCATCACACACACGCACACGCACACGCACACGCACACACACACACACTGCCCCTGCCCCTAAACCTACCATCACAGGAAACATTCTGCATTTTTACTTTCTCAAAAAAACTCATCCTGTGTGATTTATAAGCCTTTTGAAAAGTGGGGACCGCTGGCTGGTCCCCACAATGTAGGTGATCGCAGGTTTTACTATCATTATGGGGACATTTGGTCCCCACAATGCAATATAAACAAGGACACACACTGGCACACATTCTGCAAAACAGAGAGCTAATGACTAAAACATCCCATGAGAACTGAATTTGCATACAAATGAATAATTATGATTCAGATTTACTTTATTTGGCACACAACCAGATACACAAGTGCAACAGTAGGTGCAATGCTTTCTTAGGTGCTATTCCAAGCAACATAGTAACATGACACAAGACATATGACAACAAAAACACAACTGTATACACAAGTGCAACAGTAGGTATTCTTACTCCGTTCCAACAGCAAAGTGACAAGACATGGGACATCGATGACCAAGACAACATAATCAGCTAAGGGGTTCACACCAAGGCAGCCTTCAATTGCGGCGCCATCTTTGAACCAGAATATAGAAAGCAGATTCACAAGCATACATATGCAACAAAACATAACATAGCATGAAACAGTACACGTGGTCACGTGCTGGGATTTTTTGTGTGGGAGTATGAAGGCAAGGGGAGAGAAGAGAGAGAGATTGTGAGAGGCAGACGGATGGAGGGGGGCTGGGATGGGGAGGGTTATGTATGGTGTAAGAGTCAGTGATGTGTGGTGTGAGTGTGAGAATGTCAGCCAAAACTTCAGATGTTTTCAGAGTTCAGTTCCATGGCTTGTCCTTGAAGAGAGATAAGGCAGTGCACAGGAGTGATAGCAAGAAACCGTCTGACAGGCTGACCTCCCAACCGAGAGAGCTAGAAGGGGAGAAGTTACTTTTTAATTTGTATTAATCCATTTTTCTGATCTTCGGTAATTTGTCCGGATCATAATTAATCAAACCATTCTGATCCTCAGCGTTCTTGGCGAACCGGTTCATGCAGTGACTTAGACATTTCATCCAGCCGCAGTCAGACCGGTCAGAGTCCGTAAAAGTTCACCAGCCTGACCCCGATGGAGCCCACTCTTGCCTGCGCATCCGCAGTCCTGACTGGGATGTTAGTTCAGTTCATCAATCATTATCACTCTCTGATCTAATACCTTCAGTCGGTCACACACATCCCGAAGTGCCGTTAATTTCCGCAGACAGCGGCTGGGTGAATTTACTGGCAGCTGTCTTACCAATCTTCCGATAGGTCAGGGCAATCCCAAGGCCGAGGAATAGGGACCCCACTATCACAATTCCAATTATGAATAAATCTTCCACGTCCTCCACGGACAGAGCTTCTAGACACACGGTTTGCCAGGTGTTCCAGGCGTCCATCGTAGCCCGCAGCGAAGGTCCCGTCCGGGCAGGTGGGTTCTCCCGAGCACCTTTCTTAGTGAAAAATCTTGTCAATCGCGCTGAGGACCAGTTAATCAATTCCATTTCAGTATTCTCAGGAGCCCAGCCAAGCAGGAGTTTGGAAAAAAGACCAAAGGACAAAGCGCAAGAGCAAGAGCGGGAGCAGAGAGAAAACACGTCTGCCCTCTATGAGTACAGGAAGTTCTGACGGTCTTCCCTGTTATTTACTAAATAATTTACTGTGTGTGTGTGTGTGTGTGTTGTAGAATCACAGGTGGAGATGTTTGATGAGAATTTGGCTCATATCAGCACATGGCTCTATCAGACTGAGATCCGATTGGATGAGATGGAGAAGAAGCCTGCAGCCGAGAAAGAGAGAATGACGAAGGTGAGAGCACATGCACAGACTCGGTTTATTTGTGTCTTTTGGGTGAAACTTAATATTCAGCTGGATATAATGTAGGGCGGTCTTGATTTAATGCTTCTCCTCTGCCACGTGAATACATCATCAGGATCAAAGAGAATGTTTCAGAGGCTGAGAAATAATTACACTTTAATTAAAGATCACAGTGTGTATGCTAGGGTTTACATGACTACTCACTTGTAGTTGTGTGTAATCTCTAGTTGCCCAGTTGTCTAGAAAAGTGAATGTGTCCTGTGAACAGCACTCGATTACATTGACACGTATTAGCAGACGCATTAGTGTCAGTTTTTAATTGTGGTGTCATGTTGTTGTTAAACCTGCGTGGCTGTGTCTCTGATAGGCTGTGTTGTGTGAGTTGGAGGGGATGAATGTGCGTGTGGACAGTGCTCGTGATCAGGCGGTGATATTGATGACCAGCAGGGGCGCTGCATGCAGAGAGCTGGTGGAGCCCAAACTGGCCGACCTCAACCGCAACTTCCACAAGGTGGCGCAGCACATCAACTCTGCTCAGGTAAGACGCGGCTGGCTCGGCGGAGGTCTGACGGAGACTGTTCAGCTGCGCTGCAGGACAGGCACTCATTAGCGAGTACTAAGTGTGTGTGTGTTTTGTTCAGGTGTCTGTTGGTCTGGAGGTCAGACAGGATGCAGTGCGGCCACAGCTAGAGGTGGTAGACGGGAGCTCTGATCCTGTACTCTCCTCCTCACAGCTGCAGCTGTTTGAGTCAGACGTACAAGCTACTATCAGAGCACTGGAGCAACAGGAAACAACACACACACCTGATGATGAGAGGGTAACACACACATGATTTAACCCTCTGGGGTCTGAGGACCTGGAGGTGTTTTTTTACATGCCTTGACTGATTTGTGCTTATTTCTGTCACATATAACATTTTAATGGCTAAAGTCTGATTACACTGTGTTCAGCACAAACACTGCTACAATAATATGTGAGCAGCATGGATGTAAAAGTTTCTAGTTTTGAGAAAATGATGTGAGTGCGTGGAAAAAAAGTCACTGAAATAAGCCCATAAAACCCATACTGAATATTTGTTCACAATACTTTTGAGAACCGGATCTTGCTGCCTAGAATTTTTGCTTGTAAAAACAGAAAACCTCTGTAGCGAGGTCAGAGACTAAAAAAAAATGAAAATGTGAGAAATTAAATAAATACATATTTTTGTGTTCAAAATTAGCTGCAACTTAATAAAAAAATGAATACTAAAAATATACTAATACAATATTTTTTTTGGAGAATGTGAAACTCCGCTAGATAAAGTACCGATCCAGGACATTGGTTTGGACGAGAGCGCCCCCAGGGGTCTAGGGGACTAGAGAACACTCTAAAAGGGGCATAATCAAATGGGTTGTGGTATTATTGGAATCCCAACAACATATCACTCCAGAAGATTAATCTGTATTTAAACTGGGTCATTAATGTAGTAGAAATTAGGGCTGTCATTTTTGAGAAAAATCTAATTCGAATGGATATCAAATATCTATGTATTCAAATATATTCGAATATCTATTCGAATATCTACCGTTCGCAAAGACCCGCCCCCTTTAGTTACTGTTGCTATGTCTGACAAGCCGTGGCGCTCTCACACCACACACACATTTTCTCATGTGGAAAAAATACATCGCGGAGCACAGAGCACACTGGCAACACGCCGACAGACAGGACAGAAAGTTACTTTTGATATGAAACAGTCTCAACTTTTTTTAAAGTAAAGTGAACAATAAATAGCGTTTTGTGGCTCTTTAATGTGTCGTGATCACCTCAGTTAAAGCTGCTTGTGAACCGATCATCTCTTCCTTCTAGTTCATTGATAAGCATCAAATAAACATGAATACACACTAACAGAAATGTTGTTTCAACCGCGGAAAGACGTCAGTACACACCGTTTTTCAAGTTCAACTCCACCAACATTAATCTCCTGACTGCTTTGTCGGGCAAAACGGCAAGTTCGGTGATTTGATTGCTCAGATCTACTGTCAATCAAACTTGCTGCGGAGGGTGAATTGTCCGATCAGGCTGGCCGTTCTGAGAGTTATCTTCCATTTTCAAAACAGACTGGCTATTATTCGCTTGATTTGGTCATGGCCCTACGCTACGCTACTCTAATACGTTTAGAGCGCCCTCTATTGGATGAGATGGCAAACAATAAAATAAAAAAACAAACGGTCTAATCATAGACTGTAAAAAGTGTGCTACATGGATTACTGGATTACTTGCCCACCGCGTTCATTTTCATCAAATCAGTTCAGTTAGAGACACTACAATTAAAAACTGAATGTGTCTGTTCGATATAATGCGAGTGAGCCGATTGAGCGTCACGGCACAAACGCAGCAGGATCGGATTACATTCATCACATGAGCTGAGGTAATCGCGGGATTACATACATTCACAGCGCATGATCAGTCTGGTGCATTTTCAGATCATGTCTTTGGGAGCTTAACTTTCATAGGAATTCATTTGAAAAGTTGAAACACTCACTTTGGTCTCCACCGCTCCGTTTACATGAATCTCCGCAGCTCCGCGAGCCGAGTGCTTCGAGTGTGATGTTGAAAACATGTGGAAACAGCGCCTCCTGCTGGCTGTAGTCTTCAGCCTCTGGACAAAAACTCCTCCGATGATGCAAAATGACGATATTTGCGCCATCTGACAATTTTTTCCAGAAATAAAATACATAATTCTCTCGTCTCAGGGTGATATGACGGGGGAAAGTGCGATAATTTGAATATACTCCCGAGTTTCTACTGATACAAAGCTTAATGCTAATCGCTGAAGTAACCCTTTAAGGAATCACAAAGGCCAAAATAAAAAACAAAACACGTATAAAAAGAAAAAGGGAAATACATTAAAGGTGCCCAAGAATGAGTTGAAACAATATTTTAGATTGTTCTCTAATAGCTGCATAGAGCGTATGTGGCTTACTTTTTGTCAGTGTTTTCAGATCATCCGCACGCATGCGAGAGAGGTGGTTGCCAGATTGCACGTTTAAGTAAAACACCGGATAGTATACGTGTTCTTTTAACAGAACAGTTTTGATTGGGGGATTTAAATGACTGAAGTCTGGCAACCGCAAGCAGGGACGCTCCTCTTCCTCCCCGACAAAACCTCAGAGTGCTTTTGTTCAAGTTTTCATTTTTTAAACTACATTTTAGTCTAGTCTTTTTTCGTCAACGATATTGCATGTTTATATAGTCGCAATAATCTTGTCTCAGTCATGGGAAAAAAAGGTAGTCAATTAACATTTTTCGTCATATTTTCGTTAACAAGATTTACATATGAACGAGGAAACAATGGTGTTTGATGTTAGTTCCATGTACTGAACTGTAATTTTTCAACTATGCCAAGGTAAATACAGTTTTCCATTCTAGGGCACCTTTAAATAACCTAGTCAAATAGCACAAATAAAATGAATTTAGCTGACCTAACTACCTAACAAAAATTGAAACCAAACAAATTTCAAAATAAATGTCAGGACAGCCCTACGCTCTGTGATATTATAACATGGCCAGATGTTACTAGAACAAGTTAAATTTGATCATCAGCTGGAGGAGGGATCCAGGAGCCCTCAACCGTTTTGCGACCGACCCAACAATGAGCTCCTCGTCAAATGCCGGCAGTGTCCTTATATAATCCACGCCTAATCTAGACGATCATCCACACCATCACTGGATAACCTACCAGAACGAGAAGGCGAGAAGGAACAGGGAGAGAGAAAGAGAGAACACAGAGAATACAAGAAACGCAGGCCGGAACAAGTGCCAAGTAAAATTTGAGTCTTAAATTTAGACTCTTTGCTGTTTTTGGCAAATTGCATGGAAACCAATGGTGGGGTCAGTATGACGCCAACACAAAAGTTGTAACAAAACACAAACTTTTCATGCACATTTATGATACAAAATGAAAAATATTCACAAAATCTAAATAAGTAAGTAGTAGAACCAGTGTTTCAAGCAGTTACAAAATCAAATAGGGGCCAAATTATTAAAGGTGCTGTATGTAAGTTTTGGATCGTACTTGAGCAGTGGTTCTCAAACCTGTCCTGGAGACCCCTCACCACTGCACATTTTGTATGTCTCCCTCATCAGACACACTCAATTCAAGTCTTGCAGGCTCTACTAATGAGCAGATGAATTGATTCAGGTGTGTCTGATGAGGGAGGCACACAAAATGTGCAGTGGTGAGGGGTCCCCAGGACAGGTTTGAGAACCACTGTACTGGAGCATGAAAATACCGTAATATGTTTCAGATATTTAGTTCACATACTCATTTCTCTGAAAATCAATGTTACAGCCAGTTATTCTATTTTGAGATGTGCGTTTCGTGTCGGAATGTCTTTTTTTGTTTTGGTTTGTGCGGTAACGTATGTTGCCAGTTTACCCAATAGAATTTCGACAGCACAGGTTGCCCGTTGGCGAAAAAAAAAAAACAGCGATTGCTGCCATGGAAGCCAGCAATCTAGCTGGGTCAGAGATCACAGATTCTACCCGACCTAAAAAGCCTCAGCATCCATCTAAAAATCTCAACTCACAACTTACAGTGTGTAAGTCTCCTCACCTTCCATTGTCAATTGCGCTCGTTCATGTTGCGTATCCTCAAACTGGCAACCCGTGTGAGCGTCTAGTCTGAGGAGGAGGGGGTAGGGCAAACATTATTTTGAATTTTGACTGCAGTATCCATTTCAATCACTTGCTCCGTACAAGCTGCACCTTTAAACATCAGCTCCAATAACACCAAATGTCTACATAAACAGCTGTATAAAACATCATGTGTTTGTCCTGAATTCTTGTGTTTGTGTTTTAGTTGGATGAGGAAAAAGCACATGTTGAGGAGGTACTGAGGAGAGGAGAGGAGGTGCTGCTGTCTGTTCCTGATGAGGAGAGAAGAGAGGACATCCGCAGGAGACTCCTGATGCTCCAGACACGCTACAAGGTCATTTCATGCACTCTTAACATGTCAGCCACGTAAGGCCGGCTCTGGATTTCAAGCCACTTTCACAGAAGCAACCCGTTAAATTGCGGTATTAACATTTCTGGCAACTGATTTGGGTTTATTTCACGTGTTGCTTCTATGCAGATGTATCAGCAAAAACTCTTTCAAAATACTTAGGAAAGATGTCATTTCCCAACATTTCTTTCATAAATAGTTTTTCTTTTTTAGTTGAATGTCCACAGTACTGATGTGTACACATTTGCATTTGCTGTTACCTGTTACTTGTAAGTCTATAAGTAGAACTGAACCTTGTTTTTGGTTCCACTCTTTGAAAAAAGACTCGTAGCATCAGAACATCCGAATATTATGCTTGCTCGAAATCATTTATATTTTGGTAGTGTTACAACTGTTACAACTATAGCTATTTTACTGTTACATTTATTGCTGTGTTAAAGCTGTTTTGTTTTTTTATGTCTATGTTACAGCAATGATTATGGCTACCTTCTGTTTACCTTCTGATTTGTTACAGCTGTGTATTGGCTGTGTTACAACATTGTTCACAGCTGTTACGGCTTTGTTACAGCTGTGTATTGGCTGTGTTACAACATTGTTTACAGCTGTTACGGCTTTGTTACAGCTGTGTTTTGGTTGTGTTACAACATTGTTTACAGCTGTTACGGCTTTGTTACAGCTGTGTTTTGGTTGTGTTACAACATTGTTTACAGCTGTTGTGGCTTTGTCACAGCTGTGTATTGGCTGTGTTACAACATTGTTTACAGCTGTTACGGCTTTGTTACAGCTGTGTATTGGCTGTGTTACAACATTGTTTACAGCTGTTGTGGCTTTGTTACAGCTTTGTATTTTGGCTGCGTTACAACATTGTTTACAGCTGTTACAGATTTGTTACAGCTGTGTATTGGCTGTGTTACAACATTGTTTACAGCTGCTGTGGCTTTGTTACAGCTGTGTTTTGGTTGTGTTACAACATTGTTCACAGCTGTTACGGCTTTGTTACAGCTGTGTATTGGCTGTGTTACAACATTGTTTACAGCTGTTGTAGCTTTGTTACAGCTTTGTATTTTGGCTGCGTTACAACATTGTTTACAGCTGTTACAGATTTGTTACAGCTGTGTTCCAACATTGTTTACAGCTGTTATGGCTTTGTTACAGCTGTGTATTGGCTGTGTTACAACATTGTTTACAGCTGTTGTGGATTTGTTACAGCTGTGTATTGGCTGTTACAACATTGTTTACAGCTGTTACGGATTTGTTACAGCTGTGTATTGGCTGTGTTACAACATTGTTTACAGCTGTTGTGGCTTTGTTACAGCTGTGTATTGGCTTTGTTAAAACATTGTTTACAGCTGTTGCGGATTTGTTACAGCTGTGTATTCAACATAAGAGCTGTTATGGCTTTGTTACAGCTGTGTATTGGCTGTGTTCCAACATTGTTTACAGCTGTTGTGGCTTTGTTACAGCTGTGTTTTGGTTGTGTTACAACATTGTTTAAAGCTTTGTTACAGCTGTGTTTTGGTTGTGTTACAACATTGTTTAAAGCTTTGTTACAGCTGTGTTTTGGTTGTGTTACAACATTGTTTAAAGCTTTGTTACAGCTGTGTATTGGCTGTGTTACAACATTAGAGCTGTTACGGCTTTGTTACAGCTGTGTATTGGCTGTGTTACAACATTAGAGCTGTTACGGCTTTGTTACAGCTGTGTATTGGCTGTGTTACAACATTGTTTACAGCTGTTGCGGATTTGTTACAGCTGTGTATTGGCTGTGTTACAACATTAGAGCTGTTATGGCTTTGTTACAGCTATGTATTGGCTGTGTTACAACATTGTTTACAGCTGTTGCGGATTTGTTACAGCTGTGTTTTGGTTGTGTTCCAACATTGTTTACAGCTGTTTTGGCTTTGTTACAGCTGTGTTTTGGTTGTGTTACAACATTGTTTACAGCTTTGTTACAGCTGTGTATTGGCTGTGTTACAACATTGTTTACAGCTGTTGTGGCTTTGTTACAGCTGTGTTTTGGTTGTGTTACAACATTGTTTAAAGCTTTGTTACAGCTGTGTATTGGCTGTGTTACAACATTGTTTACAGCTGTTGCGGATTTGTTACAGCTGTGTTTTGGTTGTGTTACAACATTGTTCACAGCTGTTACGGATTTGTTACAGCTGTGTATTGGCTGTGTTCCAACATTGTTTACAGCTGTTGCGGATTTGTTACAGCTGTGTTTTGGTTGTGTTGCAACATTGTTCACAGCTGTTGCGGATTTGTTACAGCTGTGTTTTGGTTGTGTTGCAACATTGTGCACAGCTGTTACGGCTTTGTTACAGCTGTGTTTTGGTTGTGTTGCAACATTGTTCACAGCTGTTACGGCTTTGTTACAGCTGTGTATTGGCTGTGTTCCAACATTGTTTACAGCTGTTGCGGATTTGTTACAGCTGTGTTTTGGTTGTGTTACAACATTGTTCACAGCTGTTACGGATTTGTTACAGCTGTGTATTGGCTGTGTTCCAACATTGTTTACAGCTGTTGCGGATTTGTTACAGCTGTGTTTTGGTTGTGTTACAACATTGTTTACAGCTGTTGCGGATTTGTTACAGCTGTGTATTGGCTGTGTTCCAACATTGTTTACAGCTGTTGCGGATTTGTTACAGCTGTGTTTTGGTTGTGTTACAACATTGTTTACAGCTGTTACGGCTTTGTTACAGGGGTGTATTGTCTGTTACAACAGCCAATACACAGCTGTTGTAAGTGTATTACAGGTGTTTAAAGCTGTTACGGCTTTGTTGAAGCTGTGTATTGGTTGTTTCCATTTTTTTACAACTGTTACTGTGTTTTGGCTGTGCTAAGACTATTATAACATTTTTGACTCTGTTATGGCTTTCTTACACCTGTGTGTTTATGGCCGTGTAACAGAAATAATTATGGCTATGTTTACAGCTGTGCTAAAACAATGTTTACAACTGGTACTGTTTTATTACAACAGTATTTTTGGCAGTTATGGCTATGTTTACAGTAATGTTATCATTATCGGTTCGATAAGAACATTTGAACGGTATATTGAAGCTGATAAATAATGTATTATTTCTTTCAGCTGAGACACTTCATATTTCCCCATTAAATTGCTTCAATATATGATTGTAATTTTTACAGCTATGTTAAGGATTTTATGTTGTGTTACAAAAATTAGCCATACAACTCTATCACCAAGGCTGTGCTTACGACTGCGTTGCAGCTTTCAACACCATGTTTACAGCTGTATTACAGCAACATTACAGATAATTTGCTCATATGTCCACATCAGATCTTGTTCACAAAATGCTTTTACAATGTTAGCCAGGGCTGAATGTGTGAAAGCACCACATGTATCATGCTAATATACATATATTCACTAAATTCTCTCTCTCTCTCTGTTTCTCTGCAGGAGCTTCATATCATCAGAACTCAGACAGTTGTGTTGGAGTCATCGTCTTCTCCTCCGCAGAGATCGGAGTCATCCCTCTCTCCTCAGCATGAGGGGAGTGCATCCGTCTCTCCGTCTGACTATCTGCTGGACATTAATAAGGTTCTGCTGGCTATGGCTGACAATGAGCTGCTTTTGAACTCCTCCGAGCTCAGCGGGGGACTGTTTGAGGATTTCTCCAGCCAGGAGGACACGCTCAGGGTTAGACACAGACTAATATGCTTAGACAAAACCGCTTCCTCCATGACCATGAGGTCCAAACATCAGTATACTAGTGCAAGTGTTGGGGAAGCTACTTTGAAACTAGCTTGCCAAGCTACAATCTACTTGTAAAGTAATCAAGCTTACACTTTTGACCATAATAACTCCCTGTTCACGAGCAGTCTGATATAGCGGCAAAACTGACTGGAGCAATGGGAGTTTTCAGTTGTTCTGTATTGACTTTTCCGTGTCTCTGTTTCTAGAGTATAAAGGAGAGTTTGGAGCGGTTGGGTGAGCAGGTTGAAGTGATTAATGAGCGCCAGCCTGATGTGATTCTGGAAGCTTCCAGACAGGAAATGGCACAGATATCTGATGCCCTGACACAACTGAACTCAGAGTGGGACAGAGTCAACCGCATGTACAGCCAGAGGAAAGGGTGAGTCCGGAATGACTCTGCATTTTCCCATTAGTCCCCATCTATGCTAGCAGTTTTCCTGCATTTCCCCATTATGGCCCATAATCACAGTGAAGTGAACCCGATAAAAACAGCTTTTGTATTAAATTTGTGTTGTACATGAATGCAATTACATGAAACCAATGATGTGTATAATTTTGAACGTTTCTAGTTGTGAGGGAGGTGATTATTCCTTCTTAATTTGAATTTAGTGGATGTGTGTGGGTGTTTGTTGCAGCGGGTTAGGTAGCGTTAGGATTCCAGCTTATATTTCCTCATTTTCTCCTTATTCCAGATAGATTTCCTAATGTTATTTTTCCCATTCGTAACTTGCTAATGGAGGAGCCCAGGGACCATGCATTCAGAATTGGGGGCGGAAAATTTAATAATTTAAAAACCCATAACAGTCAACGACCTAATCTGAATTTTGTTGGTGGGGGATATTCCTCCTCAATATCTATGGAGGCTTCGGCTCTGAGTCTAGGAGAATGTGCTGATGATTGGTCCGGAGAGAAATGTGTCAATTCCCTGGATTTTTATAAATGTATGAGGATGAGAGCGAGAAACTGATACCAGCATCTCACTACTGAACCCTTCATTAATACTGATTCATTGCTTCTGAGAAACATCAAACTCTAATAGATTCAATGAATAATGCCACCAATGCTTATTATTACTGATTATTAACAGATATTTTTATTACATCACACTTGTTTTGTTTTTTAGTAAATGGCTTTACATTGTAGAACAAGCCTTTTAAATAAACATCATAGTGTCAAAAAAATGCCATATCTCACAAAAAAATATGAAGTCTATTATAACCCCTTATGCCTTGAAGACCTTTTTAGACTTGTTGTTTTTTCTGAGTGACAAAAGTTAACAAAAGTATAACTCTAAAACTAAAGCAAGGAGATTCAAAATATAGGTATTGTAGAAAACTTATTTTTTTTTAGAAAACAATTCTTTACATTTGGACATGCTGAAAAACTGCTGATACAACACAAAACATATATAATATTTTATTATAATTTCACATATCTTTCTTATTTGACATGCAGTAACTCACTAAGGAAATGAGGTAGGAAGACGATTCTTTTTTGATGACGTTCCTTCATTGTGAGCTGCATCTGGATCAAATTTTGTGGTGATAGCATAAAGTAATCAAGTTACAGTATTTGGACAAATGTAGCTTTATTGTTCAGCCCTTGACGAAGGCATTTTAAAATTGTTATCTTTAGATCGACGCAATGGATTGTTGATTTTGGACTCATTTCAAACGGGAGCATCCGCTAATGCCCAAAAACAATTACACTTGTTGTATTCTACTCTGTGAGACCTTTCAAATGACAGGCGACACATGACACTCTAAGCTGTATGATGTTTTTGACATATTACAGTAGATAGTACAAAAACATATTTCATAAATTACCGCCGGCAGTAAACTTCGGGTTTAAGGGGTTAAGATTTTTTTGTGACATTATTGACAGTTAGGTGCATCCTTTTCATTTCTCATTACTACATGGTTATTAATGTTAACCAAAACATTTTGTTAAAATAAAGCAAAATATAAATATTAAAAAATATTGAAATGCTGCCATAGCAACTTACTGAAATAAGCTGAAGCACAAAAATGCCATATTGGAAATTAAATTAAAACTACAAGAGAAATAAAAGAAAATTAAATTGCAAAAAAAAATGAACTAAACTGAGTGAAAACTGAAAAATATAAGAATAAAAGCACATTTAAACTATTAAAAACTATAAGAGTATATCATGAATACTAAAACAACAATGCTACAAAAATGATTTATGTTTTTTTGTATTTTTTATTCTCCTGACAGGATGGTGGCTGTATAGAATCTAATGAGAATTAGTTTTTGAGAATTATTATTGCAAAAAAGTATTTTATACATTAAAGTAATTTCTGGAAAATATATGATTGTCATGAAAATAATGTCATAATGCAAAACTAGGCTTAAAATAGGCTTATTCTTTCTTTTATACGAATAATATAACTCATGATATATTTCCTTAGATTTTTTGTTTTGAAATATGACCCAGACGTGTGTCACTCAAAGTTAATAATGTAAGAATCAGGTTCTTGTGGAAGGTTTTCTGTCAGAAGTGTTCCACACCGTTAGACAGAAATGTGACCCAGTTCTCGCCCAGTATCATAGAGTTCCCTGCTCACCACAATCAACTCCTGTGCTGAACAATGTTCTCAATCTGACTGACACTCTCTGACAAAGCATAACTCAAACCAAAAAAAAGTGTCAAACAGCAGTACGCATTGGATGAGGCATTGAAATACACTCACCTAAAGGATTATTAGGAACACCTGTTCAATTTCTCGTTAATGCAATTATCTAATCAACCAATCACATGGCAGTTGCTTCAATGCATTTAGGGTGTGGTCCTGGTCAAGACAATCTCCTGAACTCCAAACTGAATGTCAGAATGGGAAAGAAAGGTGATTTAAGCAATTTTGAGCGTGGCATGGTTGTTGGTGCCAGACGGACCGGTCTGGGTATTTCACAATCTGCTCAGTTACTGGGATTTTCACGCACAACCATTTCTAGGGTTTACAAAGAATGGTGTGAAAAGGGAAAAACATCCAGTATGCGGCAGTCCTGTGGGCGAAAATGCCTTGTTGATGCTAGAGGTCAGAGGAGAATGGGCCGACTGATTCAAGCTGATAGAAGAGCAACTTTGACTGAAATAACCACTCATTACAACCGAGGTATGCAGCAAAGCATTTGTGAAGCCACAACATGCACAACCTTGAGGCGGATGGGCTACAACAGCAGAAGACCCCACCGGGTACAACTCATCTCCACTACAAATAGGAAAAAGAGGCTACAATTTGCATAAACTCACCAAAATTGAACAGTTGCCTGGTCTGATGAGTCTCGATTTCTGTTGAGACATTCAGATGGTAGAGTCAGAATTTGGCTTCGTGCCCTGGATGTGCATCCCACAAATCTCCATCAACTGCAAGATGCTATCCTATCAATATGGGCCAACATTTCTAAAGAATGCTTTCAGCACCTTGTTGAATCAATGCCACGTAGAATTAAGGCAGTTCTGAAGGTGAAAAGGGGTCAAACACAGTATTAGTATGGTGTTCCTAATAATCCTTTAGGTGAGTGTATATGTTTTCAAACAAGTCGCTACACAATAGCTGTGTCCCAATTCAGAGGCTGCATCCTTCATTTGTATCATTAGGTTTTTGAGTAAGCAGAAATCCAATACTTTCGTTTAAAAGTGTAATTCTGCAATTTCTCTCAAAAAAATCCTGTCATCACTGGAGCGCAATGAATTCTGAGGTGGGCAAGGCCGCAAAGGATCCATCTGTTGTATCCTTCATTTCACGGGAAACGGAGGATGCATTTGGAGGCCTCATTTGATTCAAAATTGGGACAGTCTCCGCTGCGGTGTGGTGAAGAAATAGGCATTCGAAGGATGCAGCCTCTGAATTGGGACTAGTGGTGTCCCGGTGGAATCGGTTCCGACAGAGACAACTGCCGCAGCCAAGAAAGCCACTTTTGCTTCAACTTTTGCAACAATGTTTCTATTGACTTTACTTCCTGAACTTTTTTTTTTTTCAGACACATCTGCATTGTCAGTAAATAAAATACCAGTTTTTCACTGAAAAGTGCCTATAATAATGTTGTAATAAATGTCTTTAACTTGCTCAGGGATTGGTACATGTAGAAAAAAAAAAAAAGATCTGGAATTCTAAAACATACAAGTATAACTTTATAAAGGACAACATCCAAAATCCAGGAGGTTCTGATTGAGTTATTCTGGTAAATTCATCCATTCTGGGACAAAATACATTTCAAATTGGGACTTTAAATGAGCTAGATTGAAACTTCAAGTTCTCCTGTTTAAAATGATACAGTTTTATTAAGATCAAGTAGACAAGGGAAACAATCTTTTTTTTTAGTCTCTTTTGTCCACTTTCAACCACTTCTGTCCTGATTTCTTCGAGGGGAGGGTCTATGGGCTGGTAAATGTATGGGCTTTTTCAGATCTTTAGATCTAATGGACCAAATAAGCTCATGCAATTTACATATGAACGTGATCGGAAACGACGGAAAAACACACGGAGAGCAGCAGCTTTTGTTTTTGCTCTGACAGACGAAAGACCAGCGAATGCGTTAGAAATCAGGAATGGTGAGAGAACATTGAGCTTGGGACGTTTTTCATCTTCAAACTAAACTCTGTTTAAATCCCGTCCTGGCCAAAACCTTTTAGACTCCGTTTAGACCTGCATTTAGTGTCGTCCACTTGTGATCCGATGGACCAAAGCGCATCTTAATACCAGGTGTGAATAGGGCCTTAGAAAAACAAAGAAAAGAGTTCTAGGTCTTTTAATGGTTAATCAGCCAAAACCGCTCACCAGAACCACCAACACAACACACACTGCAGTGTGATTTCACTAGTATTTATATACTATTATAGTATTCATTCATATTTTGAATGGGCTCATATTCTTTGTTGCACACAGTGATGTGACAGATAGGGCTGTAATCTCTGTGAATCCGTCGCTGAGATGTAATCATATGATGAATGTCAGCTCACCCGGCCGTTTGTGTTCGCACTTTCAGGGAAATGAGTTTATGATGCTGATACTGAGTACTTGAGGGTGTTGTCTTGTCTGAGAGATTTACAGGCGAGCAGTTACAATACATCTCTTGTGCAAACATGCCACGCTCGCTTGAGAACGAGATACGCGAGTTGAAACGAACACACAGAGCCGTTCTGTTTAATTGAAGAAATTCTGTAATGTGAGGATATCATTCATCACTCAGATGAGCATGTTTCCTGTGCTAATGTGTGTGTGTGTGTGTGTGTGTTTGCAGGTGTTTTGATGGTGCTGTGGAGGAGTGGAGGCAGTTCCACTGCGACATGAACGATCTCTCACAGTGGCTGAGCGACACTGACCAGGTCCTGGCTGAGGGAATCCGACCAGACGGAGAACTGGACCTGGAACGCGCTCGTGCACAACAACAGGTCAGACACGGTCAAAGGTCACAGATCCTCTCTATAATGACCTGCTCCATAATTACATAGTGGTTAAAGATTTGCATTTACATTTACATTTATTTACATTTACATTTATGCATTTAGCAGACGCTTTTATCCAAAGCGACTTAAAACTGAGGAGTACAGGAAGCGATCGGTCATGAAAAGGCGAAGAAACGCAAAAAAGTGCCTTAAATACCAAGTTTTGGACATTACATAGAGCAACCTTAAGCTAGAATAGGGAGGGAATAAAAGAGAAATAGAGGAAGAGAAGAGGTTTTTTTATGATAAGGTTAAGTGCTCACGGAAGAGATGAGTTTTTAGCAGTCTTTTGAATGATGACAGTGATTCTGCCATCCGGATGGAGGTCGGAAGATCGTTCCACCAGCCAGGAACGGTGTGAATGAAAAAGTTCTGGAGAGGGATTTCATGCCTTTCTGTGATGGTACCTTTCTTATCTGAGCGAAGGCTTCTGGTAGGGGTGTAGACTCGTAGGAGCGAGTCGAAGTATGCTGGTGCCGAGCCTGTGGTGGATCCATAAGCGAGGTCAAGGCCTTGAACTTGATGTGGGCAGCGAGTGGCAGCCAGTGCAGAGAGATGAAGAGAGGTGTGACATGGGCCCTTTGGGCTCATTGAAGACAAGACGTGCAGCGTTCTGAATCATTTAAAGAGTTTTGATTGCACACGATGTGATTGCTTGCCAAATCCCAGTAAAAAAGATTTAAGCTACCAGACACTGGCTTCTATCTGTTTTATTTACACTCCTCTTTGGAAGTTATTGGACTGGTACAATGGTAGGATCTTTTGTTTGGATATTTTTGCATCCCCTGTGGCTCACTGTTTCAGTTCCCATAAAACCTACAGCTGGAATACTCTTTAGTCAATTCAGATAAAAGCATCTGCCAGTTGTATTAAAGGGTTAGTTCACCCCCCCCAAAAAAATTCTGTCATTAATTCCTCACCCTCATGTTGTTCCAAACCCATAAGACCTTCGTTCATCTTCAGAACACAAATTAAGATATTTTTAATGAAATCTGAGAGCTCTCTGACCCCTCCATAGACAGCAATGTAATTAAAGCCTGGAGCACACCAAGCCGACACTGAATAACTAGTGGTGGCGAAAGCAGACTGCGGGGTCGGCTCACGACGGCAGCGTAAAAAAAGCAGATGAGGACCAACTTCCACCGACAGTGCGGAACACACTGAGAAAATAGTGACTTTATTTAACCATTTCTTCTGTGTCATTCTCCTACGCTGTTCACGTTGTAAATTTGCGCTTCCTAGGTCTACATCAGAACGCCGGCTTGCCATTGGACAACGCTGTTGATGCTGATGCAGGAGTTAGCCAATGGTGGGCCGCCGTTCTGGCGTAGAACCCTGAAGCGCCCAACTGTGTTTACTACATCAACAGCATGGAAGCATGACACAGACAAAAAGAAATGGTTGAATAAAGTATTTTTTGTTTGTTTTTTGCGCAAAAAAAAGTATTCTGGTCGCTTCATAACATTAAGGTTGTACCACTGGAGTCACATGGACTATTTTAACGATGTCTTTACTAGCTTTCTGGACTTTGAAAGTGGTAATAATTGGAGTCAGAGAGCTCTCGTTTTTCCTAAAATATCTCTTAATTCGTGTTCTGAAGACGAACGAAGGTCCTACGGGTTTGGAATGACATGAGGTAGAAGAATTAATGACAGTTTTTTTTTATTTTTGGGTGAAGTAACCCTTTGGCAATGTGAAAGTCAACAGTATGTCATACTCTGAACAGAAATAGCAAGATTATTATATCACACACCACACTTATAGAAGGGAGCAATCTTTATTTATGAATGCTAATTGAGATCAGTCATCATTCTGAGAGACCAAATTGATAATTAAGTCAATAAGCATTTCTAACTCGCTATTAAAATAAAAAAGAAAAATGATTTCTAGCATACGAGCAAAATAAGCCGCCAACAGCCACCAATGTTTGTTACTCTGATGTGTGAATTGAGTGTTTTGAAGAGTCGGTTGAACTTTCCCTTCAATTAACATGCTGAAAACTCCAGCGAGGACATTTATTCATTAGACTCATGCATGGATAAGTGTGTTTCACAGTCTGAGAGAGCTTTTGAGTGCAGGTGTGTGTGTGTGTGTGTGTGTCTGTGTGTGTGTCTGTGTGTGTGTGTAGAAAGTGCAGAAAGAGGGCAAGTTGAATGTGAAATTGTCCTCAAATACAAATTAGGGTCGGCGCATTTCTTGCCCTCAATTGCATATGAAAAGAAGTGCCAACTTCCTGTTTATCAGTTAGACACTCACAGGCCAACTGTCCATTAACCCCAATGTCTTTGTATCTGTGTGTGTAGGATCTGGAGGAGGGCTTGGCTTCTCATCAGTCTGTTGTGGCGGTTTTGAGCCGGTCTGGAGAGCACATCATAGGTCAGGTGTCGTCCCCTGACAGCGCTCTGCTACAGGACAAACTGGACGCTCTGAGACACCGCTGGACACGCATCCAGAGACAAGTGTCTGACCGCCAGCGCAGGTAACCATGATGACAGCACCCACACTGGCGCCCTTAGCAGCCAAACTCAGAAGTCAATATGTATATGTAAAGCGGAAATGAAAAGTCTTAACACAAAGGAAAAGGTTTTTTTGTGATGTAATCAAAGGTGCTTCAACTAAGTGTTAGTTCATGGGGTGAACACTTATGCAGTTAGTTATTCCAAGTGTTTGATTTGGTTTTCTCTGAAATGTCACTTTGGTTGTCAGTGGCATTTGCATAGGTTGTAATTTGTACATGAAATGGGCAAAAGTTCTGATATGATTTATCTTTGTTTTTCACATCACCTAAATCAGCTGCTTAAATTCGTGTCCACTGCAGAAGCATCAGTTTATAATGTTAAATGCCGTTTGCGCAGGTTGATGGCCGGAGATCCGGCCGTGATGGATGTGCTTCAGCGGACGGCTGATCTGGCCCAGTGGCTGGAGCACACAGAGGTTGCCGTGGCGACGTTGCCCGTTTCAGCCACTGACAAGAGCCTCAGAGAGCTCAAGGTTCGACACGCACCTTCACACACATGCACACATGGTTAAAACAATGTAGGGAACCACTCGTTTTATATAAATAATGTAACAGTTCAAGTTTTTACCTATATATATGATTTAGTTTTAACCCCCACATTGGTCATTGGTTCGTCACAAGTGGGACATATATGACATACCCAAAATAAAAATCTCTAAAACTGAATTTTATGAAACGTGAGTTTTTAGGGAAGGCTAATAAGATACTAATAAAATAATGTATTGCGATGTAAACACCCACTTGCAGTCTATTGTCTATGTCTGGTGTGGCGAACTGCCCCATTCACATTTCTATTGTTCTCCAAATGACGCATGTGTGCTGAGTGAACGATTAGCAATCGTGAGCATGCAACAGAAGTGTGCTCTCTCTCTCTCTCTCTCTCTCTCTCTCTCTCTCTCTCTCTCTCTCTTTCTCTCTCTCTGTAAACTATTTTAATTGATTTCTCTCTAAAACTGCTGCTAGCACCTCAGAATATCTGCTTTAACACACACACTCTGTCTCTCTCTCTCTCTCAGGCCTTAACCGAGGAGATGGATGGTCAGAATGAGACGTTGTCATGGCTGAATAAAACTGGCTCTCAGATCTTGTCAAACTCCAGCCTGAGTCCTCAGGAGAGAGACATTCATGTGAATAAAATAAGGCAGATCAACATCAGTTGGAGTAAAGTACGACACCAACACCAAAGTCTCTCTCTCTCGATCTCTCTACATTTATATCTCTTTTTGCGTCACCCTCATGTTTTCCCATCTACTCTTCTGTCTGTTGGGTACAATTTAATGATGTCAAATGAGACACACACAATAGAGCGCTGCAGTAATGATGCATATGTAGGCCGACCCGTACGTTAGCTTCACTCTGGTTCATTTATCCTTTGGCTTTTGTATTATTCCATAAGGTAATCTATGTGACCAACAAACGTTTATGATTCTTACAGGTTTTGTTCATCATGATAATCTTTTCAAATGAACACAACTTTTATGAAAATTCAATTAAAGCGTATTGTAAATCTGGACATGACACACTCTTGTTAAACAAAGTAAGCTCAGTTTTCTGAGAATCTCTCATTTATATGCTGATTAATCTGCCTGGCTCATATCCCGGTCTGTCACTACTGCTTTACGTGAAATGGCTGTGATAATAATTGTGTGTGTGTGTTTAAAGGTGAGTGGTGAATTGCTGGATAAGGTGCGGGAGGTGGAGGGCCATCTGCAGACGCACACACAGGCCCAGGACGAAAGCAGGCTGCTGTCCTACAGCCAGTTCCAGGAGCGCATGGACAGACTCGGGGATTGGGTTTACATCACCAGCCAGTCTTTGGGTGACGTCACGCCCACTGAGAGACAGGTCAGACCAGACTAGTTTGGACTAACTCATCACTCTTGGTCACTGTAGAGCTGGATTTAAAGGGGTCATGACATTTTTGTTTCCTATTATTTTAATATGTTCCTTGATGTTCACATTTTTTTGCACACACAAAAAACTAATATATTCAACCTTTTTTCTGACCCTTTGTCTGAAGTGATCTCTTTTTAAGGGGTGGCTCCTTTAAGGCCTGTCACTACAAAATAAACCAGTCGGTATTAAAACAAGCCATCCACTTGTTTCCAACGCTAGGATCCTTCTGAAGCCTCTACAGAAATTAGCAAATGAGCCGTTTAAACGGGACATGAGCCACAACCAGGTGATGCAAAGAAGAAGGTGAAGCCGAGCTAACGTTAGTTGATAGACTGTCGCCGTATCCGGTCGGCAAAACTCCGAACACATCTTCATTTCTTAAGAATGACTTCAGTGCCATTCTTTGTTCTTTTCTCAAAGAAAAGCTGAACTCCAAGTCTAACAGAGTCGAGGCCAAAGCCGATTCAAAAGACTGCTGTTCGTCAGCTTCCTTGTTTACGAGTAGCACGCAGAACCTCCGCAACTCTGCCGTGACGTACCGTCATTATGTTAAGCCCGCCCACCGAATCTACACACGCTGTGATTGGCCTGGCCAGAGTTTGCTTTTTCCAGCTCTCAGGTGTACCGAGAGTTGCTAGACTACACTTGCGGCAAAATAAATTCTGCCGCTAGAATGCGTCTAGATTTCTAGGCTAACTAAAAGTGGTTCTTGGCTTGTAATCATAGGGGAACCAATTTTGATGCTATATAGCACCATATCTTTAAAGGTGCTCTACAACACCTTTTTCAAATGGTGCTATGTAGAACCCATAAGAGGTGCCATATTGCAATTTATTTCTTCATCAAAAATGGTGCTAAACAGCACCAACAGTGGTTCTTTGGCTTGTAAATAACATTTAAAGGGGCTTAAAAGCTTCTTTGTATGGCAGTGGTGCTATATAGCACCTTAACCACCCCAAAGAACCACTGAAAAACCCCCTGAAGAACCATACAGGTTCTGTATATGGTAGCACTGCTATATACAGCACCTCAGTCAACCCAAAGAACCAGTGAAAAACCGCTGAAGAACCACTGAAGCACCAAGGTTTGGTGCTTACAGCACTTAAAGCGGTTCCCCTATGATTACGAGCCAAAGAACCACTTTTAGTACTATATAGCCCTTTTTTAGAGTGTATGAAACTTGCAGGATGTTTTAATGGTAGACCTCTTACTGTCAAAAGATCAAGGCAAATTTGATTCCTCATGTCATGACCTCTTTAAAGTTCCTCCAGAAATTATTACTCAATTCTGTCTTTCTAAACTCTTATCACTTTCTTCTGCTGAACACAAAGAAGATATTTTGAAGAATGTTGGTAACCAAACAGTTTTGGGGACTTCCATTATATGAACAAAAAACACTGAGACAGGTTTCTCAAAATGTCGTCTTTTGTGTTTCATAGAAGAAAGAAACTCAAAGTTCTGGAATGACGTGAGGGAAAGTAATAAAAACTTTTGGGGGGTGAACTATCCCTTGTTGTTTAAGCTTTCCAGGACATTTTGTTCTGTTGTAGTAGTTTTATTGTCTAGTATTGAGATCTGACGGACGTGTGTGTGTGTGTGTGTGTTTGTAGGTTCTGGAAATGTCCATGCAAGAGCAGAAGCGAGAGCTGGAGGAGTTGTTGTCTTACTCTATTGAGCTCCAGAGGAAACAGATACTTTTACCACAGGAAAAGGTTTGTGTTGCCCAACAAATTAAACTGAGCTGAGCTCAAATCACTTTTTTTTCTTTGTTTATAGTGCAACGCCAAAGCAGATTTTAAATGTATGAACCTGAAAGTAAATCATTTTACCTTAATGAATTGTGGTTGATGCGAAAAGTCAAACCAACACAAATGTCGTGGAAATTCATTCCGGTTTTCATATGCAGTTTGTCTGTTCTGACCAATGCAAAACATAATAATTCAAACACTATTTACGTTATTTTTAATAAGAGGTGCATGTACATGATGCCTGCGTGTTTGTGCAGAGTAAAATCGAACAGCTGGCTGCAGATTGGAAAGCTCTGGACGTCAGACTGAAGGAGACGCCACAACAGCCTCTGTCTCCATGGACAAAACAAGTTGCTCAGCAACAGTTCTCAGGTGAGTGCTGTGCAGACAGTTGAAATGGACACTCGCGCCACTCTTCCACATCTAATTGAGTGTTTGGATTGTGTTCGTGTCTCTCAGGGAGTGTGCCGTCTGCAGTTCACATGGTCAGTCTGCTGAGCGAGGAGCGCCACCACAGCCCAGAGCTCGTGGGCCCGACCGATCTCAACCAGACGGCCACGGAGCTGGCGGACTGGCTCCTCCTCATCCACCAGATGCTCAAATCCAGCATCGTCACAGTGGGAGACAAAGATGAGATCCGCACCACCATCGGCCGCCTGCAGGTCAGGACATCAGAATTAGACCTGAGAGGGTGTTTGCTCTCTCTTATACTTATATTGAAGTTTCATTTGGCTTGATAGGATGGCAAATAGCTAGTAATTTCTTCCTTAAATCGAAAAGAATGGGTTTAATGTCTGTGTTTGTCTAAACAGAATGATTATAAAGACCCCCTACCTGACCGATTACAGACTACCAAGGCTTGACATCGATGCTGCCTTTCCATGCTATCGGAAATGTCCTACTTCCCACTTCTGAAGTCGCGAATATGAGCTCATTACATTTAAATTTTAACTTGAGAGGGCATTCATGTCCATTTTTCAACATAGGAAGCTAGTATTTAAGATAATGTGAAGGCATGTGAAGGCAGCATTAGACTCTCCAAATGCATGTGTATTTCAGCAGTGGTGTGTAACACGGTCACTCCTACTAGCCACTTTGACCATGTTGAATTTGATATATATATATATATATATATATATATATATAGATATCTATAGATATCTATATATCTATATCTATATCTATATATATATATATATATATATATATATATATATATATATATATATATATATATATATAAATGCAGTTATTGAGAGATATTTTTCAATTATTGTCTTTCAATAAGGCACCTGAAATAATGAACTAAGTGCAGTGTAGTGTTGTGCTGCATAATAGATGCACAATACCAGCTGCTCTTTCTCTCTCCCTCTCATGATCTCTCCGACACAAGCCCGCCTCCCCTCGCTCACGTGTTTCATTTACTCCGGATGAATATTGTTGCTGTTACAAGGTTTGAATTTTCGGTGTGAGATTGTGTGTATTGCACATCATTTTACTCATTCCCACAAATTGCACATAAAGCTGCCTTGCGGTGCTAAATCAAGCTCCTTTTCACTAGTTATTGCGCTTAAACAGTCAAATACACACTAAATAATGCCAAAATGCCAGTCCTGGTGAGTCTTCACGTAAACACAGTCAGTTCTGTTTTAAGTGAACAGTTATGAAAGAAAACACATGTGTAACATTATAATGGATCCGTGCATCAGGTCTTAAAGTGACAGCAGCCTAATATTACTCTATATGTCAGTTTTTCTCCACAGTATTGATGCCTTTTTAAAACCCCAGTTTTGTGATTGTTTGCAGGTGACTAAAGGAGATCTAGAGCAGAGACATCCACAGCTGGAAGACATCATCACCCTGGCTCAAAACATCAAGAACAAAACCTCCAACCTAGATGTGCGCACCTCCATCTCAGAGAAGCGTGAGCATACATTCATCTTTGTTTCATGTTTAGTTTTTGTCTTAGTCTTTTCTTAGTATTTGTCGTTATCTCAGTCTAAGTCTTAATCTTTCATTCTTAGTCTTAAAATTGGTTTTGATCTGTATGCAAGTTTTCGTTTTAATCTTAGTTTTTATCTTAATGTTTTTAGTTTGTGGATTTGTCTCAATTTTAACCTCAGTCTTAACATAGTCTTGTGATTGTTAATGAAATCATACACTTATTCTTAGTATTTCTTAGTCTTAATTCTGTTCTTAATTGGTGCCTCATCCCTAATATTGGGCTTAATTTGAATCTTTAAATTGTTATCTTAATCTCCGTCTTTGTTTTGTGATTGTTAATCACGTTTTTATCGAAGTCTGTCTTCATCTGAATTTGTCTTCATTTTAATCATACTATTTTACATCATAATCTTGGTCTTTGTTTGAATCTTGGTCATTATTTCAGTCTTTAATGTAAGCCTTTATCTTCATCTTATGCCGGGTTCAGACTACACAATATTTATGTTGTGAAGTGTCGCAGACGTGACGTCGGTTGTTGTCCACTCTGACGAGACTACGTGATAAAACGATAGATTCTTGCGCCCCTTTGGCATTAGTGTCAATGTCAATGTTGCTTTGTCTTGGTCTTTGTGTTTGCCCTAATGTTTGTTATAGGTTGCACCAATAAGGATTCCTCTTAAATCTAGATTAAATCAAGGTTTATCTAATAAATCTCTTGCACCAAACTTAAACCTTGTTTAAAAATAAGCAGGGTTTCATTTAAACCATCATTTTGATCCTGGATTTAATTTGTATTTAAGATAGATAAACTTTAATTCCGTTGCTCTCTAACTTTAAACTCAAATTTAAATCTCAATTATGTATTAACTGTAAATTTACACATGAAGAGGTTTAAGTAAAATAAAGCACACCTACAATTAAACTATGAGAGACAGAAGCAGTGGTTGTGTCGTCAGGTCTCAGAGAGGTGTTTATTACCAATAAAAATGAAAAATGAAGCAAATTGAGGGAGTCGTTGCGGCCCGTACATTGACCCTGTGTCTGTCACTGATCTCGGTGTCGGACAAAGAAAAGAAGAGAGGAATAGATTTATCATTTAATGGCAGCTGTGATGATGAGGTGACCGCGTCTCTCAGGCCCACTCCACTAATCATGCCAATTGTTTTTGATCTCGTTTTTTTGTCATAGGTTATGCTGCCAAAATCGCTATTAATAATGAATACTAACGCCACCACAGAGGGGTCATTTCATTGCCTGTCTCTTTGCGTAGTTTATAAAGACAGTGGACATTTTATAAATTTGTTTCCTTTATCGGTTATGTTAGCTGCTAATGTTAGAGAGAGAGAGAGAGAGAGAGAGAGAGAGAGTTTCTGCTGGTCAATAAAGAAGGAAATTAAATATTAAACAATTTGCTGTTTAATTACAATGGTGAATCCATCATGGCGGAAAAATTCATCGCAAATGGAGGTTTTAATCGCTGGTTAAATTCTAATCCCTGATATGTTCATCTGTGTTTAAAATGAAGTTGTGCAACACAGCTTGGTTTAAAATAAAGCCCAGATCAACACATTTAAACTGTGCTTAGTTACATTTGTATTGGTGCAACACACCCTTAGTCTTGTTAAAAATAATCTAATTTCTGTATTCTTTAGATGTTATATCCATTATTCAGTGTATTAAATATATTCAGTTCAACTCAAGTTGTTGTTTTTTATGGTCCGGAAGTTCAGAAGGCTTTGACAAATTTGCTATTGTTCTATAAAATTAAATAAAGAAAAGGAAGTGAATGCAAGATTGGTTCAAAGCTTTGCGCTGATGATTAACTCCTCACATTTTCTAGACAGCACTTTTGTACACTCTAAACAGAAGACATGTATTAATGAAGGAGTGTGTGTACGGCATCTGTTCTGCGAGATACTGAGACTCATTTCTCTTTTCCTGCTGTGTGTCAGTGGAGAAGGTCCGCAGCCAATGGGACAGCACACAGCACGGCGTGGAGGCGCGGCTTCTGCAGCTGGACCACATGATCGGCCACAGCGACCAATGGGAGGAGCAGAGGCGGAATGTGAAGGCTCTGATTGGTCAAAACGAGATGCGTTTTCATAACCTGCTGCAACTGAGCCGAGAGGCGCTCACCAAACAGATCAGTGACAACAAGGTGAGAACTTGACTTTTGACCTTTGATGTGACCCTGGACCTCAAAACCAGTCATAAGTCACTCGGAAATAGCCATGCGAGACCGCCTCTGACGTGAATACGTAATCCGTGGCACGCTGCAGAGCAGCATAAGATGAGCAATTTAGGTTAACAAGTATATTCATTTTATTTTTAGATACGTTTCGCTAGATAAGACTCTATTCTTCAGCTGGGGTCACGCAGAGCCTCTGAAGCCCTTTGAAATGGCATTGAGTTTGACCTTCAACATTTTGGTTGCCACTAAAATCCATTATGTGAAGAAAAATCCTGAAATGTTTTCCTTAAAAAAACGTAGTTTCTTTTCGACTGAAGAAAGAAAGACATGAACACCTTCGATGAGATCCTAATCCGAATCTGATCCTAATCCTTTAACAGCTAAGAAATAAATTGATGAAATTATGATGATCGTGTGAACAGGAGAAATCCATCAGGCTTTTGGCCATTTAATGGATATGGGAAGTGACCTCATTAGGCTCACCCAAATCTTAGTCGGACATGCTTTTTAATGGATATTCCAATCTTCAACTAAAGTGTGTATTTCACTGAAGAGTAAACACTCATGTTGTGTTTTTTCAGGAACTGACAGAATGAGATTGCTTTATTTAATTAAATGTCCGGAGTGTATTTGTAAGGTACATGTTCCAATTAAGCCCACTATGCTTTTGTAATAGAACTGTCACATATTTTATTACATAAGCACTTTAAATTTGTTTAATTTTTGATTACTCATCCAACCTAATTAAAGAACTGCCTATCAAACATGACAAATATGGATTGCAGTTTAAGTAATTGACATTTTCAGCAGGAATCATTCAACAATAGTCTAAAGTGTTTACCTTGACCCAGTCTGTTGTGATTGGTCTACTCTGCTCTGATTGGTCAGATGGCCCAGTCTGCTGTGATTGGTCTACTCTGCTCTGATTGGTCAGATGTCCCAGTCTGTTGTGATTGGTCTACTCTGCTCTGATTGGTCAGATGGCCCAGTCTGCTGTGATTGGTCTACTCTGCTCTGATTGGTCAGATGGCCCAGTCTGTTGTGATTGGTCTACTCTGCTCTGCTCTGATTGGTCAGATGGCCCAGTCTGTTGTTATTGGTCTACTCTGCTCTGATTGGTCAGATGGCCCAGTCTGCTGTGATTGGTCTACTCTGCTCTGATTGGTCAGATGGCCCAGTCTGCTGTGGTTGGTCTACTCTGCTCTGATTGGTCAGATGGCCCAGTCTGTTGTTATTGGTCTACTCTGCTCTGATTGGTCAGATGGCCCAGTCTGTTGTTATTGGTCTACTCTACTCTGCTCTGATTGGTCAGATGGCCCAGTCTGTTGTTATTGGTCTACTCTGCTCTGATTGGTCAGATGGCCCAGTCTGCTGTGATTGGTCTACTCTGCTCTGATTGGTCAGATGACCCAGTCTGTTATGATTGGTCTACTCTGCTCTGATTGGTCAGATGGCCCAGTCTGTTGTGATTGGTCTACTCTGCTCTGATTGGTCAGATGACCCAGTCTGCTGTGATTGGTCTACTCTGCTCTGATTGGTCAGATGACCCAGTCTGTTATGATTGGTCTACTCTGCTCTGATTGGTCAGATGGGATTGGTCTACTGCTTACATCATGTGTCAAAAAAAAAAACGGGCATTACCATATCTGAATTTCAGCAAATGATATGAATCTTCTTCAGTGCTTGAAACACAAAGATACGAAGAGTAACGATGGCATCTGTTTTTCCATATCAATTCAATCTCAAGTCTTTATTCTTTAGAATTTCATGCAAAATGGATTTGTTGCACAGAAACAGCATCTTCTCAACATATCAACAACATGAACCAAAATCTTCCAGTCTCAGCTGCAACTACAGTGTTTGAGGGTCAAAGCAGATGTTGTTCGACGACAGCCAGTGAAGACCATAGGTTGAAGATAAGCAAATATGTTACAAATATACATAGATAGGCTATGTTATGGAAGTGAGACTGGAATTGCTTAGAAGACTCATTTCGGCAGTTCAGAATCAATGTTTTATTTTAGGAAACAGTAACTGTTTTTATCATGCATGCACTTTGTTCTTTAAAACGATCAGGCCTTTTATTTTTACAAACAGCTTTATTACACACTGCATGAAAGGTAATATTTAAAAAAGCATAATAGGGGCACTTTAATCTGATCATGGTCCCTGTAACCTGCTCTTATATTTTCCTTTAAGAAAGTCTGCCTCTCTCTGAGAAAGACTCTTTCACTCTGTCTCAGGTTCTTCCAATTTCTCTTTGCTAGTTCAGCAAGCATGTAAGGCTTTATCGTTCCTAGTTGTTTATAGTCCTTTTAATTTATTTCCTCAGCATGCACAGTTTGTCTTCCAAATGAACACAATATAACTAGCTAAAGTTGATTCAAATATATTTTCAGAGCACAGTAAAAAATAAAAAAATAAAACTGTTTAAACAAGGTACAATGTGTTCTTATCTTTATGGGCTTGTTGGGATTAAAAAGAGCCAACGGAGCTGCTCCTAATAAGCCCACAAAATATATTTTTCTGGATTATAATTATAGACAAAGCATCTGTTTTGTGGCTCAAGAAGCTTCCAAAATACTTTATTTTGATGTGGTTTTTAATGGCTCGCTCCACATATTCATGACATCCAACTTTTAAACACACTTTTAAATGCCAAGCAGGATAATCAGATCTGGTGTACGTTTGGTTTTTTGCTTATCATTTATCTTTTCATTTAAAAAATCTTGTCAGTAATCAGTCATTTTCATGACTTTGTTTTATTTATTTTTTAAAGGGCATCTTTGGATGTCCGTTCAACTGTCAGATTGTAGCAACACATGACAGCAGGGAACACATCGTTTAATCGGCTCTAAATAAAAAGAAACGTCCCTGATATACACCGATCAGGCATAACATTATGACAGGTGAAGTGAATAACACTGATTATCTCTTCATCAGTTGATAGAAGCAGGAAAAATGGTCAAGCGTAAGGATTTGAGCGAGTTTGACTAGGGCTAAATTGTGAAGGCTAGACGACTGGGTCAGAGCATCTTCAAAACTGCAGCTCTTGTGGGGTGTTCCCGGTCTGCAGTGGTCAGTGTCTATCAAAAGTGGTGAACCGGCGACAGGGTCATGGGCGGCCAAGGCTCATTGATGCACGTGGGGAGTGAAGGCTGGCCAGTGTGGTCCGATCAAACAGACGAGCTACTGTAGCTCAAATTGCTCAAGAAGTTAATGCTGGTTCTGATAGAAAGGTGTCAGAATACACAGTGATCGCAGTTTGTTGCGTATGGGGCTGATTAGCCACAGACCAGTCAGGGTGCCCATGCTGACCCCTGTCCACCGCCGAAAGCACCAACAATAGGCATGTGAGCATCAGAACTGGACCACGGAGCTATGGAAGAAGGTGGCCTGGTCTGATGAATCATGTTTTCTTTAACATCACGTGGATGTCCGGGTGTGTGTGTCGCCGCTACCTGGGGAACACATGGCACCAGGATGCACTATGGGAAGAAGGCAAGCCGGCGAAGGCAGTGTGATGCTTTGGGCAATGTTCTGCTGGGAAACCTTGGGTCCTGCCATCCATGTGGATGTTACTTGGACACGTACCACCTACCTAAGTATTGTTGCAGATCATGTACACCCTTTCATGGAAACAGTATTCCCTGGTGGCTGTGGCCTCTTCTAGCAGGATAATGTGCCCTGCCACAAAGCTAAAATGGTTCAGGAATGGTTTGAGGAGCACAACGACGAGATTAAAGTGTTGACTTGGCCTCCAAATTCCCCAGATCTCAATCCAATCGAGCATCTGTGAGATGTGCCGAACAAACAAGTCTGATCCATGTTGGCCCCACCTCGCAACTTACAGGACTTAAAGGATCTGCTGCTAACATCTTGTGCCAGATAACACAACACAGGTGGAGCCCATGCCTCGACGGATCAGGGCTGTTTCGGCAGCAAAAGGGGACCAACATAATTTTAGGACGGTCATAATGTTATGGTGTATAAATAAAATGGTGAATAATTTCAATGCTTAGACAACTTATTCATATAATTTGTAAAAGACATAAAGTCAGTGCTTAGAAATGTAATTATTTAGGTTCTGAGTTTCAGTTGTGAGGGGGGAAGGGTCTCGGTCAGAAACGACCTTGATTTTACTGACATCAATTCTTCTGCTGTTAAACCTAAATCAATACAATCTGACTAAAATATTCATACATTCTGAATATTAAATATACATATAAAACATATAAAATATTAGATGCTGTTAAACTAAAAAATCCTACATATATCCCAAATAACAATATTTTCACAAGACAAAAATGCTTCCCATTATTTTATTGAAGAAATCAATCAATCCTCAAAATAAACATTATAGTCTGTTGTTCAATCATAAATGAGTGAGAATACTCAGTAAAAAACACACACTAATGCAGCTGACCTGTAGGTGCTGCTAGAGTCAAAATTTATTCGGCATATGTTTGGATTCATACAGTATATTATTCAGATGTGTTGTACATGAGTATATCGTGTTTGCCTTAGGTTAGAAAGAAAGACCTTAACTTTGCTGTCATTGATTTTCAAAAGTCATTTGAGGTCAGGTGTCCCGAACCTTTCCTGCGAACCTAGACTTCCACAGTGACTTCACTTTCATTGTTATAGTTGAGCTTTTGTTGTGCTGTTTGGACTGTAGTTTTATTGATTGATTTCTTTTGTTGTCAGGCATTCCTGCAGGATCTGGGTCGAGGACAGGAGAGCGTGACTTCCTTCAATGAGCTGTCCAATCAGCTTCTGCAGGAATATGCCGCTGATGACACGCGCAAGGTCAAAGAGCTCATGGACAAACTCAATGCCGCATGGAACAGCATCAATAACAGGTACTCAATGCCGCATGGAACGGGGTCAATAAAAGCTCAAAAGCGCATGCACGCGGTGTCCACTCGTTCCTTTCCTTAATCTCCGGGACCTGGAGGGAGAAGATTCAATTAGAGGAAGTGAATCATGGCCACACTCTCTGAAACTACATGCTACCTGCATGTCATAAACATCATCTGACACATATCACACTTGTGATACTTGTGATCATGATTACATGTCAAAACCTTTTTTATTATCACTGCTGTATTTAATGTTGTGTTATTATGGAAGTAATATTATATATTTCTGTCACTCAGCTTTTATGAGTATCGTGGTAATATTGTCACAGTATTGTGATGATAATTTCTACTACTTTAATCGTGTGCTGACGAATATTGCAGATATAAATACTTAGCAATAAACAGTAAACAATATATGAAATAAATAATATTGTAATAATATTGTTATAATAAATATCATTGATGTCTCTCAAAGTACTTCCATAATAATTTTGTAATAAATTATATTGTAATTATGCTTTCATGAATATTATGTCATTAAATACTATTTGTGATATTGTTGTGATACATACTACCATTATATATATATATATATATATATATATATATATATATATATATATATATATATATATATATATATATATATATGCCATTAAATACCTCATCATAATAATAAATAATACAATAATTTTGCTTTCATAAATATTATTTAAATAAATACTAATACATTCTAATGTAATAATATTGCTCAATTAAATACTACCATAGTTGAGTTCTTACAAATACTGTGGCTACAAATGCTAATTATTACTCCCATAATATAGTGATATTAAATGATATAATATTTATGCTTTAATTAATTTATTTTCAAATTTCTAATAAATTAGAATGTAATAATAATATTGTTCATTATTATTTTACAAATTTTGTGGAAACAAATGCAAACAAATACTCCCACAATAACATACTGATATTAAATACTATGATAATTATGGTTTAATAATTGCAGCGATACATGTATATGAATATTACTGTAATCATATAGTAATATAAAACACTACTCTACTTATACCCTCACTGCAAAAAATACTACCACCATAATATATTGATGTAAAAAAAAAAAGTAGTTATGCTTTTATGAGTAGTACCACTATAATAATTTCTGCACTAATGTTAATTAATATTAGTAGTTAATTAGTGTACAGCATTGTTTTCACCGCTGTGTGTTCATTGGTTTGTGGTCATCAGGGCGTCCGACCGCCAGGCAGCTTTGGATTCAGAGCTCAAGAGCCTGCAGGCGTCCCTCCGTGAGCTTGAGTCCTTCCTGAAGTGGCTCCATGAGGCGGAGACTACAGTCAATGTGTTATCTGACGCCGCCCAGAGGGAGGGGCTCTCACAGGACTCCGCCCACATCAAGGAACTCAAGGCTCAGCTTGAGGTAAGAGCTTCACTTTATACCCATTTGGGACTAGAGCCATCTTATTCTGGCCAAGAACCGCCCACTTTAACAAGAAGAGAATGACCAACCATTATTTTAGGGGTGGTAGACGATGGCTATTCAAGTCACTAACTCTTCCTCAAAAGTCCCAGAAGTTGTGTAAAGCCAGCCAATCAGATTTGAGCTTGTGTGTTTTAGTTGCCAGTTGTGTTTTATATTACTGCAAAGCAGGGCCGTAACACCCATAGGCATTGAGTGGGACAAATCCCCCCCAATAATTGGAAAAGGTGAAATTGTCCCCCCTAAATATATTATATTTCTTAATGTTGTTCTCCATTATGTAGCGCTCTATTTGTTGTTTGTTGACCGACCGTTTAACATTTTTAGACTGGTCTGCAGGAGCTCTACAGTCTAGCAGAGCTCGTCAATGATGGCCAATCAGATTAAAGAAGGCGGGGCTTAATGTTCACTGAAGACTAGTGTGATTTCCAACGCAACACTTTTAGTTTTTACAGTGAAAGAGTGCGTGCGTGCTTGAGTTTAAATGGATTACTTCACAAATATATAGGCTATAATTAGACCAGAAACTTATTTTTACCATTCTTTTTTTTTTATAAATCCCTTTTAATCCCTTAATTATTTAATTTCTTTAAATAAAAAGACCACCCCTCCCCCCTTCAAAAACAAAACAAACTTTGGTCCCCCCATTGTTCAAGACATGGTTACGGTCTTGCTGCAAAGTGCATGTATCGACTGTGGGCGGGCCATGGGCGTACCGTCAGTGATGTAGACAAATCTGGGACATTCAGGCACTAAAGTGTGTGTGAACGATATTCAATTATCTCCCCGTCAGTCCTCATTAGTTCCCACGTCAGCCGCAGCGCAGCATACGTGCAGTCAAGGTATAGATCACTTCTTCCTTTCCTTCTCCCGACGGCTCTTTGTCTAGTCTGTGTTTGTCCTGTGAGATTCACACATCACAGTTTGATCTCTTTATCTCTTGTCGTCTGTGATCACAAGCTCAGCCGCTCTCACTGCCTACTAAGATTCAGAAGCCTACACACATTACACATGCACTAAATACACTAAAGTGCAACGTCAACTTGTGTGTCATTTTATTAAACGAATCACCCCGACTCTGAATTGTTAAATGTGGAAGTCGCTGCAATGCATTGAGTCATCTTTTATTGTCATGTTGCTTGGCAACAAATGAGATGTTTTGCACCTTTGAAGGGCACTGCGAGGACATGGACACTTTGTAGGGTCAGTTCACACCAAAGTGAGCAGCTGAATTCTTACTGAAGGCCATTCGTGAAGTGTACAGACAATTGTCACTTCAACATCCTGAGTGCAGAGTCCTCACAGTTCATTCTGAAACATGAATTCATTTGATCAGAAGATTAACTGTATCATAAAGCCTACTGTATCATAGTCGATGCACACATTTCAAAGCCGGTCGATGGTTTAGACTGTTTTAATTAGCGAAATGCCTACTAGTATAATTGTAAAAAACATCCACCTTCAGCTCGTGGTTCATATGACTTCGTTGTGTATGATGCCATGTTAGTTTCAGATTTTTATGAAGTAAATGTAATAATAACTAAGATTATATGTAAGGTTATTGCTTACTGCACTGAAGCGCCTTCAAACTAAGCATTTAAAAAAATGACCCTTTTGTATTTCAATGAAATTAATGTACTCCGTTTTTGTTTGATAATGTTTTTTATGTCATATTTTGTACTACTAAATTATATTTATGGAATAGTTTTGATCAATTTATTACCTGTTTGAGCATAGACCTGAAAATGACATTTCTAACTTAAAATGCGTTAGAGCACAAACTTAAGGTGTGTCTCTTTTTTAAAGACAACACTTGGCAGATTATTGCTGACATGAAAGATTGAAAAAACTGGAACTGAAAAAGTTTATTATTATGAAAAATATTTATTTTTATACATCATTTTTTTTTTTTTTTTTAAACATGCTTTACTCTAAATCTTTGAAAATGGAAGCCATAAATCGAAACAAGCTATGTTCCAAATTTGAGGTTGATATCTCAAAAAATGAGCTTTCAGTCAGATTTTGTTTGGGCACAGTACCAAACGCTTCCACTAGATGAAATTCGTCTCCCAATCATTTCCAAAACGCTCATTTTTAACTGCTAGGAGTACAAGTGTAACTATTTTTTGAGTAATGTCCATAATTGTTTTTTTCTTTTGTGTTCACATAGCAAGTACCAAAACCTTTACCATGTTTCGTACCATTCAGATGAAGTAAAAACCAGAACATTTTTCAGTCCAAAATGACAACAGCACCAGAGGGTTAAATATCATCTTACTAAGACGTATTATTGGGAGTTATAGATTGACAAACTGATATTTATATGCATTTTATGTAGTAGTCTTTTATAGTGTTATAAAGAACTCATTGACTTACATTGCAAGACATCAGAGTTTCATCTTATGTTTTGGTATATAAATATCAGCAACTGCACCAAATTGCTAGACTGAGTAAACCCAGCCGGATTTGCCGGCGATTCGATTGCGCCCTGAAGCTCAGTCTGGAAACCCGTACATTCATTTCTACTGCTTCTGTTACACTTCTGCGGGAACCAATCACAGACTGGCTTATCCACCTGGCGCGCTATTGGCGTGTTTAACACGATGACAGATAGAGAAGCGATGGGCCGTTGCCCGTTGATCACGCCTCCTGTGATCTGATTGGTTGAAGGATCCAATTGCATTCAGTGCAGTAGAAAATACATAGCAAACTCCCCAGACCATTGTTCAATCTTAAATCGAGCTCGGTCTGGTGATAGCCAGGCAACCAAATTGTATACTTTAGCTGAGTTTGGGCCTAAAATGTAGGTGCCTTGTCAAGTATACTATACTTTATCATACTATACAGTCATACAAGCATGATGTATGAAATATAATACTCAACTCAAGCAAAGCAAATAAAGGTGAAAGTTTTTGCAATTCATGTTTTTTTCCCACCCACACCAATTGTCCACATCTTCAAAGCTTTAATGGGTTTTTGTCTGCAGTATACAGTGGTATTCAGTTGCTTGACAAAAACACCATTTCTATTAAACATGGCTTTCTTTTATCATGATACTGTTAGCACATGGCATTAATAAAGCTTAGGTTGTGGGTGTGATTCCCAGGAGACGCACATTTTGATAAACTACAGAGCTTAAATGTAAATGGCTTTAGATAAAAGCATCTGCCAAATGTATATGTACTTTAATCGCTTTAGTTGACGTGCTCATGATTCTTGTTCAGCTTCTTTCTTTCGCGTCTGTCTTCCACTTAGTGAGTTTCTTTGTTTGTTCTCATGTTGTGGTCACATTGTCAGCGTTCATGTTTTTCAAGGACATCTTCAGATTATTTGTTGATGCAGTCAATGACCAGAAAATGGCATGTTATGAAATAGTTTAATCTCGACTGATGTCTGTGTTGGTTTGACGTCAATGACAGTGACATTAGAAAGAGATTTACTGATGTCACCATCACTTCTCAACAGGAACCATGTTCCAATTAGGGGCTTTCGCACCAGAGGAACCTTTTCATAGTTCCTAGAACTAATTGCGGGAGTACCCGTTTTTTGGTGTGTTTGCACCTCAGGAACTGGGAATGTTTTTAGTTCTGGGAACGCCTTTTGGAGAAACTAAATGAGCTCCTAGGGTCTAACCCAGCACTATAGGAACTATCAGTGACCTAAGTGTACACTGATTGGCTGAAAGCATGCCATATGAAACACTGTCACCCACCATTTTTAAAAAGCAGTCTACATATACTTACTTCAAGAACATGAAACTTTATAAAGTAAAATATCTACCGGCGGACCGCCTTCTGTATTCAACTTACTGAAAAAGTGGACGTAGCGTAGGCGTTTTGAACAGCGAGGGGCGTTACACTCTCTTCATGTTGAATACGGAAGGCTGTCTGGCGGTAGCTAGATATTTTACTTCATAAAGTTTTAAATATGGATAGTTTTTTCTTACAAAACCCCATGGATTCGCTTTAGAAGACTTTTATTAACCCCCTGGAGTTGTGTGGATTACTGTTATGATGGATCGATTAACTTTTTGAGCTTCAAACTCAATGGACCCCATCACTGCCATTATAAAGCTTGGATGTATCAGGATATTAATTAATATAACTCAGAATGTGTTTGTCTGAAAGAAGAAAGTCATATACACCTAGGATGGAGAGTAAATCATGGGGTTATTTTCAAATTAAAGTAAACTACTCGTTTTAGTTTGCTTATGACCTGCGATTTCTTTCTCGAGAAACCATGCTTGTTAATTTTTTGTCTGATTCGATTATAAACCAGCGCATCATTCCACTGAGCTGGAGAACGATCTGCTTCATCACCACCACTCACTCCTTGCGACATTGATCCTGCCTTTCACACAGGGTGCGTTCTGGGACTGATCCCATCAATGTTACTAGATCCCCATCCCGGGACGTGTTTGCGTTCACACAGAAGGCACTCTAGCAATTTTATGGCAATTTTCTGGGATAAACGTTCTGTGTGAAAGGGGCTATAAACACACAGGAAGCTAACGCTAAAGGCAGTTGCCTGTCGTCTTTGTCTGCAGCATTGTGTTCTTTTCTCTGTTTCCATGAAATGTTGCACTGTGAGTTGTTGTGGGAAATTTCATCTCTTGGCCCTCTTTTTATGCTCTTTCAGTCGCATAACACAACGGTTCTTTCTCTATTGTCACAAAACACACATCAAAAACTCTTCTCTGATCACTCATCCTCCATCCTTCAGTGAATGCTGCACTTTAATGCCATCGCTGTCAGTCAGAGCTTCAGAGTTTCTACTGGCGCTGCAAATTTAACCAGGAAAACGGCCCTTGGGGAACATTTAATTCTCGGGGGACTGTCCTGGTGGCTAGTTCCTATAACTGAGTTCCTAGAACCACCCGGTAAAGCCCCTTTATAGTTCAATGGCAATACTATTAATAAGTACTTGTATAGTACGTATTAGGTCAATGGTGGTCAACTGTAAGTCTAGGATTTTTTTTTTTTTTGTCTTGTTTGTTTTGTACTTTTTTTTTGACTAAAGATGACATTAGACACTTTGTGTAACCTTGTGGAAGACTTTGGGCCAGATTTACTAACAGCTTGCGTCAGCTCAAACACTCTTTTGGCGTTAAAAACTACTGTCAGGGTTTATAAAGAAACGCAGTGATAAATTAGCGCTGAAAAGGCTTGGACAGAGTTATTTTTGCGGCTGACCTTAATGCATATGCATTTGTAGGAGTTTCCCTTTCAGGTGCAGTATTTAAAGGAGGAGAGTATTTAAATGAATCATGCAATGCGACTAAGATTTGCGCTCGTCAATTTACTGGTGTTTGCGCCATTATTTAACGCCCAAAAAGCACGTCTTAAACCACATGCTAATGGGTAGATTGTGTTTGTTCATTATGGCAATGATCCGGTTGCGTCATCAGTAGATCACGCACTGAACTTTCCACTCCCATCGGCACTTTTTTTTTCATGCTAATTTGCCCTGTTTAGTAAATCTGGGCCTTTGACTAAGGGGTGATTTCACCAAGCATAAACTCTGCCTGCTGATTTTTGTGTGCACAAAGCCACATTTGTTTGGAAAAATGGCAAATTCTCATACAGTGCCCTAAAAATGTACATGTTATTTTGCTCACACCATGAGCCCATGGTTGGCGTCTCGTTGTTTACTGTTGTTTGGAGCGATTTGTTTCCCCCATCCATCTTTGTCACTGTACAACTGAATCGCGCTCAAATCACAGTCTCGCAGTGTTTAGTGTGACGAGACAGACTGACTTATCAAACTCACATCAGGAGACAGAGGGAGAGGCAGACAGAGATTTGAGATGCAAAGATGTTTCCAACCGATATATTGTGTATTTTTATGAATGTATTTCTGTGGAAGTGAAATTGGCTGGATTTGATCAGGAATTGATTATATGGTGAACAATGGTTATATACCCTAATGGAGGCAGCAAGGAAAGGGTTGAAAATGGAGATTTGTGATGTCAGCCTAAAATTATATTAGAGTTGTCTTGGTTCACTTACTTAAGTTCAACCAAAAATGTTAATTGTCATTTACTCAACCTCATTTTGACTTTCTTTCTTCTGTGGAATTCAAGCAGAAGATATTTTGAAGACTCTACTGGTTGCTCTTTTCCATACAGTTACAATAAATGGAGATCCATTTAAGCCAAACAAGCATTATAATAGTGGCCCATATGAAACGTACATAGTGTGAGCAACAGACCAACATTTAAGTTGTTGTTTAATAAAAATCTTTCCCTCACTCCAGCTTTTAATCTTGATTAAACTGGATTAAGGAATCAGTGAGAACTTTAGTAAGAGATTGGTTTTGTAAGCTGGATCAACTGATTTCTTAAATGGAAGTTAATAAATTGTACAAATCAGACTTCCTTCAAGAAACTGCACTGTGAAAATATCCTGTAATATTTGCATTTAAAAACCCCTGCATTTTAGAAACCTAACCTTGAAATTGAAACTTGTAATTGCGTGGAAAAGAGCTCGATTTCTAATTTTGTGTTCCACGAAAGTCAGTCATACAGGTTTGGAACGACACGCCACAGAATAAGTGTTGCTTTTGGGTGAAGTATTCCTTTAAGTAAGTAAATGAGGTCAGTATTGATTTCATGTTGGCTTTGTGAACGTTTGTCGTCGTGGGTCATCAGAAGGATAAACCGAGATAATAATAGCACCTTCGCGGAGCCAAAGAGTAAGTGATTTCCACTCGGATTCATTACTGTTCTCTTCATGTCTCGCTCATTTCTCTGACGTGTCTCACTGCTCCATTTCTCCCTCTCTCTGGAGATGTGCTCTCTTTCAGTAAAGTGTGTCACCCTCGCTCATTCCCTTTATGAATTAATACACCCTATTACTCGCTCTCGTTCTTTTTGGTGCTGGAAGAGACACTCCAGCTCTTCAACGATCTCCAGAGTTCCTCTCCGTCCGTTCTTTCTCTCCGTATCAACCCTTCCCTCTCTCTCTGTCTCTCTCTCTGTCTCTCTCTCTCTCTCTCTCTCTCTCTCTCTCTCTGTCTCTCTCTCAAAGCATCTTTGTCTCCCTCGTTCATTCTCTTTTTTCTGTGTTAATTCTGTCTCTTGTTTATCGCTGGAGAGGAGAGCGCTCATTGCCGTCTGACTCCTGACGCGCTTGAGCGCGCGCGTGTGCGAGTGTGGGACATGTTTGTCAGGGCTCGTCACATTTCGCTCGGCTGGTGGTGGGGGATATGTGAGCGTGCGTGAGCATGTGTGTGTGTGCGTGGCGGTGAGGATGCGTGCTCTCAGACGCTGGCAGTCGTGTGCAGGCAGAGTTAAGATGATGGCTGTAGTTCGGACGTCTCTGCAGAAAGTGGTGGTCTTCCTACACCGGCTCCAGAGAATGGCGATATCCTCACCGCGTTATCAGAAACTGTGCAAGGTCAGTGTCGTGCACACACACTCGCTGATGCGCTTTCATCCGTTCGGTGTTAGTTTGTGTTAGTTGGACTTAGTTTGGTATATCTCGTGTTACTCTGAGATCTGCTGAAGTTCTAGTTTCTTGGATATCATGCTGCTTTTTTTGTTATATCAAAAACAATATTTCAGTCAAATCTTTCATAATAGTCTTTTGTTGTATTGTTGCAGGTGTTTTACTTCATATTTTGACAATGTCTTGTTTATAATTTGCAAATTTGTGATGTTAAGTTTTGTTCTTTATACCAAATGGCATCATAGATAACTTGTATAAACCGTATCAGACCAGTAAGAACATTTCAAAGACATTTATTCAATAATGTTTGAGGAATTGCTTGTCCTATTTTAGAATAGCATAGGAGAGTTTGATGCCATGTAGTTTCCAGATGTTTGTCACAAACATCCAAACCACACAAAAATGATAATTTGATGTTTTTGATATATAGATGTTAAAGGATTCCTGTTAATAATATCTTATATGAGTGATACAATGTTTAGCTGCCGTCAGTGTGAGCTGTCAGTAATCGTCCTTTGAGTGTGTGTGTGTGTGTGTGTGTGGTAGAGATTAGAGAAAGCAACAGCTGTTCTGATATTCAGTGTTTAGCTGAAATCCTCACAGGATTTACACACACAACACACGGAACTGCTGCGAGATGGAGAGCTTTTCAAACAATAGCGAGTTCCTCTTTATGTGTGTTTATTAAAGAGACCGCAGCACGTGGTCGTGTTGTGTGTGTGTGAGTGTGTGTGTGTTTGTGTGTGAGTGTGTGTGTGTGTGTAAGTTAGAGAGGGTCTCTGTTAAATGGGTCATAATCAGCACTTCTTTTTGGTATTTTATCCCCCGCCCCTCCCGTAATACACTTTATAATGTTATGCACAGTTTATTGTTGTAAATAATTGCAATTTAGTTTGTGAGCATTTTTTAAATGATCAATAACCAAGCAGTTGCAGTTGCTCTCTCTAAAACCGTTGTATTTAAATGATCTCTGTTGTGATTGGTTAATCAATATGGGCCAACATAGTTCATTCAACGCAGCTGGACCAGTTGTTAAATGCTATGGTACGATGAGATAAAGTGTTAAATTTATGTTTTGACCTTTAATTGGCCGCAACAAGTGAGAGGACATTTTCTGGGTGGGTGGGTGGGTGGGTTGGTTTCTATTTCTGTGATGTTTATCTCTTTACCAGTGAAATCTCATTGGTTAAAAATGCTCCACTTATCAAACATCAAACATGTTCTGATTGATGTTCCGATGTGGTGCAGAGTTTTCACTTTCACTGTGGATCGGTAAATGACTTTGAATGCTGTAATTTTCTCGCCGTGTCTGGCTCAGACAGTGTGTTATATTTAGTAAATGGTCTGGGTGTACTGGGGGACAGAGTTTTGATATGTGAATGTTGAAGTATGTCACATTCTACACCCAACTCACTTCTTTAAAAACAAATTCTGTTTTCGTGATTTAGCCCCTTTGAATCAACCAGACTCAACAGCCAGTTGAAAGTATTAGAAAAAGAGAGAGGTGGAGAGGTGAGTTTAATATGGGGAAAAAATATGTGAAATTATATTTAAGTGCCCATATTATAGTTTTTCAAATCTTCCCTTTCATGCAGTGTGTAATATAGCGGTCTGCGAATGTAAACGTTCTACAAAGTTGTAAAGTCACGATAAAGTATGTCTCCCAAAAGAAAGAACCGACTCTGAACCGCCTATACAAGTCGTTTGTATTTCGGGTCTCACTACGTTGCGGTTTTACGTCACTTACACAAGACATTTGCATAATGTCCACCTATGTTGTACGTTGCACGCCCGTGAACAACTTGACCAGCCGTCAAACATGTCATTTTACTGACGACTGCTTTTCTGGAAAGATAGATCAGTACTCAGTTTATTTGGACCAGCTGCTCCTATTTATACGTACAACCTGTGCGTATAAATAATTATTGATGTATCTACTGGGTGTTCAAAATAAGTCGTTTTGTGTTTTATATTGTGTAGGTGTCTGGCTACTTCACATTATTTCTGTCTTACTGAAATACTTCTGCTCATCAGCTGTGGGCCACTATTACCTAAAACTATCTGTTAATGCAGATCGACTGTCGCTCTTACTACTTTGAGTAAAGATAAAGGATGGAGCAAGATTTGTATCAGTCATTCACATTAGTGCTGGGCTAGCGTATGCGCTGTTATTGATACAGTTCCCGCATGTGCACCGCAATAAATTAGAAATACACACATGGGTTTGTTGATGGAAACACGCTTGTTAATGCTGATGGTGAGGAATTACAGCTGCAACATCTCATAATGTATCTCAAACTGAGTCTCGTGTCACTGAGGAACGTCCTGCTCAAGTCGTCCTTGCGATGGAGGTTCGGGTTGAATTGTTAGTTCTTCGAGTGTTTCATCATCGGACTCGCACTCGGATTAATATGGTCAAATCAACATCATCATTACTTACTGTTTTTACAGTGTGTAATCGCTGAGCTTTAGGAAGCCTCCGGAGCTGAAGTTCAGTTATGGTAATGTGCGTTTAGCTTCTGACACACGGGCTGTATGCTGTAGACCAATCACAACACACTGGGCCGTCTGGCCAATCAGAGCAGTGTAGGCTTGCGGAAAGTAGAGATTTAAAGAGACTCATCCATCCCTAATAATGTATATTAAGAGAAAATGAAAGTGTTTTTTGACCTTTGCTGCATGTAAACCTGTTGTAGACTCCAAATCAAAATTAGGAACCTTTAAAATAGCATATTAGGGGCACTTTAAATGCCACATTATATGCTGAAAAACAGATGCTTTTACTCAGTGATATGCGGTACAACTCATTTGTTTTGATCAAAGGAAAGGGAAAATCTGTAGCTACCCCACTATTCGTCAGATTTAAAACTGATTCTCCATTTTTTTTTCAGCAATAGCATAGGCACAAAACTTTCTGGACAACAGTTTGTCCAAAGAGCTATTCCCGATGGAAAGAATGCCGTTATAAAAATCTTGTATCCGGGACGGCTCTGTGGCTTTCCTTCAGTGGTTGTCAGTCAGTGTGTCTTGTTTTCTGTGGTTTTCAGCATGTGTTTTAGTACAGGATGCAAAACATGGTTGTAGTGTTTCTTAACTGTTTTGTAACATAAAGATTACTGAGCCTTTTTGCCCGTGGCTATTAAACTTCTGAAAACGTCCTCGTTTTCCACAATTTCACAGGTTATATACCACTCCAGATGTGCCGCCCATGATGTTTTTGCAGTGTTGCACACTGTTGTTATGTTTTGCCCTGCGTATGATTTTTCAATAAACTTAATTATTAGTAATTAACTCATTCCCATATGTGAAATCCGTCACACGAAACCCACACAAGCACCAAATCTACCTCGAGGAACATAAGTTACTCCTCACTCGATTAAGCAGCACCAGGCCAGATGGAGGCGGTGCGGTGATCGTTGAAGCGTCCCTGGGCGGCACTGCTGGCTCTGCACCCTAGGGAAGGCATCCGTCATTCTGCGCTCCATTACTCTCTCCTGGGAGGAATCCATCTTTTGGAGATCATTTGAGCCTCCAAAGACCTGCTGTCTTGCAGCACTTCCGTATGTGTGATGAATTAGCTCGAAATACGCCTCGAGTTTCTGGCTCCAAAAATGTTATTTACAATTACATTCATGATTTTCTTCCAGTTTCATTTTCTTTGTCATCGAGTGGCATCCAGGTCCCAAAGGGTCCCATGATTTCGACCTTAAGTGAACTAGCTTCAGCTTCATGTTTAATGTTATTGACATAATTCATTTTAGCTCATTTTTACCTCAATGTGTGTCTAACAGGCAAGCATTCAGAAATATTAGTTGTGCATTTTTGTTAGTGACAATTTGTCAGTGAGAATTGGGAGTAGTTTTCTAAGGCGGATGAACTGATGTAAATCATCCTGTTGTCGTGGAACTTCTCTTCTAGGGGGATGAACCGATGTAAACGCTAGGAGTGTAACGGTACACAAAGGATGATTCGATGTGTACCAGTCACTGTTTCGTATGGTTTTAGTGCAGCAGTACTGCAGTTTACGGAGCTGTTGTAAATGGGGGAAAGCTTTTGAAGTTCTTCCACAATTTGGATGCAAAATGTATTTCGTAGTGAGAATTATTGAGCTCCCCTTTTACTGCGCTCTGTCTGTTTGAGGTCACTGAAGTCTGCGAAGTTTAACCCTCTGGTCCTCTTCGTTTAGGGGTCACACTTGGCTCCTTTGTGGTCAAAAGTGACCGAAGCCTTGAAATCTAACTGTCTTTTTTTCTTTTTTCAGTAAAACTAATGTACTATATTTTTATTCAGTAATATATATATTTTTTTTATTTAGTCTTTTGAGGGGATTTTATGATACTATGCAATTATTTATACAATTCGTATTAGCTATTTTCCCCCATAAAAATACATTAATAAATAAAAATTCAATGAAAGCAGTATTCCATGTTAAAATAGAGACAGTGGCCCTCATTCATGAAACTTTCTTAAATATACGAGCAAATTCTGAGTAATTTGCACGTAAAATGGACCTTTTTCGAAAACTCTCCTCCGGATTCACAACCGCTTCGTATACCACGGATTCAGTATTTAAACGTGTGTATATTAACTCTTATGCATCCCTGGGGACCTTGTCATCCACTATGGGGTGCTTTTGAGTCTTAATTTGGCCACAACTTTCTCTGTGTTTCAGCAAATGGAATGATTTTTGGTGACACATTGTATTTTTACAAATGCTTCGAAATTTTTTCACGAACTCAGCGATACACTGTGGGCAAATTCACTACCCTTTCGTTACCCTGATGGATGAAAACATCCAGTAAATTAAACTGCTGTAAAAATGTATCAGATAAAGATTTTTTAAGGACAGGGTAGTGAATTTGAAGGATGCACAAGGGTTAGTGAATTTCAAAGATTTGTAAATAAGGTGCGAATGCACGCTCATTCATAATTAGCATAATCTCCGCCCATGAGTTACAACTGTAAATGACTTGGCCTGGGGGTGGATGTGTCTATTTTGCACTCTTGACATTTTAGTGTCACCCCTTCACTGCTGTGCACTTTTTCTGCACAGTGGCTGATTTGTGGTTCTGTACCACCAAAAGATTCTCTGAGTTTTGTATTTTTCGTATTTCCTATTCATTTCCTATGTCAGTCATTTTTAAACTGCGAAGGAGCCAAATGTGACTTTTTAAAGATGAAGCAAAAACAAAATTTTACAAAATGTAAGAGAAGCCCAGAGACATATCTGGGCACTTATTAGTTCTTGCTAATACCGATACCAATACCTGTATTTTTTTCAGTGCATTTGTCATTTTTTAAATACCAAAAGAATATGAATCACATTAGTTGGCTTACTTTTGTTAAGCAAATATATATTTCCTTCATTTATTTTAATGCTTGATTAAACCTGTTAAATTAATTGCATGAGCTTCTGTTATTTGGTTGTTGTTTCATATTGTATCTTTCATTTACTTGCACAGGACATATTTAGAGTGGCTCCAGCAGGGATCAGTGCTAAGGATTTGGTCAAATGTTTAGATACCAGTGAAATATCACAAGTCTCTATTCATATTTTGATACTACAGCAAAAACTGCTAGCCCAATTAATGCCTATGTAAAACATTATTAAAGACAAGTAAACAGTCAGTGATAAAATATCCCCATTATGCTTTCTGTTGTCTGTGTTTCTTTGCCTGGACACAAATGGATTCGGTTGTTGGTTTTGGATTTTTATGAGTACACAAGTGCAGTATCGGTATCGTTGCATCCTGGTGAGGACCACCACCCCTCCAGTCCTGACCTCTCTGGCCGGCCATCTCTGTTCCCCCCGAGGGTGTGATGTCCCTGGACTGACTCAGAGCTCAGAGACTTAGCCCATCTATGTGTGCTGCTTCAGAGGTTTTAAGATAATGGTACATTAGTGGTCTGTCATGTTACACACATACATACACCAGCTAGGTTCTGCCTCTTTCACACTAACTCGTTTTTCCTTCTTCAGTACACACACACACACACACACCGTGAGTCACGGCGGCTGCTCCCCTCACTTAAAGCACTTTTGTACTGATGTCCATTACTGAGAGCCTGAGTGGAAGTGCTACATTTCTCTGAGTGTGCCAAAGTGAGATCAAGATTAATCTGCATTTATGAGTCAGATCGTCAAAATTTTGCCACATTTTAGCAAAGAGATGTGTGCGCACGCATGCATAAATCCATTCTGACATTGGGTGATATATTGTCTGTCCTTGGACAAAGATGTCTGGAATTTGGTTGGTTGTGAAGGCTCTTCTCCTTTATACCTTCCTTCATATCCTCTCCTCTTCTGCTCCCTTGTCTCTCCCCGTCCCACATCTCATGTCCTCTCAAATCCTTGTTTCTCTCATCTCTCATTCTCTCTTCACATTGTTTCTCCTCTCTTCTTTCCCTACTTCTCTTTCCTCTCCTCTGCTCCCTCCTCATCTAACCTGTCCTCCTCTCCTCCCTTGTATCAGCGCTTCTCTCGTCTCCTTTTTTCTGCCGATTGTATTTAGGCTTGAAAGGATTGAAAGAGTTGGCTGTAGCGTAATGGTGGTGACTAGGGATGTAATTTTGACATAAATTCCCATAACCGATCGTTGTTTCATTTAACATCAATGAATTGTTAAAGATGCTGTATGTAAGAGTCACGAATGACAGCTAGTGGTTGAAATGGGTACTGCAGTCAAATTTTTAAATTTTGGAGGTTGTTGTTTCTCCCGCCCCCTGCTCCTTGTGGTCTCGAACATGTGGTCTCTAACAAGCCTAAAAAACAGCATAAGACAATGCTTTGATCACAGAGTGACACGGACTTGATGGACTTCCGGGATCCGAAGCGTCGCGATCGTGACGCAGTGTTTTCCAGCGTAATTTAAAAGTTCAACCAATGGGTGTCGGGTGAGGTGGGTGGGTATAATGGGTAGGGACGATGGGACCAGTCGGACAATGTTTTAAAGCTGGAGCACTCTTGGATTGGTTTGATCACTCAGATTGACAGGTCTTTATTTACCATGCGCCATAAAATAGGAGTGTGCCGCTGGAGATCATCACTCATCCACCAGGTTCGTGTTTATTCTATGTACTTTTATTGTGGTGTTTACACAAGAATACAAGTAATGTTCAGTAAAATCATTTTGGAGTAGTCTACCCAATCCATGGCGTGGTTTGAAGACATTTACACTTGAAGACACTTGTGTTTGTCTGCTGCACGTTTTGCGCATGGGCCGAAACACGCACTCCTCAAAACTATGCACTCTAATAATGACCTTGCTTAATCGTCCCCTATTATGTTTTTTTTCTTCTAATATTCCCTTTCATGCAGTGTAATATGGCTGTTTGTGAATGTAAGCGCTCTGCAAATTCGAATGTGCACGATAAATACAGTCAATGTCTCCCAGAAGAAAGAATCGACTCTGAACTGCCTATACGAGGCGTCTGTATTTCGAATCTCACCGCCTGTCTAGAAAGACATTTCACATCACTAGAAAGACATTTGCCTAATTCCCGCCTGTGACTCTCACATATTGGATATTTGTATATTTTTACCTTTACTGCTTTGAGTTATTATGACTCTTGGGTAACAAAAGTTCAGTTGTCTAGTTTAAAATAAGACATAGGGTTTAAGAACTGCAGTCATTTTTACTTGGGTATGTCGTTTCAAACAAATTCTCAAAAATAGGGGGGCGAGTTAAGAGGGTATATAATGATAAAACGTGTGTTTTTGACCTTTGATGCATGTAAACCTGTTTTAAGAGACCTCCAAAACAAAATTAGGAAACCTTAAAATAGTATAATAGTGGCACTTTCAATTATTATTACCAATTGATCAGTTATCGATTAATTGTTAGCATCCCTAGTTTTGACCGTGAGGGCCATGTTTCTCCCCTAATCTATTTTGTCACCTTGTCCCATCTCTCCTCTTATCTCCACTCTTTCCCATGTCTTTCCTGTGCAATCCCTCCACCTTCATCTTGTCTCTTCCATCTAGTCAGCTGTCTTTGTTTCACCTGTCTTCTTCCCTCATATCCTCTTCTCTCCTAATTTCTCCTCCTCATATCTCTTCTCTCCTTCACTTTCCCCCTTGTTTTTCGTGTTTCATGTCTTCTTCTCCCCCTTGTCTCGCCTCTCTGCTCTTTTCCAGTCTGGTGAACATGTTGTTAGCAATCACTTCTTATTGTTGTTGTTTAATTTCTCCGTCTCTCCATCTTTGAGCGCAATCCTGATCAATAACGGCCTGTCACAGACGTCTTCATATACATACATGCCGCCCACCATCCCCAGCTCCACTGATCGATACGTCCCACTCTTACGAACAAAGGCTCCGATTTCAATTCATCTTTCAGTTTTTGTCAGTGCAATCCCTCGCTCTGGGGTGGTAGTGGAGGCATGACAAAGGAATGGTAGCTTTCCTCATCGCACTCATTTGTTTCAGAGCTCTGTCCATCAAGACAGCTCCTCTTTCATCATCCTGAAGGTCTGTTCATGGGTCATGTCTCACATTTGCTTTTTCATGCGTCTCATCTCTTCTGTAGTCTTCTTTTTCCTTTCGTCTTGCTTCATACCCCATCCTTTCGCTTCCCTTGTCCACTCCCCCTCTTTTCTCTCGTGTGGGATTAATTCAGCCTCAGTTCCACACATTTGTTTATCTTCCTTCAATGCATCCCAGTGTGTCGACTGATTGCTTTTACACATTGGAAGACAAAGAGCTCTTCATGCTTTCATCATTAAGTACTGATGCCATTTTAAGAGCAGAGTATTTACAAATGTACGAGTTTCTGCCTTTTAGCATGCATTTTGCAACACCATTGAATCGGTGAAATGCGGTTCAAGCCTACATTCATTTCTCTGTGTCTCTTTATGTTCAGCCAGTGCATTTCAGGTCTTGCTCTAGCACTTTCTTAACAGTCTGAAATAAAATGGATATACCCCCCCCCCATTCATTGTTGCACAGAGAGTAAAATGCCTGTGGGTAAATATAGAGGCAGTGTTCTCCTGGGCACAGAACCAGGACTAAAGTCACTAAAGACAGATAAATATCCTTTGCAGGACCTGCTAAATAATTTATGTACGAGAAAGAGCAATGAACAAAGAACGATGTCTAAAACAAAAGAGTGAGTGTTGTATAGATCAGACCCTCTAAACCTCATACGTGTGTCGTGTCCGTTGGGAATTAATGTCCAGACTACGAAACGGATCGGACCTGTCAGCTTACCTTCTCATTCCTATTGATCAGATATTGATCAGATATTGACCAAGTCTTAGGCTTTTGCAAACCTTCAGTCACGCACTAATATACATAGGCCAAGTTGTTGCTGGTTTGCAATGGAAAGCTTCACAAATCTCTGAGATTAAAAGCTTTATTAAAAACCAATTAACTCTGTGACTCTGTCAATGTATGTGAGAGCGAGACAGCAGAATATGTGTGGGCTTAGACTACATCCATAAGGTTAATCAAGTCTTGTTTATTTAAGTGGGTTTTATGATGTATGCATCCGTAACGCCTACATCCAGACCTATTCATTTTAACTACAGAGTTTCCTGGGTGTTTCCCTGTCTTCGATATAGGCTCCAGCATCCCTGTTGACCCTACATAGGACAAGCAGTTTGGAACCAAGTAATGAACCAACCTGAAGGATGAGATCATTGTACACTCTTAAGAAAAATGGTTGTAAACTACCAAATTAGGGAGATTATCGAATGCGAACAGCCTTACAATTGTAACTCAGTCTCTGATTGCATAGCTCTGTTTGTTCTGTCTCTGTTGACTCTACGTCTAGCTCTCTACCATTGCTGTCTCTAAATTTACTGTACATATTCCATAATACATAACTCCTCCTGCATTAGCCCGTCAGCTCATTCTTTCTCTAGTTCTACGTCTTCATCTCCCTCTGCTTCTGCCTTCTGGCTTCTTCTGTATCCTTTACTTCAGCCTCCCCCTTTTCCGACAAATCAGTGTCCCACATTCCCACACAAAGTCTTTTATTTTGGTTTGGTTTGGATGGGTTGTTATAGTATTTTTAATCTAAAGTGAGATATCATTGTGAATAGACTTAAAGAGTCCCGGGGGTCTGAACTGTAGATGCTTTTATGTGTGTGTGTGTGTGTGTGTTGTGTGTATATATATTTAGAAATATGTCAAGGGATGTTGAGATGAAGTCTAATCAAGAGTTCTGAGCATGCTCTACTACTGTGTCACTCATTGGTGTATCATGGGAGTTTGCTGTCATAAAACTCTTCTCATTTTGCCCTTTTTTTGAGACTGACTACAAATGACTAGAATGCATCCTCTCTCCAGACACACACAGGCACACAGCATGCACACACTTTCATATAGCTCTGAACAGACTGAGGAAATAGCTCAAAGATGTATTTTGAATTGTGATTTTTTTTTTTTCTCTTGCAAAAACATTCCTACACATACTGCTTTCCAGAAGCAACGGCGGTTTTGTGTGACAGGTATTCCTTTTCTCTCAGTCTGTGTCTCTATTTTTTGGCCCTTCCTGTCACTTTCTCTCTCCTATTCTCACAATCATTAGGAAGACACTGTTATGCCCTGGAGTGTTGTTTGGCACATCGTTTTCTCTCTCTGCGATTCTTTCAATCTCAACGGTTTTAAACTTACTGGGAAACTTTTTTTAATGGCATTGGCAGTGTTTTGGAAGAGTGCAAACAGCCGGTCATAATAAAGTTGCTTCTTCTGAGATGCATACACACACACTCTCTGTATGTAATCACTATAAGCGTTTGCATTCAGATAATCCATTCTACTTATTCAGGGGTCAGTTCGATAGTGTCCAGCTCAAGGTGGAGAGGCAGACACAAGCAAGCTGATCTTTGATTAGATGTTGTTCTCTATGTCTCTAGCTAGACAGGAACACACACATACACAAGCCCACACACATTAACATATACCGCCAGCTTAGTTTGTGTTTTTGACCCAGTGTGTGCATAGTCTAATACCATATTTAGCCAAAAGAGTATTGAATGAATATTGAATGTATTTGCTCATCATTTACACTGCATGCAACAGCTCTGTGTATACCTTTGAGTGCTAACCAGCTGTGACTAAAAGTAACAGGACTTTTTATTTTATTTTATTTTTTCTTCAATTGGTTTTTATTTCCATAATGTTGTGTTTGGTAGCTCCACTTACTGTGAAACGTGATTGATGCAAAAAAAAAAGAAGCTCATCATAGCTGTGTATAGAAAGAGCTATTTTATTTTGTATTCTCTATATCAGTGTCACTGTTTCTGGAATGCCTCCATTGTAGTCTTGAATTTTTTTCCGGGAATTTACAGTCCCTGACAAAAGTCGTGTTGCTTATCTATTTTGTAGAAACACCTGCTATTAACCTGACTTTTAATTCATCAATTGGTGTTAGAAATAGCTCATATGAAAAGCTAAAACCCTCCCAAATGACGTTTAATGCACTGAAATAAATTAGTTTCACTGAAAAAAGATTTATCATTTAATCAAGACAGAAAGGTCAAATTTTGGCAAGACAAAAGTGTTGTCGCCTATACAGAAATTGAACAAATTTACTGCAAATGCAAAAATATGTCAGCAAATTAAGTAGTGGTGCTGTGAGATCCAAATTTAATATCTTGTATGACTTCCATGAGCTTGAAGGACTGCATCCATGCGGTTTGGCAAGGATTCATACAATTTATTGATGAAGTCATCAGGAATAGCAAAGAAAGCAGTCTTGCATGCCTCCCAGAGTTCATCAATATTCTTTGGTTTCGTCTTCCATGCTTCCTCTTTCATCCTACCCCACATATGCTCAATGATGTTCATGTCTGGTGACTGGGCTGGCCAATCCTGGAGCATCTTGATCTTCTTCCTTGAGGAACTTTGATGTGGATATGGAAGAATGTGATGGAGCACCATCCTGCTGCAGAATTTGGCCTCTTTTATGGTTGGGAATATGAGGTAGCTAAGATTTCTTGGTATTTTAGACTATTGAAGTTGCTTTCCACCCTGTAGATCTCTACACCCCATACTGGATGTAACCCCAGACCATGATTTTCCCCACCAAACTTCATTGTTTTCTGGGTGAATCTCAGATCCATGCGGGCTCCAGTAGTTCTCCTGCAATATTTCGGCGACTGTGGTGTAATTCAACAGAAGATTCATCTGAAAAATCCTTCTGCCACTTTTCCAGCGTCCATCCTTTTAGCAGGCTGTGGGCTTTGGCAAATGCCACACGGTTCAATTGTCTTTGTTTAGTGCTGGCTTCTGGGCAGTGATTCGACCATGGAGGCCATTTCGAGACAAAATCTGACAAACTGTTCTGGTTGACACGAGGGACCAGTTTAATTTTGCACTGAAACATTATTACAAAAGCTGTTGGGATTAAAATGAGTAATTTCTTGTATAAAAATCTTGATAAGAAATATATTTCAGCGGCACTTCATTTCAATTTGTACACAAGCGACAAGACTTTTGTCAGGGACTGTACACTTCACAGTATTCCTCATTTAAATAATTCCTGCTAAATGCATATGCCAAATAAAGGGGTGGGGCCTGGTTGAGTTAGTTAGTAGTGTGTTGGACCTCAAGGTTATTTTAAGGGACGGGGCAGTTCCCAAACACACTCCAATCACTTAACCAATCACAGCACACTGCTTCAGCCGACCAATTAGAGCACACTACGCTTTTCAGAGGGATGGGCTTCAGAGAGGAAGAGAGGAGCTGCAACAATGGAGAATATGGAGAGAATAATGTGTTTTTGAACATTCAGTGATGAAAACCTGTGCAAGTAGACCCCAAAAACTAAATCAACACTTGCGTGAAAAGTAATGCATTACAAACTAATAGTGTTAGTTAGTTACTTACTTTTTAAGAAAAGTAATGTTACACTTTACTTTTTTAAAGTAAAGGGCCTTTTTTTTTTTTCTTACAAAAAAATTATATATTTTTTTGGCAAATGTAAAGGCCCTTTCACACCAAACAAGAAACTGTATTTGTGCATTCATGAAAATGTCATTCGTGATTACAGAAGAGTCCAAGAGAACCAATAAAAAGTAATCTGTTACTCTACTAGTTACTTGAAAAAAGTAATCTGATTACGTAACTCAAGTTACTTTTAATGCGTTACCCCCAACACTGGTTTTGTGGCACTAATCGTGAAGAATTAACACTGCAATGTGTCAATGTGTCTTTACCTTTAAAACGTGAAAATATTAATCACACATATTATCTTGGTTATTAGAGACAGTGCTTGTTAGTGTGTTGTTTCTTTCCCATGCAAGTTGAATGACTGTTCTACATTTCTGCTTGAGTTGAGCTGTCACATTCTGCTCTGATTGTCCCTGCCTGATTATGAAACCGTAATATTCACCATGACATCATAGTCGAAGCATTGCCATGGTAACCACTAGCTCTTTCTGACCTCATAGAGGAATCTCGTTAGGCTAACACACATGAATGTGGAATATGATGTGATGGTGGCCCTTGCATAACCACTGCTCATTAAAATATCATAGTGCAGACACTCGTGATGCTAATTAGCAGAATATTCCACTGATGTTAAAACAGACTTATTAAAATGTGTTTGATCAGATCAGGTCAGGTCAGATCAGGGCAAACTAAAGAGAGTTTAATAACTATCCTCTTAGTTACTGTTAATGATGACTTTAGGAGAACTAGTGCTATTTTAGTTAAAGGAGTTGTTTATAAAAAAATAATAATAATAATTTCTTTTGTGCTATTTTAAAGATGTAAAGCCTCCCAATCTGTTAAAGAGGACCTATTATGCCCTTTTTCAAAGTTTTGTTTTTGGGCTTTACTAGAACAGGTTTTCAATAAAAAAAAAAAGTCTCCATTGTTGCAACTCCTCTCTTCCCAGAAACGCTCTGTTTAGTTCCTGTCTCTATGAAGCCCCTCCCTCTGAAAAGCACAATGTGCTCTGATTGGTAGGCTGGAGCAGTGTGTTTTGATTGGTCAAGTGGTTTGAGTGTATTTGGGAAATGTCATGCCCCTTACCATAACCACGAGTTTCAACACGCTACCAACTAACTTAACCAGGCCCGCCTTTTTTATTCTGCGGGAATTATTTACATGAGGAATATTGTGACATGTTTATTACTGGAAGAAAACTCAAGACTACAATTGAGGCGTTTTAGGGAGTTCAGAAACACTGACGCTGATTATAGAGAATAATTTCCGCTGGAGGGACTGCTTAAAATGTAACATTAAAAAAATAAAAAATGGGCAAGCGTAAGGATGCAAAACTGCAGCTCTTGTGGGGTGTTCCCGGTCTGCAGTGGTCAGTGTCTATCAAAAGTGCTCCAAGGAAGGAACAGTGGTGAACCGGCCACAGGGTCATGGGCGGCCCAGGCTCATTGATGCACGTGGGGAGCGAAGGCTGGCCCGTGTGGTCCGATCAAACAGACGAGCTACTGTAGCTCAAACTGCTCAAGAAGTTAAAGCTGGTTCTGATAGAAAGGTGTCAGAATACATGTCATGCATCACAGGTGAAATGAAAAGGTCAAGGACAGTTTTCACGTGATACTCACATCTTTAAATAACCGCCATTGAGTGAGTTTGGAAAAATATGAATTGTGTGTTTAAAAAGGCATGGCTACATATTTGTAGGTCTTTACACACCACATGTTTTTATCCTTGTCCATGTATTTCCCTTGCTGATTGAATAATTGACTTTGTACTCAAGTACTTTTTTTTTGTTATATATACAGAAGCCCTCAGTTCCTTCAACATTACAGTCCTGTAATGTCTCACACTGAGACTCTAAACACAAATCAGATTCACTTCTCACAGCAAAATACACTCTGAACAGCAATTCAGTCAGACACTCTACTTTTCAGTGTTCAAATGTTTTCAAATCCTTAATGTCAGCTCAGTTACACACAGCTGAGACAATACTGAGTACAAAGGCATGATGCATTAAACATTAGGTTTCATTTTTAATTTGCATCAAACTGCATAAATGGATTTTATTTGGAATAGTGAGAATTATCTCAATCATTTAGCAAATCGGAGTAATATTAACAGTACATCTGGACAATAAATGAGTTAATCTTAGGCCATTTGAACATCATCAGCACTGGCCCATAATTGTGCAAAATAGCAGAAATTCGTTCCCGAGTTCAGCAGCAGCCTCTTCCATGAATAATGCACATTTTATGTTTTCACATGCCGGTCGAAGTCTAGTGTCAAGCATAAGACTCACACAGGGGTTGAGCTGCTTCAGTAAATCACAGCGCAGTTGTCAGTGGGGCGTCTGAGAATTTCGCTGTAATTTGTCGTCACATTTGCAGACGTGGTGAGATGAGATGATGACTGCGGAAACTTCCGGGGATGTTTGTCAGGACTGTCTCGCTGCGGTTTATCTCTGTCTGTGAGTTTCTCTTAGGAGGAGTAGGAGATTTGCGGAAGTGGCGCGTCTCGTTCCCTAGTGGGGATTAAAGAGAAATCAAAACAGACCAGATCAGGTGACAGAATAACTACTCATTCAGCATATTTTTCATACATTTTCATATCTCACAAAAAACAAACAAATGCTGGGCCTAAATTTGAAATATAATGTATTTGAATTGCATACTGAGTTTCCATCCATTTGGGTTTTAACATAAACTAATAAACTTAGTGTGATGCATATTTGTCACTATCTATCATCCATCCGTCCATCCATCCGTCAGATGCAATTAATCGGATTAAATCGATTGGTAACACTTTACAATAAGGTTGTATTAGTTAACATTAATGAATGCATTGGTTAACATGAACTAACCATCCACAAAACCGCAGTTCAGCAGTAGTTAATCTTTGTTAAAGTTAGTTGATACAAATCCAGCTGTTCATGTTAGTTCACAGTGCATTAACTAATGTTACCAATAGTTTAATAATGCATTAGTAAATGTTGAAATTAATATTAACAAAGATAAATAAATGCTTTAAAAGTGCAGTTCATCATTAGTTCATGTTAACTAATGAAACCTTATTGTAAAGTGTTACCAATCGATTTGACTGCACTTATATAGCTGTGTGCATTTACACAGAACAGGCATAACATTATGACCACTGACAGGTGAAGTGATTAACACTGATTATTTCTTCATCACGGCACCTGTTAGTGGGTGTGATATATTAGGCAGCAAGTGAACATTTAGTCCTCAAACTTGATGTGTTAGATGCAGGAAAATTGGGCAAGCGTAGGGATTTGAGCAAGTTTTACAAGGGCCAAATTGTGATGCTAGACGACTGGGTCAGAGCATCTCCAAAACTGCAGCTCTTGTGGGGTGTTCCCGGTCTGCAGTGGTCAGTGTCTATCAAAAGTGCTCCAAGGAAGGAACAGTGGTGAACGGGCCACAGGGTCATGGCCGGCCAAGGCTCATTGATGCACGTGAGTAGCGAAGGCTGGTCTGTGTGGTCTGATTAAACCGACGAGCTACTGTAGCTCAAATTGCTCAAGAAGTTAATGCTGGTTCTGATAGAAAGGTGTCAGAATACACAGTGCATTGCAGTTTGTTGTGTATAGGGCGGCATAGCTGCAGACCAGTCAGGGTGCCCATGCTGACCCCTGTCCACCGCCGAAAGCACCAACAATAGGCATGTGAGCATCAGAACTGGACCACAGAATAATGGAAGAGGTCTGGCCACCAATGGAGGTGGCCTGGTCTGATGAATCAGGTTTTCTTTAACATCAAGTGGATGTCCGGTTGTGTGTGTGCGTTGCTTACCTGGGGAACACATGGCATCAGGATGCACTATGGGAAGAAGGCAAGCCGGCGGGGGCGGTGTGATGTTTTGGGCAATGTTCTGCTGGGAAACCTTGGGTCCTGCCATCCATGTGGATGTTACTGTGACACCTACCTAAGCTATGAGTATGGGCTGTTTTGGCAGCAAAAGGGGGACCAACACAATATAAGTCATAAGGTTATGCCTGATCGGTGTATATTATATATGTGAGATGCAATTATCAGTAAATCAAATTTCTCATAGGATTTGACTTATTGAATATTGCTTGTTCCACTTGTTGCATTTCACTTTCTCATTTTTCAGGATTTACTCATCGGTTTATTTGAGAAAAAATGAAGAAAATGTGGCCAGTGTGTGAATCCCACTCCCACTGTGAAAGGTTTGATGATTTAGAGAAGTAACAGAACATCTCTCTTCAAACATTTTAAAATGTCAAGTTACAGGCCAAGGTTTAATGCTTAGGGTTAGAAGTCTGTTCAAATCATGCACAATAAGACCAGGAACGTTTATTTGGGAAGTAAATAGTGTGCGTTTTGGTGTTTCCATCAGTCGTGACCCGCTGGTGTGTTCAGATCATTTCTTTCAGTTTTCGTTCTTTTTTATGGTGCTTATTCTTTAGGGAGGCCTTAAGGTCTTTCCCCTGCCTCATTCATCTCTGTTTCTCTCAGTTTGAGCTTTTTGTGTTTCTCTAAATGTGTCTATTTACCCAGAAGCCCTCACCTCTCAGAGGGAGATATGGGCTGTATATCAGAGGCAGAGAGAGACCTTGTGGCGGCCTGACAACTTCTGGTCCTCAGCCGTGATTTACAGTGTGTGTTCGTGTCAGTGTGGTTAAGATCACATCTCTATCACATGTGCCATGACATGCGTGCGTTTCTCCTGCTGTCATGTTTCATATCTCGTGCTGTCATCATGTCACGGCAGGAGTCATTTTATGCCATAGTAATGGTGTAAATCATGATTTATAGTTCCTTTTGATGTATTTCAAAGAAAATAGCAATTTGGTAATGCTGTTAATAATAATAGTAATATTAATTATTGTAATCATTATTATTTTATATCCATATAGATATACAATCACAAACTGTGTATATAAAAAAATTGTAAAATTGTGAAATATTTTCTCCAACAAAACCAATTAAATGGTAAAGTTTAATCTTTTATTTGAGTTCAAAGCATATGAATCTGCAAGATTTTTTATTGAGGCATCGAGTATGTATTATTGGAAGTCATGTTTAATAAAGTTTCTGGATGATTTTTGCGCTTGCAGATGGGCAGATGGGCGGTACTTCTGCGTAGTTGAGAATTAATGCCGACACACGGCGCATGCAAATGTTATTGAAACTGAGCACTCTACGCTTTCTTTGCGAGCGTGCGTCATTGATTTTGAATGCGTTTAGATGTAAAAGCAGATCAGCTACATAAAGTACATTAAGTCCATTTGCTGTCTAATGGAGCAGCGCAAGAGAGAGAGATGGATGGAGTGTGTATTTCCTCCCTCTAGATGGATTGTGAGCATATTTGAGGGAAGATTGCTGACCGCGCTGAACGAGAAGTGATCACCTGACCTTGTGTTCCAGCGCATCTGATATCTCTGGTGTCATGACGACTGCTTCCCAGCAACCCGCTGTGACATGTCACCGTGTTTTCATGTCAATGCTGTTTGTTTCAGAAAAAGACTTGCTTTTCCCATCCAAGGCTGCTCCCCCTCTCTATATTTCTAACATGCTGAAAATGTGTGAAATTACACTGCAAATCGAAGTGAACTTCTGGCCATTAGGAGCGCTTTATACATGAACGCTCGTCCACATGTCTCTCTCTCTCTCTCTCTCTCTCTCTCTCTCTCTCTCTCTCTCTCTCTCTCTCTCTCTCTCTCGCTCCCTCTCTCTCGTCCAGATGAAAGCAGCTGTTTGTTGGTTAAGATTGTTTGGGTTTGTCTCTTGCCGGGTTCGTAAAGACACCTTGGATCCCACCGATCAGCCGCACCAGCTAATTATGTTCATTAAGTTTCCTCTTTCATACATCAGCATGTCTCGCTCGCTCGCTCTCTCTTTCTCTTAATTGTCTAAAGGCGCTTCCATTCGAGAGCTTGGTTGATGTGCATTTTTAAAACTCAAATGCGCACTTGAAGTTGATCTGGGGTTCATGCGAGCTCAATCTGTCGCTATCGATGACGTGAAACCGTCTCTTGAGATGTTTTATTGTTACAGTAATAAACATCGGCCTCAGTACCCATGCTGATGATGCAAAATACTATGAGAGGAGAAGGTGCACTCAAACTGAGCAATGAGACCTCACAAATTCGTCATTTAAAATGTTTGTCTTTATTTCAAATTCAAAAAATATTGTGTAAAATGTTGTAAATTCAATTAGGACAATTGGGACATTACAGAGCCTCTAAAGGAACATGGTGATGGAAAAAATATATATATTTAAATGGGAGGAAAAGATACATCAATACTTCACCTCTTTCCAAGCCATCTCAAAGTTTCTCGGGGAATGCAAAATCATTGACTTATATATTTCTCCCTTAAATATATATATACACATTCAAAACTAAATTTATTCAGACACCTTCAACATTTTCTCACATCACAGTTAAACTGTGTCAGGAAATAATCCCCTTGATTAGGTCCGATAACTTTGATAGAAAGGTATGTAATGGATTGCAATCAACCAATCAGCTGTCAGCTGTTAAATTTAAGTACACAATTAGATAATACCAATTTAGGTCGACCAATGACCAAGTAATACTTCATTTTGTTCAGTCTGTGTTGTCAATAATTTTGGAACCACATTTTTATACATTTTACTGATAGTCCACTGTATGAAGAATTTTTGGGTATAATATCTCACGGTTTACTTTATTTTACTATTCTCACTTTCATAAGTGAACTATAGTGTCCTGCACCCACTAGTAAAAAATACATCTGGTGTCTGAATTCATTTGTGAGTGTGAGTATGAGTGTGTGTGTGTAAAATCCCTCCGGTAAAGACAAAAATTTCAATTTGATTTCTACTTTGCTTTAAATAAATCACAAATGTTAAAACATGTAGAATTTAATATAATTTAGAATTTAAAAGTACATTTTTAAAGTGGTTAAAAATCTCTAATGCAAATTTTTGTTACTGAAAAATTCAGATGCTACGATTTTGAAATTTAGAATAAATTAAAAGATGTATCGAAATGTATGAAAAAACTAATAAATACACAAATAAATACATTCATGAATATACATACAATACAAAAAATATCTAAATTCAGAATTGAAAGTTAATTTATAAAGTGGTTAACAATCTCAAAATGTAATAAAAAACATTATGACTTCTAAGTTCAGAATAAATCTAATAAAATTATCAAAAAAATAATAACATAAAAACATGCTTGCATAATTCAGAAATTAAGAAATGTAAGAACTTTGCACTAAAGAAAGAAACTTGCTTTCTCAGTTGAATGTGCTTTATTGCCATGACGCATAATTGTTCAGTTGTGTTGCCATCTTACCCGATTACTAGAAAACTGTAAAATCTCTCTCTCCCTTTCTCTGTGGAGCTGATCGAAACGATTATATAAAGTGAGTTTAGCTGGAGGGTTAAGGTCAGCGTGATCTACTGCTCACACAGATGCTGCGTTTAATGTGTCTGTGAGCAGAAATGATAGATCAGCACTTAGTGATGCATAAAACTGCAGCGGAACACACACACACACACACACACACACACACACACACACACACACACACACACACACACACACTGATGTGGAGAATGAGTTTGGCTGGATCATGAATGAGTGCAGAGAGCCAGGGATTGTGTTCCATCAGTCTGTCTGATCAGTTTGATCTTCAAGCCCAGATTTAGCCACTTCAGTCTGACCGTCCTCTTCACCTCCAGTCAAACTCTAACTCTAACTCTCTCTCTCTCTCTCTCTCTCTCTCTCTCTCTCTCTCTCTCTCTCTCTCTCTCTCTCTCTCTCTCTCTCTCTCTCTCTCTCTCTCTCTCTCTCTCTCTCTCTCTCTCTCTCTGTCTCTCTCTCTCTCTCTGTCTCTCTCTCTCTCTCTGTCTCTCTCTCTCTCTCTGTCTCTCTCTCTCTGTCTCTCTCTCTCTCTCTCTGTCTCTCTCTCTCTCTCTCTCTCTCTCTCTCTCTCTCTCTCTCTCTCTCTCTCTCTCTCTCTCTCTCTCTCTCTCTCTCTCTCTCTCTCTCTCTCTCTCTCTCTCTCTCTCTCTCTGTATAGGAGCGATCGGCGGCCAGCCTCTCCTCTAATCTCTGCCCTTTTCCCCTTTGAGACGGAAAGAATCTTAAATGTTCTGTGCTGGTTGTCGTCGAAACTCTTTCTTATCTTCTGATTGGCTGTACATACACATGTACCGTGTGCCACCCATGTGTTCCCATGAGAGTGAGTGTGTGTGTGTGTGTATATCAATGTTTGTTTTTCCCCTATCATTTACAGTAGCTGCTGGTTTCTCTTCTCATACACTCCTCAGTGGAGAATTCCCATTCCAGTTCATTAATGATATTTTTAGGTTTGTAAGGTTTGGTAAACGTTCCTCAGCCTACTGTAATCAGCAGCTGAAGATCACAAAGTAATGTCCAGTTTTCTTTGAAAGCTAATCAAAAGTGGCATATTCACTACTGTTATATTTTTGATAGACTACTTATGCTCACAAAGTAAATATGTGAAATATATTCAAGTAGAACTGTTTAGGGATGCATTGAAATGTCGTCCCGGAAATTATCGACTCAAAATGGCAGCTATACAGTACTTTATTTTGATAATTGGTCACAATTCTGAATCTTGGCTCATAAATCTGTTAAATCTGATTCTGTTGTATTGAACTGAATGAAGAATAATATGATTTAATGTTATCTTTGGATAAAAAGTGTGGTTACATTTCTCAGGTTTGTTGTCCTTAAAATGCTGTTGTGTGCAGGACTAATTTCTTACACATCTCATCCCAAGCCAAAACGTCATTTAGAGCTAGTAACAGAGGCTTGGGCCATTGATAGCAGTCTAATGCAGTTATTAATACAGTTATTAGAGAGAGAGAGAGAGAGAGAGAGAGAGAGAGAGAGAGAGAGAGAGAGAGAGAGAGAGGATAGTTCGCCCAAAAATGATAATTCAGTTCTGTCATCATTTACTCACCCTCAGTTGTTCCAAACCTTGTATACATTTCTTTCTTCTGCTAAACACAAAGGAAGATATTTGGAAGAATGTTTGTCACCAAGCAGATCTCGGCAGCCATTGACTTTCATAAAGGGGAAAAAATACTATTGTAGTCAATGACTGCCGAGATCTGCTTGGTGACAAACATTCTTCCAAATATCTTCCTCAGTTGTGCGTCTCTATAGTGTTCGGCATTAGCGTCTACTAATAGCGGAACTATTTTACTGATAAACTCGTCAGAGCAGCGCTGATAACACACGAGTGTGTGTCCGTACTGTATGTGTGTGCGTTTGAGTGGGAGAGAGCGCTCGGGAGGGCTTATCCAAAATAACGAATACATAATAAAACTTGAAAAAACATGGAAATAATTTGTCGTTTTTATCCTGTTGTTTACTATATTTCTTTGCTTGGTCAGTCTCTCTGTGGATTTTGGTCCTTTGAAATCACTGAAATCTTTTGGAGAAGCGAGTATGGAAATGGAGCTGTAATGCGGTCAAGACCTGCCTGGAACTACTTAAGCCGTGCGTTTCCCTGAAAATATTTGCACACTGTACACGTTCACCAACCAATCAAACAACCAAGCATTCAACAGTCCCGTAGTATAAGGTAATGTTAATGTATTTGGTCTTGGCTACGCTTCTGCAGATCAAGTATAAGACTTGCTACTGCTAATAGACACACACACACACACACACACACACACACACACACACACACACACACACACACACACACACACACACACACACACACTGCTGTGAGCATGTAAGATCTGCTGCTGCTGCATGAATAAACTTAACATATTCCTGTGCTCAAGAAACATTTATTATTTGTTTTGCTGCTTTATATTTTTCTTTCATATACCTGATGTATAGATTGCATATTTATATTGCATATCTTCGGTGACATAAAGATGCTCCTGGAGCTTGATTCCGTTTTTTCTTATGGGAAAATTAGAATCTCAGTTTATATCGCTGTAAGAGAAGTGTTTTTCATCATGTGATGTGAGACACGAGGCTGTTTAACACATAGTGTGTGGAAACATATGGGTGTGTGTGTTTGTTTGGCATGAGCAGATTTCCATGGAATGTTTTGGAAAAGCCTCTTTCCCACGGCACCTGCTTTAGGTTTAAAACGAGGCCTGCTGGTGGATTTCCTGTGTTTATGAGGATCAGGAGAGTATGAAATATGCTGCTCTCTAGACATATTAGGAAGGTATTCAGCCGCTGGTCTCTGACCTGATTCTGATTCCTCCCTCTAGTCTCATGCACAACTGTTATCTTAGTTGGAATAATATTTCAGTTGTGTCATGACAACTCATTGAATAGTTTTAGCATGTTATTGAATACGGGTGACTTGATGCATTTGGTCTTGGCTACGCTGCTGCAGATTAAGTATGGATTTGCTACACACACACACACACACACACACACACACACACACACACACACACTGCTGTGATCATGCAAGATCTGCTGATGCTGCATGAATAGACATACATTTATCCTGTAGCAGATCTAGGCAGGTGGAGCTGGGGAGGTGGAGGGGCTCAGAGGAACTCTGATCGCACATTACAAGACACATTATTAGTCATAATGGCTCAGGCAGCATCTAGTCGTGACACCTGGAGGAAGGTCCTCGAAGGTTTTGGTTGGACATCAGAATGAGGCACAGTTCCAGTTCAGATCACAGTTGTTTTGGGTCAGTTAGAAGTAAATATTTTTTGATGGCATAGAGTTAGTAATAATTATGAGTTTGTCTCTTATGCTCTCCAAGGCTGCATTAATTTGATCAAACCATGGGAGGACTGCAGTCAAAGTTTAACACTGCCTCAGAAAATACTGCATGTCTATAGTGGGTGTCCTTATACTTCTCTGAGTGAATCTGGATACTCTGGGATCTCTGCTCGTCTTTAATTATGACCGTTTGTGTCCATCTGCTCTCAAATAAAGATCACTATCATTTCACTGATGTTTACGTCTAACAGGAAATAACAGCATCAGTGAGGTGACCTTTCCATTGTGTGTGCGTGTGTGCGTGTGTGTGTGCGTGTGTGCGTGTGTGCGTGTGTGCGTGTGTGCGTGTGTGCGTGTGTGCGTGTGTGTGTGTGTGTGTGTGTGTGTGTGTGTGTGTGTGTGTGCGTGTGTGTTTTGACAGGTCTACAATGTCAGTTGTGTTAAGTCATTGTTGTTTCAAAATCAACATGATCCTAGTTTAAAATATTGTAATTTCAGTTTGATTGGTAGTTTTAGTTTTTACTGTTCAGATATTTGGGGTCTGTAAGATTGATGTTTTTAAAAGAAGTTTCTCTTTTCTGCATTTATTTAATCATAATGTTTTTTTTTTTTAACTCCAGTCTTCAGTCTCTAGTCACATGATCCTTCAGAAATCATTCTGATCAAGAAACATTAATTATTATTATCAGTGTTGAAAACAGTTTTGTCTTCATATTTTTGTGGAAACAGTGATACCTTTTTCAGGATTAATTATTTGATGAATCGAAAGTTCACAAAAACAGCATTTATTTGGAATAGAAATCTTTTCAAACATTAAAAATCACTTTTGATCAATTTAATGTGTCCTTGCTTGATAAGAGTTAACAACTTACTGACCCCAAACTTTTGAATTGGTACTGTATTGTTCCAAATAAGACAAAAATGTGTTCGTCTTATATTCAGAGTCTAGACGTGTACCCGTAAAACAAATGTGCAAAGAAATACGGTGTCAGAGTGTAATGTCAGAAGATTGTGAGTGCAAAAAAAGACTTAAAACAGTCAACAGTCTGTTGAAAGCTTACCCTCTAAAAACATTTAAAATGTAAGTCGTTACCGTAATTCTACTGTTAATGAAATGTTGGTATGCTACATGGTGTTCACTATGAGATGGATAGCCTAAGTTATATAATTCAGATGGGCTACAGGTTATTTTTACGGAGTGTCTATTTACACTAAGTGCAAATAGCCCGTCTGGTTGGCAAATACTATTTGCATTAACTCCACCCACTGATGCAAATCAGCCCGAGGTTTGGAACTTAACTCGCTCTACTCCCTTTTCCCATCACATATCAGATCGGAAAGGTATTTATTTTCAATAAAATAAAGAAAATATAAAAAAAGTGGAAATAAAGCATTTAACGTGTGTTTATCGAATAGGGGCAGGTTTAGGGAAGGTTTTATTATCCCAATAAGGAAGCATTCATTTAATCATTTTAATAAATATATTCATTTACACTGTTATTATTGCGTCCGATAATGTACTAAAACACTGAAGTGCAAGTATCTGCCACTATTTATAAGTATCACCTAACAAGTGTTAATAGCAGATCGCTAAAACTTGCACTTAGTGTCAATAGAATCGATTGATATTTAAACTTACTGTAAATAGCCACTGCCTTACATCTTGAAAAAAAAATGGGGGTGGTCGTATAGTCAGGGTGTCTTATATTTGGAAAAATACAGTACTTTACTTAGTGATTTAATGCATTCATTTTGCTTTAGTATAATAATTGTTTTTTTTGTTTTTTTTACTTTAGTGTTGTATGCCATGATTTCCACAATTATAATGTTCCGCACACACGCACCCACGAGTGCTGTATGTGTTTTGAGCTGTTGGTGGAGCGCAGCAGGAAATCACACGGCTCTGATAAGCATGCTCTGCAGGGAGGGGCGGCTCCTCTATTACTGAGGAATTTGGCGCTGTGATGGCGGGATGATACAGAGAACCACACAAATGATCCGACTGCCAGAGAAACATACTACTGTAAATCTGATGGAAAGTGTGTGTTGCTTAAACGGTTCTCTAAGTTACGCTTTGTATTCTCTTATTTATTTTTCATCCTTGGTGGCTCTAAAGCAGCGAGTCTTCAGCTTGTACACAATGCGCATAATTCATATTCAGTTTTTTATTTGGTTTTATTTATAATTTCTGATCAAAAAACTACTTTACTGGAGTTTTGAGTGTCTGCGATCTGAAAAACTGTTTTTATTCTGTTTGCTCAAAATAGATATCTCAATGCTGAATCTGCATTTTGACTATTTTCAGCACATCTATAATGCAGCCAGTCTGACAGCATTTCAAGCGCTTCTCGACAGATAAGAGACGTAGGAAAATAGACCATATTTCTCCAAATTCCACAATATATGTATTATTGATGCATTTAAATAGGGCTTCAAAATACTAATGTGCTGCAAAATACTGATGTGCTGCGTCCAAAGTCAAATATTTCCCTATTATATAGTATTCAATAAACAGTATGTGAAAAGCACCCGGGTGAGCTACTACTTCCCTCGAGATTTTGAAGTGCTCATTCGATAGACACTTTACTATCCCAAGAGGTCAGGATTTATGCACAGCAGGTCTCATGATAATGACAATATCATGAATTTCAAATTCAAATGTAGTACCTACATACCTATAGTATTTGATTACTTTGTAATATGAACTATTATGAACGGTATTATCATGGTCATGGTGTGTTTTTTAGATGCCGCTCATGTAGGGTTCTTCCACAGATCTGTCAAGGGAATGTTGATGGTCTTACAACTCCATGATTTAGATATTAATTCATATATCATATGGCATTATGCTGCCCACACACGCCTTAAACTTGCTCTCAGAGATGTCCGTTTTGCTCAGTGTTGATAAAAGGAACATTATTAACTCCTTCCTTAGTTGTGGATCAAAGGTGGTACTTGTCCAAAAAAGTGTGAGAAGCACTGCTGTGGAATAATGAGAGGAACTATAGATGCTAAAAATATACAGTTTCAAAACATTTAACATTTCAATGATAATGGTGACAATACTTTATATGTGCTTTTGGGTACACTTTATTTGAAGGTGCTTTAAGGTTACAGTGTAATTCTACAGTTCTGAGTAATATTGTTTAACTACATGTACTAACTAAAGGGTTAGGATTACGGTTTTGTTTAGGGTTTGTTCCATTTAAATTTGCATAATTTACATAATTTTACGTTGACGTGACCGGCGATTTCAAACTGAAATCTTTGGTTCACTGCAGTTTTAAAGAGGTGGTTGATTATTACTTCACTTTTGTAACTTTAGTTAGTGTGTAATGTCGCTGTTTGAGCATAAACAGCAGTTACGATGCTCAAAGTTCAAAGCAAAGGGAGATATTTTCTTTTACAGAAATCATTTTTTTAGGACTACAGCAAACGGCTGGTAGGGACTACAACAAGCTTCTTCCCGGGTTGGTGACATCACTAACCCTAAAATTTACATAAACCCCACCCCCGAGCACACCCAACAAATGCTATGTTTAGAAGAGGAAGAGTTGTTGTAGCACATTTGGGATTCTGCTCAAGCTGTCGCATCTCTAGCATGTCATAAAGCAAGATGACAAAAGTTATAAACATAATTAAACTAAACTACACATATTATCTCTTCATGCAGCAGGTATTCTCTGGATCTGAGCATCTTACAACAGTTGTCACACCAGCAATTTATAGATTATCATGACAGAATATGCTAATCAATGCCTTGACTATAGTTAACTCCACATCAGCTGCATAAATTCATCCACTATCCATTCAGAAACATCCGGTCTTATTCTACATGTTGTCACTTCTTCTCGAGTCCATCATTGTCCGGCTCTGGTTTGAACATAAAAGGCTGAACAGTTTCGGACCTTTTCAGTGCGTGTCTGCTGAGGTAATCGGAGCTGCTAACATGAGCTCTTGAAGCTCCGCCCTTTTATTGAAAGGGGCGGGAGCATCAGCTCATTTGTATTTAAAGAGACACACAAAAACGGTGCGTTTTTGCTAAAAAGTGACAATTTTATGTGGGATATTTTGAGCAAAGACTTCACATACACTCTGGGGACATCAGCGACTTATATCCTGTAAAAAGGGGCATTAAAGGACCCCTTTAAGGAGAAAATACTCAGCAATGGTGTTGACTTATGAAGTGGCACATAGTTTGTCTTAAAGCATATTAAAAACACCACATAGACACATAAACAACATTAAAAACTTGATTTTCACCATAGGAGGACTTTAAGCACCAGGCAGAAAATGTCTCATTTTAAGAGAAAAGCTCTGATTGAGGGATTTAAACTCTTGACATCTGGCAACCGCAAACATAAAAGCTCATAGAGGCTTTAATATTTTGTCTAAATATTTTGGTCAAGAGATTTTGGTCAAGTTTTCATTTTTTAGCTACTTTGTAGTCAAAGATATTGCATGTTGATATAGTAACAATTATGGTTTTAATGACCTTATGTTCGTCTCGTCATCATCTCCTCTTGTTGACAAAACATTTTCATCATAGTAGCACTATTAAGTAATATTAAATAACATGTACTTACAGAGTAGGGTTTTGTTAAGTTGCTTGTAATTATGCATATTCTACTGATATTACTAGAGTAACTACACGTGTAACATGGATACTGTAAAATTGTGTTACCAATGGCTTTATCCGAAGAAATCATAGAGCATGGGTGTGTGTTTCTGGTCGAGATGTGTTAGAGAGAAACTAGTAGTTTTTGGTCGTGGTGAATTCCTTGGATTATTGTATCCAAATATAACAGAGCTTTGTTCAAACTGCTTTAAAACATGAATGCATTATGATCTGTTGCTAAGGGCAAGAGGTTGTACCAGTTAATGTGATGCCATTTTTAAGTTTGTCAGTTTTTAGTGATTGTTCGAACACTTCACTACCTCATATATAGCATTGCTGGTTTATTTGAGGACAGGACCTCTGAAAGTGTCGTTTCTATAGATACATTCAATTACCGTCACAGTCTGTTACAGATGGATAACTTATAGATTGTGTTGAGCATATGCAACCATCTGCAACCAAGTCACCGGGTTTGGTTCATATAGTTTAGTCACACACCACTGAAAGATGTGGGGAAAAAAGTCACATTTACTAGATTCATCAGGCTGCTGCAAGACTAGTGTTGATGTTATAGGTCTGTTCAGGTTTTGGTCCCTCATGACACTCAGCACACATTGGCCCTCACTTATCAAAAGTGCGTACACCAAATTTCCAGCGTACACCCAAAACCATGGTGACTTTGAGATTTATCAATATGGACGCTGGGGTACGACACGCTCAAATCCTACGCCAGCTCAGGAGGTGGTGTACGCACCTTTTGAGTTAGTGCGAAAATGTCGTAGAAAAACAATTCCTAACGCCACAAAACGCACTGACAAAGATATGCTATATTATGACCCACTGTAAAAAAACAACAACATAGTAATTATAAACTTCAGTGTTTATTTTTGTGCAACATGGACTTCAATGTTTAATTTGTGTGACTGTACCAAAGCATTTGATTTGTAGGCACATGTATTCCTCCAGTTGCGAGCCTGTGCGCTTTAAGCCCAGAGTATACTTCACTTTCCGCGCCCGGACGCGTCACGCGCAACTCTGTCCGCGCGTCTTTCAAAGTATACTACAAAACGGATGCGCGCAGATGACCGCGTTCGACACATGCGCAGTAAATTTTTTTCCTATGCTCTCCCAGACATCGGACGTTTGATGGTTCGGGGTTAGGCCTGGCAGCTGCGCACGGACTGGGACTGAAAATAATTCAGACTGACACAAAAATGACATTCTTCTTTTAAATAATAATAATAATAATAAAATAAAGAATAATAATAACGACATTCTTCTTCTAAATAACAATAAGCATCATTAATAATAAAAATCATAATAATAATAATAGTAAGAAGAAGAATCTTACAAATTGTCATGCAATTATTAATGTCAATGAATGGTACTCCACATCACATCACTATTGTAAACCCCAATACATCAATCAATCAATCAATCAATCAACTTTATTTATATAGCGCTTTTACAATGACGATTGTTTCAAAGCAGCTTCACAGTGTTAAACAGGACAACATTGCAACAACATTTGATTTGGCTAGTTTAATTTGGATAGTTTGTAGAATTATATATGACCAAATTAATAAATTCTATTTGTATATTTAGTTGAGTAACTTGGATCATAATTTGAGTGTCCCCAACTGAGCAAGCCAGGCCAAAGGCGACAGTGGCAAGGAACCAAAACTCCATCAGGGCATGATGGAGAAAAATAAACCTTGGGAGAAACCAGACTCAGTCGGGGTGCCAGTTCTCCTCTGGCCTATTATTAACAGTGTATAATTATTACTCTGGCAACCTTGCAGGTCATAAATCATATTAGATAGGAATATTCGAAATTTTGGGTATGACGCCTTGCGACGGGCTCATTTAGGATGGCGCGTCGATTACACAAGAATATGAATACTTGAAAGATCGGAGTTATTGCGCGAGACGGGTTAATTGAGGATGACGTTCGGTGAGGCGAATTCAGAGGAGACACTAATGGACACGGTCTCAGCAGACACTCCAGGATGAGCTGGTCATGTCCAGATGCAGGTCCACCATCCGATCCGGACACGGCCTGGATCCGGCCGACTGCAGTAAACCTCGGGATAAACAGAGAGACTAACATTAGTGTGGATGCCACTCTTTTTATAATGTAACGAGTACATCAGGTTTTATGGGAAGTGTTCCCGGTTCCGGCTGACCTAGTTAATGCAGCCTAACAATCAGTCATTTGACATGATATGAAATTAAATGCTAATTGTTTCAAAACACATGCTGTAAAATAATGCATTGTGATAGGGAATATCTCATCCAAACAGCTATTTAAACTGGATTTCCATTAAACTGGCGCCTTTAATCCCACTCTTTAAACTCCCAAATAAAACAATTTAGTTTTTTTCCACTTCCCTGGTGATGGTCTCGATCTCCAGGTCGGAGAAGTTTTGCTTCTTTGCCGTCTTCCGTGTGTCCATGGCGTAAAATGAGGGCGTGGGGGAGTCAGAGACTTGAATATATAGGGGCGTGTTATTCTAATGACAATCGTTTTCAGCCGCGGCATTTATCAAGGGCAGGTATTGCGTACACCTGGATTTCAGAGGTGCGCACAGCTTCATAAATCAGGAGGTGAGAGGAGTGTAAGCATAATCTTACGCCAACATATACGCCTGTTTCGACACAAGATTGATAAATGAGGGCCATTGTCTTCTGAGGACTGTGACACAACACACAATGTGGTTTTTGTGCCACAATGTTAAAGACATGCGATAAAGGACAGACCTATCACAGTTTAGTATGCAAATATTAGTGACGTCAACATAAAGTACTATAATATTAAAGTGTCTAAATTATTGTTTGAATTACAAAACTGAGCTGAGACTTTCAGATAATGTTAAGTTGTCTTCATGTATCAGCTGAAAACAGCTCAGACTAAAGGCTCATTGAAACCAAGGACAATAACAATGATGATAACTGTAAAGTTTTAATAACTGACCACATCCACACCAGAGAATATGTTCCACTCTATGCCAGTGTGTCTTTCTGTTTGTAATACATTTCTTATGATGTTTGTGGCTTTAAAGAAATATTGTACAAGTTGGTAAATAAACGTCATGTGACTTGATTGGAGTGGCGAATTGCAGAGCTGGTGCAAACACCTCCACATCGCTATGATCAGATGCTTTCTTTACTGCTGTTTTCTCACCGCTGTCATTATTGAGAGGAAAGCGTGCAGAACATATTTACAAATTCATCTAAGCGTCGTTCTCCTCAGTGTGTGCAGTGTTGGGATGTTTGTTAACCGTATACTGCTGCAAAGGTATTTCAAACTTCTTTCGACCCCTAAGCGAAAAAGAACTTCGCCATGAGTATATCACAAAATGAATCTTTGCTAACTCAGTTGCTCTGTGCGGCGAGGTAGACGAGCGAGAGATGTGGGAGGAGCGATCGGAGATCGGTGCGTGACTGATAATGAGCGTCACATGCTAGTCACACCGGTCTCGTGTCTTCTCATGAGGGAGCTCGGAGGAATAAGGACGAGCGACACCAGTGAAGGATGAGAGAGGACCAGGCCTGGACTTTATGTTGTGTTTGATTTACATTTTGTTATGTGTTCACATAACACGGACGGCTGATGTGTACCAGCTGAAGAATCACGGACGGCTCCCGCGGTTTACTTTCAGTTTGTTTATTTATTTGGATTAAAGTCTTTTAAATGTTTCCGCCTCCTTCCTTCCCTCATCTACGAATTTCATTACATTGGTGCCGAAACCCGGTAGGAATGAGGGAAGGATGGGGGGGGGGTGCCTCTGGAAAGGCCTCTGGAAATATTACCGCTCCGCTCACATGCTCTGGTTCACACCACAACTATCACAGTAACGTCAGAAGAACGATATATCTGGAATCACTTTCAGAATGTTTTTTTTTTCAGCTGATAAAATGATAAAACATTGACAGCCAGTTAGTTATGCAAATATAAATATTATAGTTATATTGTAAAATAATTTGTTACATTTATATAGTGCTTTTCTGACTACTCAAAGCGCTAAACATATGGAAGGGGGAATCTCCTCAGCCACCACCAATGTGCAGCATCCACCTGCATGATGTGACGGCAGCCATATTGCGCCTGAATGCCCACCACACACCGGCTGATTGGTGGAGAGGAGACCGAGTGATGAAGCCAATCGTATATGGGGGTTATTAGGAAGCCATGATGGACAGAGGCCAATGGGCAAACTGGGCCAGGATCGTGGGGTTACATCCCTTCTCTTTTTCCTAAGGACATCCTGGGATTTTTAATGACCACAAAGAGTCAGGACCTCGGTTTAACGTCTCATCCAAAAAAATAAATACATAAATAAATACCTTAAATAACCTTTTATTTTAAATTTTGGAATTTAGGAATCAACATGTGTACATTAAAAGGAAGGTAATTGTTAACCCATATACCCACTTTATTATATTATATTATATTAATTATTATGTTGTATTAATTATATTATATTATATTATATATTTACTGTTGATAATTTCATTGGTGCAGATAAAATATAAGGCTGAAATTATCCACGAAACAAGGATTTATTTGATTTATAAATTAAGAATAGAATTAATTGCTTAAAATCACTTGTAGCCATTTGTGTCCTCATAAACCACATATACCGTTCACACACACACACACACACACACACACACACACACACACACACACACACACACCATTATCAGCAAGGTCCAGATGTGCACCGGACTCAGATGTTTGTTATAAATACCTGCACAGAAATCAGCTCCATCACAGCTCACAAGATCAAAGTGTGTGTGTGTGCGCATGCATTAGTGCAAATGGGCATGGAGACATGCTCTCTTAATGAAGTTAAACCGTTCATGAACAGAAGTCATTTTCAAACACGGCTTGAGTGTCCGTGAGTCAAAGCACTCTCCTCCGCTCAAACTTTGATTGATCAGTTCTCCCAGCGTATCTTTTCCCATAATTCCCCGAGCTGTGAAACCTCTTCCTCATGTTCCCGCTCACCCATCACCCTCTGTCTACTTTCAGTGGGTTCTGTATTAGTCTCCAGTGCAGCCCCCCTGTGCGCTGATGTTTATTCTACTCCGTCGTAATCATCTGCATTACTTTTGTTGGCATAAACAAGCATTCCCATGTATTAACTCGTGAACTATTATGTGTTTCACATATTCATATCCTGATTTGATTGTAATCCAGCAGGGTTTGTTTACTCACGCACACACGCACATCAAACGCGCAGCTCTGGATGTGCATTATGTAAATGCGTTAATGAAGTAAAGGCACTTCAAAGAGGTTCGCTCATGAATATTCACAATTGTCTTCTGTCTTTGCTCCTGGCTGCTTTAGGCTGCGCGTGTGTGTAAGTTCGGACCACATGGCCCCTGACATGCTGACTTTATTTATTTAGACAAGCCAAGAAAGAGCCCATATGTACGTTATGAATTTCAAAGGAAGCATAGCACACACACACACACACACTTTGAGGAGATCTGAGTGAGGCTGTTTAGCTCCTGAATGCTGCGGAGGAAGGAATAGGTGGGGATGTCTAAAGGAAAAGTGAAATGTTGGTGACAAATGGAAAATCTGAAAGAGGGGAACATGAGTGATTTCTAGTATTTTAGACTTGTTTTAGCCATCAACTCAAAGGTCGAGGATGAACCCAGACATTTGAAAGCAGAGCGATGTCATGATAGTGCATGTCTGTCGGACAGAAGTCTATTCATCTGAACACTGCAAATTAGAGTGTTTACTGCAATATCTACAACCTGTCAGTATGTTTGCTGGAATATGTTACAATATCTGCGGCATCACTACATGCTCTGAAATAAGTTCCAATAGCTGGGTTATGTACTTCAGGATGCATTATCTGTAAGTTGTATGCGCACATTGCAAAAAATGCAGTTTTCGTCTATGTACTTTATAGTCTTGTATATTTTCTGTATAGTTAATATACAATCACCGGCCACTTTATTAGGTACAACTGTTCAACTGCTTGTTGACGCAAATATCTAATCAGCCAATCACATGGGAGCAACTCAGTGAAATGTAAATGCAGCTCTAATGCTCATGGCATGCCAGGAGCTATTCTATTGCATCTAATTTGTTAAAGGTGCAATGTGTTATATTTATGAGGATGTTTGACAAAAATGCAATCTAATATACATAACTATGTTTTCAGTAGAGTATAAAGACCTTACATAATGAACTGTTATGTTACCGTATTTTCCGCACTATAAGGCGCACTTAAAAGCCTTTCATTTCTTCAAAAAACGACAGTGTGCCTTATAATCCGGAGCGCCTTATATATGGATCAAGGCGCTCTGTCAAAATGTTTCAGAATGAAAAACCAATAAAAACAATTTAATAATAATAAAATGTTTCAGTATGACTGGTAAACTACAAATCTGCACCGCTTGCAGCATTACGGCTACCGTAGTCAGTAAACACCGGTACTGTGCTTTCGGATAATGATGAGAGAGAGCCGGGCAGGTTGGATGCCGTAGTCGCCCACCTGTTCAATTCGGACACTGAAGAAGAAGGATGGATGGATCCTTCGAGGGATTCGTGGACGGGGAATGAACTGAAAAAGTGAGCTTTATGTGTTATACGTAACTGAACAATGTGGATTTAGTGGTATCCGACTGTTTCTTTTACTACGTGTTTACTGAATTAAGGAAAAGTTCCCCTCCACGTTAGGGAGAAAAGTTAGCAAGGCTGGGAGATATTGTTTATATGCACATCAACGTTTGAACAACGTTACCATGGGAGTGAACGGAGTTGTCAGAACGCTTAATAAAGTTGGACTTTATCTGACTGTTTTGTTGACATTCCCTTTAGCACAGAGCTCCATCTAGTGGCTGCATAACGCAAACGATTGCATAACGCAATCCGGTGCGCCCTATATATGAAAACAGTTCTAAAATAGGCCATTCATTGAAGGTGCGCCTTATAATCCGGTGCGCCCTATATATGAAAACAGTTCTAAAATAGGCCATTCATTGAAGGTGCGCCTTATAATCCGGTGCACCTTATAGTGCGGAAAATACGGTAGTATATTATCTTAGAATGATCCATTTCTATCTACATACACCACGGGTCCCATTACAGTGAAGTCGCCATTTTGCACCGTCATGTTGCTACAGTAGCCCTAAAGGGACAAACTGCTCTACAGAGCGTTAGTCACTCTGCAGTCTCGGACGTCGGCATATTTGTCCTATGTCGGCCCCGTATAGCTTCTCTATGTGCTTCAAAAGGGAGGGAGAGTGGTTGGCAACCTCACCGCTAGATGCGGCTGAAATGTACACAGTGCACCTTTAAAATAATTCACATACGGTCCCAAGAATGTGCTTTTTTGTTTGTTTGCTAGAAAGATAATAGGTGAATTAGTGTATAGTGGGATGAAATTGGTGAGATGGGCAAGCAATGTAATGCCAGAATAAAGGCTAATAATGGCTGAATACAAACAAGTGAATAATGATGATAGAATAATGAAGATTAGATTAGGTCAGAGGTGTGAAAGGTATGTTGAGTGTGAACAATAGAAATGCGAATGGGGCAGTTCGCCACATGAGACATAGACAATAGACTGCAAGTGGGTGTTTACATCGCAATACATTATTTTATTAGCATCTTATCAAACTTCTCTAAAAACTCACATGACATGGTCTTACAAAATGTTTCATAAAAATCCTAGTTTTAGAGATAACATCCTAAGATTCTGACTTAGGAGACTTCTGGCTTCAGCTATATAGTGTTTCTAAGTTTTCTACACTACAGCCACAATTTGAGATTATATATCTCCACATTAATAACAGTCTTGAACTGAACTGAAAACTCCCAAGTGTTGGCTATGTGTCTATTCAAAATGACTTCTGAGCAGAAACCTTTTTATTTTGGGTATGTCATTTATGCCCCAGTTTCCAAAATGAAGGGTGTGGGAGAAGGGGTTAACATCACTGCAACAAGTCACAATATCTGCAGTTTATTGCTGTGTGTTTTGCTGTAATTAATGACGAGATCTGCAATATGTCATTAATATGCCAGCTTTAAGTCTGCAAATTTATAGATGTGTACGTCGCCCTGATTAGTCACAATATATACAATGTTTCACTTTGCTGCTGCAATAAGTGACACTAATTCACAATATCCACAAAGTGCCAATGTCTCTTGTCACACTAGTCACATTATTGGCAAATATGTCAGTATATCACTACAGTAAGTCGACTTGCGTTAAAAGAGTAACCCTTGACTCAATGTACAGGAGCATCGCAAGCTTTGACGCCTCTCGCAGTTCAAACAAATAGTGCTGGGTAAGAAACTCAAGCTCCTCTTCTCTTATATCGAAATCCATTCTTCATCAATTTCTCTTTAAAAATTATCTTTCCAATTCATGACCAGTGTTTTGTTTTGCTCTATCCTCTGCGCTTCCGCATTCGTCAATACGCATGCATCAAGGATTCAAGAGTCAAGGGTTACTCTTTCGCAATATGTTGACTTGCGTACCGCTGACTGCCAGAAGTTAGTTATTTTAGTCTATGAAGTTTTAAATATGGATATTTTTCTTACACAAATGCATTACTTAGCTTTGAGAAGGCCTTTATTAACCCCCCAGAGCCGTGTGGAGCAGTTATTTGATGGATAGATGCACTTTTAAGGACTTCAAAAATGACCAAACATTCACTGCCATTATAAAGCTTGGAAGAGCCAGCACATTTAATATAACTCCAATTGTGTTCGTCTGAAAGAAGAATGTCATATACACCTAGGATGACTTGAGGGGGAGTAAATCATGGGCTAATTTTTTATTTTTGGGTGAACTTTGGGTGAACTATCCCTTTAAGATGTTTATCAGATGTTTGTACACAAACATGACTTCAAGTAGATGATTCTCTAGATCCCATCACATGTTGTGTTGTCACACACTTGTGCTTATTCGGATTCATCTCTCTCGCTCATATGCTGCAGACTTCCACAAAGGCTGAAGTTGGTGCTTTACTTCATAAAACGTTGTCTTTCCCGCCTTCACCTTCTTGTCGAACATTCTTTTTTTCATTTTCGACACGGTGCTCTCTCTCTTTCATGGTGGGGCCCTACAGGAAGTGGGTGTGTTAGTTTGGAGTGGAGGGAAAGAGGAGGGGAAACAGAGGATGCTGAATAAAATAATAAACAGCTGCCACTGGAGGGAAAGACAGAAGAGAGAGAGAGAGGGAAAAGTCAACTCTGTGAGCCAGCAGTTAGAGAAGAACAGGAGGAGAGACCACCGAGAGAAGAAAGGTGGAGAGTTTTAGGGAAACTTTGGGAAGTTCTGGAAATGTGTCTCAAGCTGCCTGTGGATATCTGATCTTTACACCCAGGAGGAAAACCTCATCTCAGATCTCCATCTGGATGGATTTTCTTCAAGTGCTGATGGAAAATGTGAGGATCAGAGTGGACCTGTGAGCAAAAAGATGAAGACCGTTACATTCAGAGCTTACACAGATCGCTTCTGGCCTGTCCTCATGTCTAGATATGGAGATGTTTTCCTCAAGATTAGATCTTTACCGTTCTTCTCGGCTAGCTGACTCTGAGTCCGTGCTGCACTCCTTCCCTGCCCGCCAGCATGAACCACACAGAGGCTCTTTGACACGGGTAATTGACTACAAACGCTTGCCCGAGGGTCACAGGAACTTGGAGGAACAAGACACTTTCTGTTTGTGTCTATACGAGAGCGAGTGCGCGCGCTTTGGGAGATCTTTGTGAGTAAAGAAGCTAAATCGTCTCCAGATCACAGAACCAACAGTTGGATATTTGGTTGAATTCCTACTTCAGTCTGCCTCCAACACCTAGGCCTTCACCTCACACCATCCTGAACACAGATCAAGACCCATCAAACACTGGAGCATGCGGCTCTCAGCACAAAGCGACGGACCTTCGGCACAGGCGCCCAGGCACCCGCTGAGGCTCAGCTCTCTGCTGCCAGACGTTGAAGCCACGATGTGTTTGTGCTCCTCCACAGATGTTCCTGCATATAATAAGCTGTATTATGCGCGTGTGCACCCCCAGAGGAGACTGATCCGCTGCCAGATTTCTCTCCGTCTTTGGCGTTTTGGAATGTAGCGCGGTAGAGGTAGACTGAGATCATGATGATTGGTCTGAACTTCAGCTTGCAGGAGTTGCTGCAGAAGTTTGAGGAGGTATTTTCAGATTTGCTTCTGGATTGTTTGAATGTGGAGAAATTGAACAGGGAGGTGCGTCTGGATCCCAAAGTTGCATAAGTGTCGAATCCAAGTGAAAACTGGGAGTTGCTCACCGGTTTGTTGGTGATTTATATCAGGAACTTCAACATAATAGATCATTCAAAATTTATTACACATTATTTTAAGTAGTTTCCAGTGTAATTTAGTAAATACTGATTAATGTGAATGTATTTAACCATGTTATTATCATTAAATGGAATTTAAACCATAAAATAAAACAAGCATGAATAAATATAACAAAACTGTAACACTTTATTTTACACTGTCCTTGTTATATGTTACATGTAGTTACAATAGTAATAACTATAAATTGTGCATAGTTACATGAAACAGACCCTAAATCTTAACCTATAGTACATGTAGTTAATTCATATTACTCAATACTTAAATGTAGAATTACACTTTAACAAGGACATCTTAAAATAAAGTAATATATATACGTGTAGTTACTATAGAAATAACAGTATATTATCCATAATTACAAGCAACTAACCCTAAACAAAAACCCAACCCATGTTATTAGTACCGATGCTATTTTACTAGCATTGATACTATTTTAGTTTTTGTTAATTTTTAGAATTAGATTAAATTTAAATTTATAATTTCATTTGAATTTTAGTTAAAGTTTTAGTAATTCTAGTCATTTTATATATATATATATATATATATATATATATATATATATATATATATATATATATATATATATATATATATATATATATATATATATATATATATAATATACATTTAAATTTAATCTAATTCAAAATATTAAAAAAACTAAAATAGTTTTTTTAGACAAGGGCACTGTAAAATAGTGTTTCTTAAATTATAGTTGATACCAATAAGGCAGTAACCATTGTAATTATTATACGACTGATAAACATCTTATATTAAAACGCATGTTATTCATACAATTTAGTCTAAATAAATTATAACAAAACATTAAAATTCACATTTTTAAAGTGTAAGTGAGTGTTACACTACTGTATATCTGTATACCCTTGGGATATGCTAAAATATGGAGAAAAAATGTAAATATCCAGTATCGGCCGCTATATATACAGTATTGAGCAAGTGAGTAAATATTGGTCGCTAACTGTTGCGGTTTATGGCATCAAATCTTTGAAAGATTTCAAGTTTGTTTGAGAGTTTTGTTTTGTGGTTCGGTTTTGATGTTTTCCAAAGGTTGTGAGGTTTGTGGCATTAAATCTTTGAAAGATTTCAGGTTTGTTTTAGAGTTTAGTTTAGTTTAGTTTTTTGTTTAGTTTTGTTTGGTGTTTTAGTTTTGTTTTTCAAAGTTTGAGAGGTTTGTGGAATCAAATCTTTGAAACATTTCACGTTTGTTTTGGAGTTTAGTTTTATTTTAGTGTTTTGGGTTTGCTGTTTTCCAAAGGTTGTGAGGTTTGTGGCATCAAATCTTTGAAAGATTTCTGGTTTATTTTGGAGTTTTGTTTAGTTTTTTTGTTGAGTTTTGTTTAGTGTTTTGTTTTTCAAAGTTTGCGAGGTTTGTGTCATTAAATCTTTGAAAGATTTCAGGTTTGTTTTGAAGTTTTGTTTTGTTTATTGTTTTGTTTTCCCAAGTTTGAGAGGTTTGTGACATCAAATATTTTAAATATGTTAAGTTTGTTTTGGAGTTGTTTAGTTTTTTGTTCAGTGCTTGTTTTTTTTTTTTTGTATTTCAAAGTTTGTGAGGTACTGTTATGGAACAAATGTATTGTTCATCTTTATGGATTTTCTAAATTGAATTATACAAATGATAGTTTGACCCTTACCCAAACTATTTAATTCGAACAATCTACTCCAGATAAAATTTGTCTTTAGGAAATTTAGCATCAGATGTTATCTACAGTGCCGTAAGTGGCGAACACGTGGAAAATTGTTCTACTTAAACCACTAAAACAAGAGACATAAAAGGGGGCATAAAAATGTCCCACAAGGACTGATCAGTCAACTATCCCAATTGTGTCCTTGATCAGACTCGCAGCCTCAGGTTGCTGGAGGGGACTCTACAGCATTAAAGTTTACTGTTAGTCACTTTGAATGAAACTGTCTGCTATCTGTGCAATAACTGCTTTCAGGAAAGAGAGGGCTTTCAAAACACTCTCAGTTTGAAGAGCATCTCCCACCTGTGGAAGTGTGTTATGCTGAAGAGCGTTTCTTACTCTGGGTGTGTATGTGTGTGTTAATCAATGAGGATGCTTCCGTCTACCAACAGGGAAAGGTCAAACATGAAAATGTCACACTTTTTTTTTTACTCCTTTAAATCTCTCTCACTCTCTCTCTCTCTCTCTCTCTCTCTCTCTCTCTCTCTCTCTCTCTCTCTCTCTCTCTCTCTCTCTCTCTCTCTCTCTCTCTCTCTCGGTTTTGTGGGTAAGTCTGGTTAAATGAGAGCATGCTGAACGTGAACGGCAGCTCTAGGGAGTCTTTATGATCGAGAAGCAATTATTTAACTTTATTAACGAGAAAAGCTTTTTTATTGCCGCGTTTAATAGGTCAGACTGCCAGATGAGGGAGTTTTAGTGTGTGCGGGGCTCGTGGTTGAATTGATCACAGTTAAATATTTCATTAAGAACTATAACAGATGAACAGCATAATTGAGACTTTGCAGAGCCCAGAGACATGCTGTATGCTGAAGCTTCAGTCTAGTGGGTACAGTGTATATTTCTGCATGTGAATCAGGCCATCTCCTAACATGTTTTTACACACATTACTTAAACCATGGTCTAAAATTAGACAGCATAACCAATGGATCGCCTACAGTCCGTCCACTGACCACTTGATGCATATTGCAGTTATAAATGACAATAATCTTCCAAAATTGGATCTGATTGTATGACCATGTATATTCTGTGGGGCGGTGCATATTGACCAGACAGGTTTGTGACATCAAGTCTTTGAAAGTTTTCAAGTTTGTTTTGGAGTTATGTTTTGTTTTGTTTAGTGTTTTGGTTTTGTTTTAGTGGGTGAGGTTCGTGACATAATTTTTTTTTTGAAAGATTTCAGTTTGGAAGTTTTGTTTATTTTTTATTTTTTTTATCTATTTATTTTTTTACTAAAGGTTTTGTTGTTTGGTACATTCTGTATCCAGTAACATAGATGTTCATGAACAGTGCTTAACACTGATTATCTCTTCATCACGGCACCTGTTAGTGGGTGGGATATATTAGGCAGCAAGTGAACATTTAGTCCTCAAAGTTGATGTGTTAGAAGCAGGAAAAATGGGCAAGCGTAAGGATATGAGCGAGTTTGACAAGGGCCAAATTGTTAAGGCTAGACGACTGGGTCAGAGCATCTTCAAAACTGCAGCTCTAGTGGGGTGATCCCGGTCTGCAGTGGTCAGGATCTATCAAAAGTGCTCCAAGGAAGGAACAGTGGTCAGTGTCTATCAAAAGTGGTGAACCGGTGACAGGGTCATGGGCGGCCAAGGCTCATTGATGCACGTGGGGAGCGAAGGCTGAACCCTGTGGTTTAAGACGAGCTGCTGTATCTCAAAATAGCTCAAGAAGTTAATGCTGGTTCTGATAGAAAGGTGTCAGAATACACAGTGCATCACAGTTTGTTGTGTATGGGGCTGATTAGCCACAGACCAGTCAGGGTGCACATGCTGACCCCTGTCCACCGCCGAAAGCGACAACAGTGGCCACATGAGCATCAGAACTGGATACAGAATAATGAGCCCTTCCACAAAGCAAAATTGGTTTGAGGACTTGGCCTCTAATCGAGCATCTGTGGGATGTGCTGAACAAAAAAGTTTGATTCATGGAGGCCCCACCTCTCGATTTACAGGACTTAAAGGATCTGCTGATAACATCTTGGTGCCAGATACCACAGCACACCTTCATTCAGTGGTCTAGTGGAGTCCAAAAAAAATGGCCAACACAATATTAGGCATAATGTTATGCCTGATCGGTGTTTCATAAAGCATCAAATAAATAAAGCATCTTATACTTTAAAAATAGTATAATTATTTAATAGTTTACTTATTTATTTTCAGGTCTGTGTGAACTAATTTGTCTTTCTATTGGGACCCTCAACAGCATACACTACTTAATTTAATCTCATGTGTGTTGTCTCAGCATCATAGTGTGTATTCATTGGTATTCTGGAGTATTTTTTTTAAAGGAGTGATGGGGTGAGAGAGATTGTTAAATAGCGGAGAGCACTTTGCAAATGAACTGGAAAAGACCCAAGCCTCTTTTTACTGTCCTCTGCTAAACATGCCTCAATCTGGCAAATTCAAACACGCTTTATTAGCATGACTGTGGTGCAGTATTTCCAAAATCCAAACAATGGCCATAAAAAATACTTTGACTATCAGTGTATCCTGAAATACACTATTTAATCAGAAATAACCGCAACGTAACCACACAGGCGTTTAATCAATCTATCGATGCTGATGTGTCTTAAATACCCAGAGTGACATTAGTTACAGTTTAGCTGCGTGGCCGCAATGATGATTGACAGGAAATGCTGCAGTGTGGTGTTGTGTTTAAATTGTGATCTTTAAAGGCAATTTGATATTACTATTTGGTATTAAATATGATGCAGGTTGTGATAAATTGTGTGTCATTGTAATAAGTAGAGGTGGTATGTGTGGTGCATAACACAGCATGGGGAGAGTCCCCACAAAGATAGTGAACCAGACTGTGTGTGTGTGTGTGTGTGTGTGTGTGTGTGTGTGTGTGTGTGTGTGTGTGTGTGTGTGTGTGTGTGTGTGTGTGTGTGTGTGTGTGTGTGTGTGTGTGTGTGTGTGTGTGTGTGTGTGTGTGTGTGTGTGGACTGGTAATCCCTACGGTATGGGGACAAAATGTCCCCACAAAGATGGCAATATCCAAAATCCTTGTCCTTGTGGGGACATTTTTTGGTCCCCATGAGGAAAACATCTTATAAATCACACTAAGTGATGTTTTTGAAAATGTAAAAATGCAGCATGTCTCCTGTGATGGGTAGGTTTAGGGGCAGGGGCAGTGTAGGGGGATAGAAAATACGGTTTGTACAGTATAAAATGCATTATGCCGATGGAATGTCCCCATAAAACATGGAAACACAACGTGTGTGTGTGTGTGTGTGTGTGGATAGGTTCGGTATCAGACTGACAGCTTTAATTGTGTATTTGTCTCTCAGCGGAGAAGGTGTGGAAGCATCTTGCCTTTGTTGATTCATTTATCTTTCCCTTTAACAAATCCACATAATGAAGGTGATAATTAAAGCAATCTCTGTCTCCCTCTGTGTGTGTGTAGGACATCCAGGCTGAGATCGAGGCTCATAATGATGTTTTCAGGAGTGTGGAGGGGAATAAGATGAAGATGGTGAAGGCTCTGGGGAGCTCAGAGGAGGCAGTATTCCTTCAGCAGAGACTGGATGACATGAACCAGCGCTGGAACGACCTGAAGACCAAATCTGCCAATATACGGTCAGTCACACACTAGCACCTCAAGTTCAAGTGCACACATGTTAATGTTAAGGTCACTTAAAAAATCATCACACGAGTCACTGGTAAGGACAGATGGAGCTGTGTTTCGGTTATCTTGTCAAATTGAACAGCTGTGTGTGTGTATGTGTGTGTGTGTGTGTGTGCATGCACGAGTGCGTGTTTGTGTGTGTGTGCGCAAAGCACAAGCATAGTTGTGGTATATGTGTGCCATTTCAAAGGGTAAAATGGACTAACAGAAGAGAGTGTGTGTGAGAGGAATACAGTGTAATTGTGTGCTCTAATATCTGCTGTTTTATTAAATGTAATTAGGCACTAATTAGTGAACATGCATAATTACAAGACTTGCTGATGCATCCATTAACATACACCAGGGCTTGACTCATACTTTTTTTCTCACGGTACATGTTGGAAAAATTAGGAGGACATTAAACATTTTTGGGGAAACAATGTAAACGTATCAAATACGTTTTTTTTTGTGTTGTTTTTTATTAATAAAAGAATGTTTTAAGCATAATGCAAGACTTTTAACTCTTTCCTAACCAGCGTGGATAAATGTAATAAACAAAAGCAAGATTTTAAACAAAAAGTTGAGAAAATTGCCTTTTTTCAAAGACTTCAACATGCATAAGCTATGGAATGTGTTTTGATCCGGAGATTTAGTACTCTTCCAGGAGATGCACTTACTGGATAACAGTCAAAACACTGAAAGCCAGAAAATGCTGTCAATGTTGGGAAAGGAGTTAATAAACAAGCCTGAAATACATTGAGACACTTATTTTAAAAATTGTTATGCTTTGCTATTGCCAGCTGATCATTTAAAAGATTAAAAAGAGATCAAATATGCAGTCGTACAACCATCTACATCAACTCTGGGGCAACCGGATCAAACTCACATGCCTAAAGCTTTCTAGTAATCCTGAAGACCTGGATTAGACTGTCCGGGTGTGTTGAATTATTGGAGCTGAACTCTGCTGGAAAGTGGATCTTGAGTTGAGACCCCTGAACTGCATCATATTATAATATAAACACCATAAAGTAATATGATCATAAGCAATATATTGGTATAAATGGACAGTATTCATCAATAATTTAATAATCACTTTGGACTGTATTGTGATTCCTGTTTAAAAAAAAAAAAATCCCAAATGTAAGACCTTAAAATAATATTTCAGATGTTTGTTATACTATTAAAGATATTCAGTATCATACTTTTTATGATCTTACATTAAGAGGAATTTTAAGGACGCGCTTGACTTTTGTCTTTTTCTTTTTTTGCACACATGCTCCAAAATACACTAGATGGACAATTGTATTGGGACACTTGACCAACAGGGACTGTAATTATGTTGCATTCATAGACATTAAAGGGGTCATGAACTAAGAGATAAAATGTCCCATGAGCTTTTGACATATAAGTCATCATACTTTAAGACTATCCTGTTTCAGAACTTAACCCCTTCAGCTCTGCGCCCCACATTTGGCTCCAAATTTGTATACGTCATAATTATTCGAAAAATGCTGCAAAGCTGAAGTGGTTAAAGTTTCCTTGTCCAATGGCAGCTTTCATTGTAACCAAGCCCAGTGAACGACTCGTTGTGGAATGTGCCTATCTATAGATAGGTTAGCTGTACTGATTCATGTTCTCCTGGCATCCTCCAAACCCAGACTCACCCATCAGAATGCCAGACAGCGACACCACTGCAAGGAGTTTTTTCGTCCATGGAATCCCATTCCGTGAAGCTCCCGGCGCACAGTTTTTGTGCTGATGTTAATGCCAGTGGACGTTTGGAACTCTTCAGCTATGGAATCAGCTTGAGCGTTGGTGACTTTTACGCACCATATGCACTCATGACCCCGATCTGTGACTTAAATGTGGTTTTCCGCTCCGTGGCGGAGTTGCTGCTGTACATTTTACAGTTTGCACATATATTTCTTTAGTCGCAGATGCGAGCGGAACGCTCACACTGTAGAGCTCTGCATTTACACACACAGTTTCACCTGTTGCACTCATTTTGTACAGAGGCAGTCTGTTTGAAAGTTTTCCTGTTTAATTGTGTTTGTGGGAAAATCTTGATGCATTCTTAATGTAACATCTTAATCTAGTAGTAAGGTTTTTAATATTTAAATAAACGTTTAAACTCGTGCAGGGCTCACCTGGAGGCCAGTGCTGAACGCTGGAACAGGCTTCTGTCAGTACTGGAGGAACTGGGCCGCTGGATCAGTGTGAAGGATGAAGAGCTGAACAAACAGATGCCCATCGGAGGAGACGTGCCCACACTACTGCAGCAGCAGACCCACTGCACGGTAAGAGCGCTTGCAGCGCTAACACAATCACAGGCTCAACGTCTCAGATCGCCTCATCTCATCTTTTATCCTTGCATCTCTTCTCATCTTGTCTCCTCTCCTGTTTCCTCTCGTCTCATCTCCTCTTTGTCTCCTTTAATTTACTCTTATCTTGTCCCCTCTTGTCTTCTCTCGTCTCCTCTCTTCTCCTCTCTCATCTACTCTTATAACGTCTCCTCTGGTCTTCTCTCAACTTCTCTCTTCTCCTCTCTCATCTACTCTTTTATAATCTCTTCTTGTCTTCTCTCGTCTACTCTATCGCCTCCTCTTGTCTTCTCTCGTCTCCTCTCTCATCTACTCTTATATCGTCTCCTCTGGTCTTCTCTCAACTTCTCTCTTCTCTTCTCTCATCTACTCTTTTATCATCTCTTCTTGTCTTCTCTCGTCTACTCTTATCGTCTCATCTCCTCTCCTTTCCTTTTATCTCTCATCTTGTCTCCTCTCCTCTTGTCCCCTCTCATCTACTCTTTTATCATCTCTTCTTGTCTTCTCTCGTCTACTCTATCGCCTCCTCTTGTCTTCTCTCGTCTCCTCTCTTCTCCTCTCTCGTCTACTCTTATCGTCTCATCTCCTCTCCTTTCCTTTTATCTCTCATCTTGTCTCCTCTCCTCTTGTCCCCTCTCATCTACTCTTTTATCATCTCCTCTCGTCTACTTTTTTATCGTCTCCTCATCTTCACTCATCTCCTCTCTTCTCCTCTCTCGTCTACTCTTATATCGTCTCCTCTTGTCTCCTCTCGTCTCCTCTTTTATTGTCTCCTCTTGTCTCCTCTCGTCTCTTCTCTTCCCCTCTCTCGTCTTCTTATATTGTCTTCTCTCATCTCCTCTCTTCCCCTCTCTCATCTACTCTTATATCGTCTCCTCTTGTCTTCTCTCATCCACTCTTTTATCGTCTTTTCTCGTCTCCTCTCTCGTCTACTCTTTTATCGTCTCCTCTTGTCTTCTCTCGTCTCTTCTCTTCTCCTCTCTTGTCTACTCTTATCGTCTCATCTCATCTCCTTTCCTTTTATCTCTCATCTAGTCTCCTCTCCTCTTGTCTCTTTTGATCTACTATCATTTTGTCTCCTGTCTCTTCTCCTCTCCTTTCTTCTCCTCTCTCTTCTTCTATTGTCTTGTCTTGTCTTATCTCCTCTCCTCTCCCCTCGTCTGGTCTCCTCGTTTTCCTCTCGTCTCCTTTCATCTATCACCTTGTCTCCTCTCCACCTCTTCTCTCCATTCAATCTCGTCGTCTTCTCTCATCTCTCTTCTCCTATCTCGTCTAATCTTGTCTTCTCTTATCTCCTCTCTCGTCTACTCTTCTATTGTCTACTCTCCTCTCATTTCCTCTTGTCTCCTCTCTTCTTGTCTCCTCTTGTCTCCTTTCATGACATCTTATTTTGCTTCTTTTGTTTCTCTTCTCTTCTGCCATCTAGTCTTCTCCCATCTGATCTATTCTTGTTTCCTCATCTTATCTCCTCTTGTCCCATCTCTTTTCATCTTGTCTCCTCTCCTCTCATCTTGTTTTATCTCTTCTATTCTCATCTCCTCTTTGTCTCCTCTTGTCTCATCTTTTCTCATCTCCTCTCGTCATCTCTTATCTTGTCTCCTCTCATTTTGTCTCCTCTAGTCTTGTCTCGTCTCCTTTCCTTTCTTCTCCTCTCTCTTCTTCTATTGTCATTTCTCGTCTCATTTCCTCTCATCTCGTCTGGTCTCCTTGTTTCCTATCGTCTCCTTTCATTGGTCTCCTCTCCTCCTCTTCTCTCCATTCAATCTTGTGTTGTCTGGTCTCATCTCCTCTTGTCTCCTTTAATCTACTCTCATCTTGTCTGGTCTCTTCTCCTCTTGTCTCCCTTCATCTTCTCTCCTGTCTTCTCTAGTCTTATTTTGTCTCTCCTTTCAAACTTATTATCTTCAACATATTTTTTTTCCTCCATTCTCAGGCATTTCTTTATCTCATCAGATTACCCTGCAGGGAATATTAGAGTGCATATGCTACTCTGTTAAATCATTATATTGGACTGTTCTGATCATGTGTTTGGATCATGTGTCACAGAGTTTGTGTACAGCATGTCACCGACATAACAAATCACCAAAACGTGTCATTAACTGTCTGAGTGATAATGACAGTAATCAAACTGATAGCAGGCCTGAACAGAACAACCATCTCACCTTTAATCGAAAACATTGTAATCAGGATCACAAATAATGTTTTTAAATGTTTACATACACAGATCCAGAGATGCATCTGATAATTAAGATCTGTTTAAGGAGGATTTGTGGCGTGTGTAATGGCATACTCTGGCCATTTTCTGGCTTCTTTCTGCTGTGTGATGTAGGAATACCTACAGCGCTGAGAACACACCAGACACAACTACTGCAGGGAATTATGGGAAGGTGGCAGTAAGGTTGAAACTGTAACGAGTCTGTGATAGTTTGGTCATTCTCTCTCTCTCTCTCTCTCTCTCTCTTTCTCAGACAGTTTGACTAATGATTCTCTTGAGCGAAGAGAAAGATTGCCCCCCATTTTGACTTTCTGCCTCTCTCTCGCCGCCTCATCTTTTTCTCTGGCTCTTATAATAGATTGTCTTTGAGCCGGCTGCCCTGGTAAGAGCTTTAGCCGTGTGGGTACAAAACGGCAGGCCTTTTGAACACGCCACGGCTGATTAGTGTGCCGTGCCAAGCGGGCGACCAGGATAGAGCGCCCCAGAACACGAGATGGAAGTGAAAATGAATAATTTGTGTGAGGTCTGAGAGACTTAGAAGAGCCGAACACACTGTCTGTCTGAAAACTTCCAGCGATAAAGACACTGAGCCAGTTAGAGAGAGGCGTCGATCCGAATGACCTTTATTCCAAGATTAATTGAGGTCATTTGATGAAATGGAAACAGTGGCTTTTCCATTCTGAAAAGGCTATTTTCAAAGTGCATCTTTGTATGACTTTTAATATTAAATTAAATAATGTATTGTGTAATCTCAGACTAAATTAATATATTTTAGTTAATATATTAATAAATATATGTTGTGATTTAATTATGCATTTAGAAAGGTAACAGGTTTGACACTTTAATTTAATTTACACAGTTTTCACACTAGTATTCACAGTTTAATTTGACACTACAAGCCTTGGGCTCAAAGCTTGAAGGTGCTTGTTAGAAAGAAAATTTGATGCTGGCATTTCCATAAAATAGGCCTGTAATTGTAGAGTGTGTGTGTGTGTGTGTGTGTGTGTGTGTGTGTGTGTGTGTGTATATATACAGGTACTTCTAAAAAAATTAGCATATTGTGATAAAAGTTCATTATTTTCCATAATGTAATGATAAAAATTTAACTTTCATATATTTTAGATTCATTGCACACCAACTGAAATATTTCAGGTCTTTTATTGTTTTAATACTGATGATTTTGGCATACACCTCATGAAAACCCAAAATTCCTATCTCAAAAAATTAGCATATCATGAAAAGGTTCTCTAAACGAGCTATTAACCTAATCATCTGAATCAACTAATTAACTCTAAACACCTGCAAAAGATTCCTGAGGCTTTTAAAAACTCCCAGCCTGGTTCATTACTCAAAACCGCAATCATGGGTAAGACTGCCGACCTGACTGCTGTCCAGAAGGCCATCATTGACACCCTCAAGCGAGAGGGTAAGACACAGAAAGACATTTCTGAACGAATAGGCTGTTCCCAGAGTGCTGTATCAAGGCACCTCAGTGGGAAGTCTGTGGGAAGGAAAAGTGTGGCAAAAACGCTGCACAACGAGAAGAGGTGACCGGACCCTGAGGAAGATTGTGGAGAAGGACCGATTCCAGACCTTGGGGACCTGCGGAAGCAGTGGACTGAGTCTGGGTAGAAACATCCAGAGTCACCGTGCACAGGCGTGTGCAGGAAATGGGCTACAGGTGCCATTCCCAGGTCAAGCCACTTTTGAATCAGAAACAGCGGCAGAAGCGCCTGACCTGGGCTACAGAGAAGCAGCACTGGACTGTCGCTCAAATTTTGCATGTCATTCGAAATCAAGGTGCCAGAGTCTGGAGGAAGACTGGGAGAAGGAAATGCCAAAATGCCTGAAGTCCAGTGTCAAGTACCCACAGTCAGTGATGGTCTGGGGTGCCATGTCAGCTGCTGGTGTTGGTCCACTGTGTTTTATCAAGGGCAGGGCCAATGCAGCTAGCTATCAGGAGATTTTGGAGCACTTCATGCTTCCATCTGCTGAAAAGCTTTATGGAGATGAAGATTTTGTTTTTCAGCACGACCTGGCACCTCCTCACAGTGCCAAAACCACTGGTAAATGGTTTACTGACCATGGTATTACTGTGCTCAATTGGCCTGCCAACTCTCCTGACCTGAACCCCATAGAGAATCTGTGGGATATTGTGAAGAGAAAGTTTAGAGGCAGGACCCAACACTCTGGATGAGCTTAAGGCCGCTATCGAAGCATCCTGGGCCTCCATAACACCTCAGCAGTGCCACAGGCTGATTGCCTCCATGCCACGCCGCATTGAAGCAGTCATTTCTGCAAAAGGATTCACGACCAAGTATTGAGTGCATAACTGAACATAATTATTTGAAGGTTGACTTTTTTTGTATTAAAAACACTTTTCTTTTATTGGTTGGATGAAATATGCTAATTTTTGAGATAGGAATTTTGGGTTTTCATGAGCTGTATGCCAAAATCATCAGTATTAAAACAATAAAAGACCTGAAATATTTCAGTTGGTGTGCAATGAATCTAAAATATATGAAAGTTAAATTTTTATCATTACATTATGGAAAATAATGAACTTTTATCACAATATGCTAAAAAAATATTTCCCTCTTAGCTGGTATACACCACCAGTTTATCTCCATTTTATAGATATTGAATATGTCTCTGTGTGGCGGGTGTCTATTAGCATATTCATGTGCAATTTACCCACTTGGCATTCGATTGATTATTAGTGATAAAATTGAAGGAGTACTTGAGGACAGTTCCTCTGAATTCCCTCCTCTTTACGTCTCAGTAATGGTGTTTATTAATCATACATCTAATTATCCAATAGAAAAGCCTCCTTTATTGCGGCCATAATTAAAACTATCAATCACCGTTTAGGAAAGTCCTCTAAAAAACTGAGAGTGTGTTATTCTTAGTTTTAGTGATATAGGGTGTAATACTAAAAAGATTTTGAGTGTTACAAGGACAAATGACGTATATAATTAAAAAAAAAAAACTTCTTATCAACCTTTTAATGGAATAATTCATAAAAATTTTTGTTGTAATTTATCCTCATGCCATATGTTTTCCACAGAACATTTAGCAGAATGTCCGAGCTAGTGAGTCCATACAGTGACCAGGGGCTGTCAAGCTCCAGAAAGGAAATAAAATAAATATAAATGTAGCATAAAAGTAGTTCATAAGCCTCTTGCTATTTAGTCTTCTGATCGCTTAATGCAGAGAACAGACTGAAATTTATATGCACGCAGTTTCTAATTTTTCTTGAAACTCTTATATAAAAACTATCATGCTGCATTAGTCACATCGTCTGTCTGGGCACCCAAGAAGAGAAATAATGACTTTAAAAGAAAGTTGGAAACGGTCTTAGCACTGATTGCTGTTATTTTGCTGGGCTCTCTGTTCAATAACGGCAACATCTGTGTGATTTATCCTGATCGTTTGGGTCTTGAGTCCTCGGACTGATTAAAGCCGCCCGAGGACTCAGACTTTTTCTGACCTGCGGCAGGAAAGAATGACCTCACTATGACTAATACGAATTCACTTGCGATTCACTCTGAAGATTTATGCAGGCAATAAAGAGATGAAAGACACTTAAAGGGATAGTTCACCCAAAAATGAAAATTATCCCATGATTTACTCGCCCTCAAGCCATCCTAGGTGTATATGACATTCTTTTTTCAGACGAATGCAGTCGGAGTTATATTAAAAAATGTCCTGGCTCTTCCAAATTTCATAATGGAAGTGAATGACAGTCCTGATTTTGAAGCCCAAAAAAGTGCATTCATCCATCATATAACTGCTCCTCACCGCTGCACTTCAGAAGGCCTTTATTAATCCCCCCGTAGCCGTGTGGATTACTTTTATTATGGATGGATGCACTTTTTTGGGCTTCAAAATCAGGAGTCATTCACTGCCATTATAAAGCTTGGAAGAGCCAGGACATTTTTAATACAACTCGACTGTATTTGTCTGAAAGAAGAATGTCATATACACCTAGGATGGCTTGAGGGTGAGTAAATCATGGTGCAATTTTTGGGTGCACTATCCCTTTAAGTGTTCAGCCTCAGCTTGATGAGAGGTGGACCGTAAGTTTATATGCATCTTCGGTCAACTTTGTTAGTGTCAATGAAGACTTAAATTATGGATCTAATGTATGGATCAGTGTCGATTTGCTGCTCGAGTATTGATTTCAAGTTACACATTATTAAATAGATTGGAAAGTCATTATCTGATATTTTAAGCACAGTACGAACAATTCTCCATCATTGCAAACGCTTCTGTCTTTCATGATTTGATTTGTACCAAAGCGCTTTGTCTATTAATTGTCTGCTACTCCTGTATGAAGCCATTCAAAAATCTGACAGATGGACGTTGTGCTCACAAGAAGATAGTTTTCTATTTGAAAATGTGTGTATCTGCATTTAGCTGTACTTCACGAGTCTGCACCCTGAGATTGTTATGAGCATATTTTATAAGACATGAGCTGGTGAATTTAAAGTTTTCAAATCATTTAGGGGATGTTTACATGACAATGATGTGCTAAAAACTGAAAAGTTTTCCCTTCGCATTTTTCACATACAGGCCACAACTTCGTCAAATCGATTCCCGTTCACACAGATCTGTGGAAACACCTTAAAACGCTGTATTATTCATGCCAGGCCGGTAGATCATGGCGATGCCACTTTGATAAGAGACGCTGCTCGCCTATAGACTGACTGAACGCGTTATTTGCATGCGTGTGACGTCACCATTTCTACAATGGTGTTTTTGTAGTTTACACTGAGGCGATAGTGGAATGGTTTTCAAAAACCTGCACTTTGAATCCCGTTTTAAAGCCCCCTCCAAAACGCTGTTGTCCTGTAAATGAACGGCCAAAGCGTATAAAAAGTTTGAAAGCGGTGTTGTGTTAGAGATTAGAAGTCATTTAGTCTTTAATAAAGAATGCTTTTCTTTATCAGTTCTTCCCAAGTATTTTCCAGGTTAAATTCAATTTCAGCTCTTTGCCGCAGAAAATTGTTTCCTGTGAAAATGAATAACACTAGAATAACTACAATACATGTTCAAATTCACATGGTTTTCATGTTTTATGAGGACTTTCCATAGATTTAATGTTTTTATACTGTACAAACTGTATATTCTCTCCCCTTACACTAACCCTGCCCCTAAACCTACCCATCGCACAAAACTTTCTGCATTTTTACATTTTCAAAAAACATCACTTGGTCTGATTTGTAAGCTGTTTTCCTCATGGGGGCCAAAAAATGTCCCCACAAGGACAAGGATTTTCTATCTTTGTGGAGACATCATGTCCTCATAATGTACAGTAGACACAAACACGCACACACACACACATACACACACTACACAATGTATGTTTTTATGTAGCAAAGATGCATTCGATTGATCATAAGTGACAATAAAGACAAAGTTTTGATCAAATAAATGAAGTCTTGGTGAGCAGAAGCCGACCCTGAACTTTTCAACTGCATGCCATGACCATTTAAAGCAAGCAAACGTCCTTGGACTTTTTTTTTAAAGGGATAGTTCACCCAAAAATGAAAATTGACCCATGATTTACGCACCCCCAAGCCATCCTAGGTGTATATGACATTCATCTTTCAGACGAATACAATCAGTTATATGAAAAATGTCATATAAAATGTCTTTGTGCATGAAAGAAGTATGAAATTGAACAACAATTTTTCTCATGAGGTCTTGAAAGCAGCAACACACACTTTCCACCTAGAAATGTAGTTCCAATATTTTAAAATAAGACACATTTTTGTTCAGATGCTTTTCAATCTTCCACACACCTCGTCCCTTAGACAGAACCGTGAGAGCTTCACTAAAGACGCGTTTTCTGTTTGTTTCAAAACGGGCCAGGATATTATTTTCTTTGGTAATCGACGGCATGCCACAGATGCCGTCTTTGAATTGAACCTGAAGCACTGTGACTTATAAAGACGGTGTTCATTTAGTTCATAAAACATTGAGGGTGACATTATTCTGACTGGAGAGAGCAGCGCTGAGGTGATTATTGTTGCTATGACGCTGTGTGTTGCTATAGAGATAAATGGCACGTTGGCTCCATTCCAGCATCTTAGACCCGAGCTTCAGTCTCTCAAGGGCAAGATGCTGCTAAAACTGACAGACAATACAGTCTCTCACTCTCTCCACATTCATAGCCCCCAAAAACAAGCTTGTTTGGAAGTCTTTTAGAGGCGTTCAGGATGTGCCGAGTTGCTTGCCACTTGATGGTTTTGAATGGTCTTTCACTCTCGTAGCAGAGGTTATTCATTATGTGCCATTTAGTACTGTGAATGTGTGTGTGGCCTTTTGTGTTTGGCTGTTTGTGTCTGCCAAATGTGTTTTAAGAGCTCAGGAAGAGCACTTATGATAGAGTGATGCTTTTTTGGCTTTAAAAGTGGAAACAGTCAAAGGGAGGAAGAAATGAAAGAGCCATCCATTTTTTTTTTTTTTTTTTTGTGGATTTTGGAAGATTGTTGTCTAAAGCATGTTTCAGCTCTTAGTGCCATCACTTCACCCTAAATTAGCATTTTTATAAAAACAAAACAAAAAAACGTTCCAAACCCAAAAGACTTTCATTAATCTTCAAAACACATGATCACTTTTAATGGAAATTTGAACCCTAAGAGTTGTTCTCCTTTGAAAGTCAAGGAAAACAAGATACCAAGCTACAAGATACCCATATGAATTAGAGCTGCACAATTCTGGACAAATTGAGAATCACTATATTTATTTATTTATTTATTTATTTTCAAATAGAGATGACGCACTGGAGCCGCTGAGCACATGGCCCCTCCCCCATAACTCGCAATCTAGCGGGTGAACTGATGCGAATTGTGAATGTGAATGTGCTCTAGAGTTCACCCAGTTCACCCGCTAGATTCCGAGTTACTGTCAGTACAGTTAGTTACTACAGCCTACAACTTACAAAACAGCCTACAAAACAAAAAAAGACGATATCAAGAAGAGGTGGATTATTTTTGTGAACCGCTACCTTGATGGAGTGCTGACGATCACCACCAACACCTGCCTCTGCAGTGTCTTTACATTGGATAGTTTTACAAACTTTCATCGGCGACAACTGGGATTCACTGATAATCCTCTGCAGGATGGGGTCGAACCGTCTATATCCCGCCCCGGCCTTCATCCTCCGTCCCGCCGACATATGGTGCTCCTGCGAGTGGGTGTGGTTTCGGCGCCGACAGCGGACACGCCCCCAGCATTTAAGAGCAGAGAATGCTGCTTATTTTTTCAAGATTTCGATAAGCTATTTTATGTACTTAGCAGATTTTTTTATGATTCAAATTTGTCTGGGTGGTTAATAACACGTGTATCTGTGGTGTGAGAAACTCAGAACACATGTTTAATTTTGACTTTACAGGGACTTTAAAGACTTCACTTGTTTTATTACTGGATGAATCAGCTTTTTTGAACAAATTTCTTAAATTATTCAATGACTCATTCATAGAGACTTTGTTTATTTTAGCAAATCTCTTGAATGAATGATTCAATAACAAACAAATTTTTTAACAGTCTCTTGTCGCCACCTACTGGTGTAACGATGTAATGATACACTCATTATTTGAAGCGCCATGTTACTTTCTAAAGATGATTTACTTTATTTTTCTCTACCGTAGACATCAGTGTTTATATCTGAACGGTGACAGAATTTCCATCTTGTGTCGAACTAACCCCTTAATAAAACTATATAGTTAGGCTATTTAAGGTTCTAGAATTTAAACTGTGTAATATATCTGGGGCTATCAGTGATCACTCACTATAAGAAGAGAAAGAAAAGCAAAAAAGAAAAGCATCTTGAACTTATTATTAAGGAGTATTACAATTTTACGGTTGTCAGGGCAAATCACAACTTGACTCAATATTATTCAATTCACTTGATGTGCATGCACAGCTGTTTGATTCTGCCCTTGCTGAAACACTGAGGGCAAAATGCAGGTGATGTTCACTAGTTTACTTCCTTATCTGAGTCTGTTGACTAATAGGGAAATACAGTTTATCCAGTTCTGTGCATCAGCCAGCAAGCGGTACATGTGATGTTCTTCTTTGACCTCATGTGCCTCTTTGTCCATTTTACTCTAATCTTTATTGTTCTTTAATATCTGTCCTTAACGTTTCAGTAATGCTGTTTAATGGAGCGCTCCTCTTCCTTGCTCTCCTCATCCGGGCCTCTAATGTGTGGCTGGTGCTCGCTAGGTTTACTGTAGCAGGATGTAATTAAAAGGCTTATCACTTCCTCCGGCTCTGTTTAACGACCGTTTCAGAAGTGTGGAAGGGTGATGTGACCCTGCTCTCCAATCGAGCCTGAGGGCCCCAACTATCAGAGGAATGGTAATCCAGTTTTCCTCTCCGCTGAGATTTGGCTATTCATTTAAGTGCGTGCGTGCGTGCGTGCGTGTGTGTGTGTGTGTGTGTGTGTGTGTGTGTGTGTGTGTGTGTGTGTGTGTGTGTGTGTGTGTGTGTGTGTGTGTGTGTTTGGGTTTGTGCAGAACTCCTGTGCTGCCCGAAGGCAGGAATTAGTTTTGTCTGAGTTAGGGAACGGTTATTAGTTTGGCTAATTTGCGTGTGACCCTGCGGAAATGCCTAGTTTGACCTCTGAGATTGTGCTTGCAATAGCACTTCAGTGTCTGTTTCTATATGTGCACCCTATCAATCTTGCTCTGCCCTCCTACTTACCTTTCTTTATCTCTCTTTTTTCATCTTGCTCTCACTGATCTCCTGCTCACACACTCAAGAGGAAACCAAAAGTTCTATCTATCTATCTATTAATCTGTCAGTCTGTCAGTCTGTCTGTCTGTCTGTCTGTCTGTCATCCATCCATCCATCCATTAATCCATCCATCCATCCATCCATTAATCCATCCCCTTGTTTATTGGTTGGCTGTTTTCCTAATGCTAATTGTTTTGCCACCAGATTTTTGTCTTATTCCTGTACTGCTGTTTTCCATGATCAAGCTCCATTAATGACAGTATTGACTGACAGGTTGTAATGTGATGTTAATGGTTTGTGTTTTCAGGCTCTGAGGGCGGAGCTTAAGGAGCGTGAGCATTTAGTACTCAGCACATTGGATCAGGCACACATGTTTTTGGCCGACCAGCCAATCGAAGGTCCCGAAGAGCCTCGCAAGAACCTGCAACCCAAAACTGGTGAGAGCCCATTATTTCTTTGGTACTACCATCTTCCCAGATGTATAGTGACAGATGAATGTGCTCTTTTGTGGCAACTTTTACAATAAATGAAATGACTTGAGAAACTTTAGAAAAACATTAAGACCAGTATCAGAACAACACACACACACGTTGTGTTTCCATGTTTTATGGGGACATTCCATATGCGTAATGGTTTTTATACCGTATAAACTATATATTCTATCCCCCTACACTGCCCCTGCCCCTAAATCTGGTTTACTATATTTTTAGGGACTCTCCATCTCCATTGGCGTAATGGTTTTGATACCGTCCAAACTGTATATTTTCCCTTAAACTAACTCTACCCCTAAACCATTTTTACATTTTCAAACAAACTCATTCTGTGTGATTTCTAATCTTGTTCTAATCTAAGCTTGTTTCCTCATGGGGACCTCGAATTAGGTCCCCACAGTGACACCAGTCTGTGTGCATTCAGGTTGCATTCACCGGGATAGAAAAACATGAACACACACACACACCACTCGGATCAGCAGAGTTTATTTTGACACTCTCTAAGGGACGCTCTTTGATGTAAGTGACTCTCTGATAAGTCGGACACCTCCTGTCAACACGCTCTTAACTGCAGTATTTGATGTCTGCAAAGTTCCCCAGCTCTCTGGACACTTCCGCTGGGACCTGCTTGAAAAGCTAATTTAGGGCAAACATCAGACATAAGTTATCAGATGGAAGAAGAGCTGCAGAGTGAGTGTGTGAGAGCATGTACGCATGCGCACACGGTCCAGCAAGCGTTTAGGAGGAGTGTGCGAATGCCCACTGAAACCGGGTTAATTGGCAGATCAGAGACTGCAGGCTATTTCCACTTTTCAACTTCCTGAAGCTCAATGTTTTCTGTCTTTCAGAAAATGACAAAGTCATATAGAGCAGAAAGTGTTTGCTAAGACAAGCAGAACTATTACTGCTGCACATGCTGAGAAGTCTCCATATTAAACTTTGCTCTCCATAAAAACATAACTCGTCCAGAACCGTTGACTTGAAGGACATCTCAAATGATGTGGCTGCTTGAGGAGAGGTGTGCTATATCATGTTTTAGTGATTTAGATTTCACTTAAGGCCGCGTTGTCGCCTCGGGTCAGCTCCGTCTGGGACAAAAAGCTGAGTTTGAACAGACCGCAAAGACTCCAGATGACTTCCAACTAGCATGCGAAACTAGGACTGCAGATAAACAAACTAAACAAAGTAGCGCTTGCTTAACATTTTAAATATCAATTCACGTTTATTTGTATAGTGCTTTTCACAATACATATCGTTTCAAAGCAGCTTTACAGAAAATGCATGTCTACACTACAATTTAGAGTAATATGTTATCAGAGGTGACTGTGTCCAAGTTATTTATTTCAGAGATGTACATATACAAATCACTCGGTTAGCTAACAATGTATTCATTTAAACAGTGTATTCATTTAAGGCAGAAACAATGATCTCATTGAAGTAAAGAATGCAAATAAAAATATGTCAGTCATGCTGATCATGTTCTTCATTCCTGTCGGCTCATGTTGTTATGGAAATATTTGTGCTCTGGAATGCTCAGGTAAAATGGCGTAAAATTAGAACGTCTTGACTTCTTTGCTCGCTTTCAGCATTTATTCTCTTTTGCACTGACTCCTTTGGTAAATTGAACAGCCAATCAGATTGTTCTCCATTACCGACGGTGCTGATGCAGATTCAACATACTGAATTGGGCAAACTGCCGACAATAATAATATTAACACGCTCACAAACGGCCCAACATTGTCCAACATCCAGCTTCCATATGAGTTTAGAGTTCCATGGATTTACAATGGGAAGATATATTAAGACCAGATTAATACAAAGTTCTGTCATGACCCAAACTCTTAACACGGATTAGTAACATTACTAGAAATTTGCGTGGAAACCGGTTGCACTAAACCTTTATGTTTTAATAGAGCGACAGAAATGGTTTTATTAAAAATATCTTAAATGAGTTCTGAAAATAAATAAACGTCTTATTGGTATGGAATGACATGAGGGTGAGTAAATGATGACTATGTTAGAAAGAGGTTTGAAAGACCTTTGTTTCAATAGTTTAAACTCTTTACACACAGGCTATCAAACATAAGGACTATCAATTAATAAAATAATTATGTGGTCTTGGTCCTTTGAGAAAAGTTACTTGCGAAGCCTGCTTTGAAGTCTGTGAGGTTGTCACAAAGGACAATCGGAAGCCCTCTGAGCATCAGTGGCCCTAATATCAGTTGAATCTTTAGTCAATAAAATGTTTTACATAGCTAGAATAACAAGAAAGAAGAACCAACAAAGCACAATTTTGATTGTATTGGACAACCAATATAGTATTAATAGTAATATAGTTTTGTGACATGTTTTTATTACTTAAACTGTAATAATGATTTAAAAAAAACAAAAAAAAACAATGCAACAAGAGTATAATAGACTGTGGTTTGTTGTGAAAGCACAACTAGCTCAAGAACAGTGTCGAGAGCTTCATGGAATGGGTTTCCATGGCCGAACAGCTCATCCAAGCCTTACATCACCAAGTGCAATGCAAAGTGTGGGATGCAGTGGTGTAAAGCACGCCGCCACTGGACTCTAGAGCAGTGAAGACGTGTTCTCTGGGATGACCAATCACACTTCTCTCTCTGGCAATCCGATGGATGAGTCTGGGTTTGGCGTTTGCCAGGAGAACGGTACTTGCCTGACTGCATTGTGCCAAGTGTAAAGTTTGGTGGAGGGGGGATGTGGGTAATGGTGTGTGTGATTGTTTTTCAGGGGTTGGGCTTGGCCCCTTAGTTCCAGTGAAAGGAACTCTTAATGCTTCAGCATGCCAAGACATTTTGGACAATTTCATGCTCCGAACTTTGTGGGAACAGTTTGGGGATGGCCCCTTCCTGTTCCAACATGACTGCACACCAGTGCACAAAGCAAGGTCCATAAAGACACGGATGAGTGAGTTTGGTGTGAAGGAATTTGACTGGCCTGCACAGAGTCCTTACCTCATCCGATAAAACACCTTTGGGATGAATTAGAGCGGAGACTGCAAGCCAGGCCTTCTCGTTCAACATCAGCGCCTGACCTCACAAATGCGCTTCTAGAAGAATGGTCAAATATTCCCATAAACACACACCTAAACCTTGTGGAAACCCTTCCCAGAAGAGTTGAAGCTGTTATAGCTGCAAAGGGTGGGCCAACTCCATATTAAACCCTACGGATTAAGAAATGGATGTCATTAAAGTTCATGTGCATGTAAAGGCAGGCATCCCAAAACTTTTGGCAGTGTATATGTGTGTGCCCTCCAAACACCTACAGCAATTTCCCATTCAGAGACCTTGAGCGATCTCTGCACTTCCATCTTCCCTTATCCCTGCGATCAAAGCACCGAGCTCTGCTATCTGAACAGATAACCACTCATGTGCTCTGCCCGTCCTGCACAAACACACAGCCGGAGCAGCTTACAGAGATAAAATCATACACATCTAATGTTCATGCAAAGGCATGTTTTCCAAATTGATCTGTATGTTTTCAAATGTAAAGCAGTCTGTTCCACGGTTCGTCATCAAATGAGCACAAACAAGCCACTGCGAAACCGTCACTTTCATTTCCATTCAACCCCTAGATCTTAATTGAATTTCAAACCTTTCCAGAAACGCTTGAATGCATTTGAATTGTAAATTGATTCTTGCTTGGCTGAAACAGAAATATAAAGATGAAAGATAAAGGTGAGCATTTGTGGAATGGAGAAATCAGCCCTGCTGTTTGTGACGGTGACATTAGCTAAAGTGTCTACTCACGTCCTCAAAAAGCCTGGAAGCTGAATGAAGGAGCAGATGTTAATGCTGTAGACCTGCCTGTAGACATGCCCTCGGCTCTTTCTAAATTGCCCAAACATCTGCCTCCTGTCGTCTGTAAACCTCCCTCTCTTTAGCTCATTAGCTGAGTGGACTCATTAGTAAACACTTTCTTAAGTGACCTCGCACTAAGCATATCTTCTGTACATGGTCGTTTGCAATGGGGGAAAAGTTGAAAAGCTGACAAGGCAAAATTGTTGAACAAAACAGACCGTTTATTTATTACTCTTCTAAAACCTAGTGAGCTTCCCATTGGCAACATTTTAGGGGTCATAGGTGTATCCAAAATGCAGAGACGGTATATGTTCCAGACAGTATGTGGTAAAATTATACTGCCATCTAAGGCCGTTTTGTTTGAAAACGCATCCCTTTCTCTCTGTTTTGGCCTTCCATCCACACTGAGACAGTGTTTTTGTCAACGAGGTGGAGCTTTTTTAAAAACCTCTCCGTTGACATGACATGTTTAGTCATGTGATGCTTGGAGTAATCGGTCCAAGACCAACTAGTTCAGGTAAATTCGACCACATGAGCGTCTACACTACGCAAGCAATCTGGTTTTAATGCATTTTTTGATGGTTTCTGACTACCTCTGAAGACCCAGTTTACACCTGTACTTGTACCGATCAACCAAAATGCATTATAATACCAGTAGTAAACTGGGCCTCAGTGTCCATGTTTATATATGCCTAACTAAGGTCGAAATCCCACCATTTTCTGGAACAAAACAAATAGTGGGGTGTGAAAATGGGTGTAGTTTTATGTTTTCAAATCAGTGCGATAACTATAATGACAACAATAATGAAAATTAATGAGACTAATGAGAATTGTGAAGTCCACACATGTGGGACATGTCCAAGGCACTTTTTGCCAGGTTTGATATTATCCCTACCACTTTTTGAAACATCTAGCAGCATATATGCACATAATACAAATGAAACACATCCAGTTGACTAGCAGAGCATTCATTTAGTTTGTTTGTTAAATAAGAGGTGATCTGGCGCTGAAATGAGTGTTCATTGCTGCTGTTATCAATGGTGTGGATACAGTGTTCTCTCTTCACACGAGCTCTTCAATCTATCGCTTAACGCTGTAGCGGAGACTCTCTATTTGTTCTGGTGAAATCACAAAACAAATGCACAAAAATGTGTCCATGCTTTTGTCATACAATCACTGATGAACATGGTTTTATTGGATGCACATGGTCAAATTGACTTGAAATTGATATTGACTTGTGGACATTGTAATGTTATTTTTTCTGCAACTGTTGTTAACAGGCACAGAGGAACAATCAGACTTTTTTCCTGCTGATAAAAAGCGTTGACAGCCAATCCGAAAACATCTCATTTAAAGAGCTCAAGCATTAAAGGTGGCGGATTACAATTCTGCAGCACTCTCTGAAGTTACCGTCCTTTGATTTGGATGTTAATATAATTATTGCTAGGCATTGTTCTTTGTGTGAATGGGCCTTTAGGCTCATCTGCAGTTTGAGACTGAGCATCTGTATATGCCTTAGCCCTGTAAAACTTGCTTCTCCAAAATGAGGTCAACTGGAGTGAAGACGTAGCTTAAATCGAGTTTGCGTCTGTGTTTTTTTTTTGTAGAGCTGACCCCGGAGGAGAAGGCCCAGCAGGTGGCCAAGGCGATCCGTAAGCAGACTGCAGAGGTGGGTGAGCGCTGGGAGAGGCTGATGGGACACGCGGGCACCTGGCAAGAGCAGGTGGAGAGAGCGCTAGATAAACTCCAGGATCTCCAGAGCTCCATGGACCAACTGGACCTGCGTCTAGCCCAGGCCGAGGAGCTCAAGGCAGGATGGCAACCCGTGGGAGACCTTCTCATAGATTCCCTACAGGATCACATCGAGAGGACAACGGTGAGCACATTACTGTGTGACAAATGGCGATGAGTACAGACCAAGCTCCTTAATCGTTAGGGATGATATCTACAAAAGTTCAGCCAAGTCATCAGTTCCTTCTTCTGTGGAGCTTAAAGGTTATGTTTATCTGAGTGCTTCCCTATACGATAACAATACTATGAACTGGGGGTTGTCAGGCTCCAAAAATGGCAAAAAGCAAAGTATTACAAATGCTGTGTCCTTTTTGGAGCTTGACCGGGGTCTCCATTGTGTGGAAAAGCGCCATGTGAACATCCAGTTTAACATATTCCATGGAAGAAACATAATCTTTTGGGTTTGGAAGAACACAGTGGTAGGGTAAATGGTGACAGAACTCCATGTTTTTTTGTGAACTATTCCTTTAAGGATTATTCTAGTCAATCATCTTCCTGCCTAAAGCTATTTTTGTATAGTTTTATCCTACATGACACTGTTGCACTTCTCACACATTGTATGAGTCATTTCCAAAGGCTCCGGCTGATGATTTATTTAAATTTGTGTTTGGGTGATATGTAGAGATAAAGATGGTAATGGGATTATTTCTGTGTTTCAGGCGTTCCGTGAGGAGATCGCTCCTCTGAAACAGGATGTTCGAGCTGTGAATGATCTGGCAGGTCAGCTGACCCCACTGGACGTCCAGATGTCCTCCACCACCAACCGCCAGCTAGACAACCTCAACATGCGCTGGAAACTACTGCAGGTCCTCTGTCTGCTCCTGTCCCTTTCCTTTTCCTTTCCAGTTCTTCAAGTCCTTTCCTCTTCCTGTTCCTTTCATGCAAGTCCTCTGCATTCTCCTATCCTTTTCCTGTTTCCTTTAATTTCCTTTAAATTTACTTGTTCTTTTCCATTCCTCCTCCTTCCTGTTCATTTCATGCAAGTCCTCTGCATGCTCCTATCATTTTTTCTTGTTTCCTATTTCATTTATTTTTAGGACCGCCTTGAAAACGAAATGATGCATCTCAAGGGATTTGTCCTAAAAGAATACATTTGTTACAATTTACTCTTCCTTCATGCAAGCCTTTTTCCTATTTCCTCTGTCCTTTCCTCTTCATTTCCCCTTTGCTTCCTTTCATCTTTCTCTTCCTTTGTGCATGTCCTTTGCATAGTCCTATCATTCTTTCTTTTAATTTCCTTTTGTTTTCTTTCCCGTTCTTCTTCCATTCTTCCTCCTTCCTCTTCCTGCTCGATTGTATGCAAGTCCTCTATTTCTATTATTTTCCTATTTCCTTTCCTCTTCATTTCCTTTTCTGTCTTGTCCTGTTCCTTTCATACAGGTCCTCTGCATACTCATATTTCTTTTTCTTTTCCCTTTCTTCCTTTTTTCTTTATTTTATTTCCTGTCTGATTCCTTCCATTTCACTTTCATTTCCTTTCCTTTCCCATTCTTCTTCTATTCTTCCATCCTTCCTCCTTTCTTTTTGTTCAATTTCCTTTCCTTTACTTACATACAGGTCATCTGCATACTCCTCTTTCTTTTCTTTTCCTTTTTCTTTTTCTTTATTTAATTTCCTGTCTGATTCCTTTCATTTCCCTTTCATTTCCTTTTCTTTTCCCATTCTTTCTCCCTCCTCTTCCTCTACATGTTCCTATATATTTCCTGTTTCCTATTTCCTTTCCTTTTAATTTCCTTTTCTCTTCCTTTCCTCTTTCTTCATGAAAATCCACTGCATAGACCTTTCCTTTATTTTCCTTTCCTTTCATTTTCTTGTCCATTTCCTTTCATACAGGTCCACTTTCTTTTTCTTCCTTTCTTTTTTTTATTTAATTTCCTGTTTCCTTCCATTCCCTTTTCCTTTCATGCAGGTCCTTTGCGTACTCCACTTTCTTTTCTTTTTGTTTCCTTAATTTTGTTTCCCTTTCTTTTTTTTTCTTTTCCTTCGAATGAATCCTTCCTTCTCTAAAGGTGACTTGTGTAAGTGTCCAGTCTATGTGTGTGTGAGTGTATGCTGTTCTCAATAGAGTAATTGGACATTGTGTGTGTGTGTGTGTGTGTTAGTTTGAGCTTTGATGAGACCCTATCTGTTTTCCACAGGATCTGTTTAAAACACTCACTGAGACGGCAGAAAGTCTGAGTGTGTCTGCTCATTAATGTCTTTCAAATGCTGAGTTTTGTACCCTGCTGTGAGTGTGTGGATGCATTTATTTGTTCAGCTTGTTTGTGATATTCCTTTTAGCGACCAACCTTTTTGTTTTCTCTCTCCGTCTCTGTCTCTCTCTAGGCGGCTGTAGAGGACAGATTGAAGCTCTTACGGGAAGCACACAGGGATTTTGGACCTTCCTCTCAACACTTCTTATCCAGTGAGTCACTAACCCACATTAAACAAAAAAAAAAAAAAAAAACACGTCAATAAATTCACACAATCATGTCAACGTTACGTTGCTATTCTTATTCTTACTATTCTCACTAACAACGTTACGTAACTCTCCCTAAAAAGTTAGTGGTGCTTGCATTAATACATAAATATAACTATCCCTGTTGAAAAGACAGGGATATTTAGTGATAGTTTGGTGCTGGTCTAGTTGTGTTGGACCTTTCATTAGCAGTTAGTACAGTCTTGCTGGTTAAACTAATTAAGAAGCCAAGTGGGAATGCCATCATCTAAAACATACTCTGGCGACCCTTTTTGTCAGTCTTTTCAGAAGATGTTGCTTATAATGTTAGTAATTTTATCATACCCCTAAACTGATTAATCATCCCACGTCATAAATGATACTTTAAATCATGTGACTTGTTAAAGAAAAGTCTGATGTTACTTGAAGATGTGAAAACCAGTGAAAAGTCCCATTGCTTACCTATATAGTTCGTTCTTTCTTCCTTCTCTTTTAATAGTTATTTTTTTAGCAATTACTTTTTTAATATTCATTGTTCATACAATATTCACAATGTAATCAGTTGTGTAGAATGTTAATATAATCAGTGTCGTTGTCTCAGACATTTGCCAATTCACTCTTATTGAAGGGGACAAAACTAATTAAAATTAATTTGATTCTAATTGACACAAGTTTACACTTGCGCACAAACAATAACTGTCATCCATGAAAAATGAAGCAGCCAGTGTGGGATACTGTGGAAAATCAGACATCACAGTCCACACATACACACTTAGCTGAGGCAAAGCTTTTGTGTTTAATAATTCAGAGGTTAATCGTCCGCTATTTTCTGTTTCAATGGACTGTCAAGAGCAGTCATTTAACACACACACACACACACACACACACACACACACACACACACACACACACAGTTTTAGTGTAGCAGTTTTAATGTGTCCTTTATTGGCAATGAAATGTGCCAGTTACATTTAAATGAAACAACACGATGTAATGATAACAGTACATAAAACAATATTCTCTCTCACGCCCACACCAACTAAGAATGGACTCGTCAAACCTTTTTCCCCCTTTTTGTCTGAAAGGTTGGAAAATTTGAACGTTGTGTTACAACATCTGCCTTGCCCTTTTCTGTCCATTCTTGTCCTTTCCCATCCTTTTTCCATGACTGCGCTGAGAGTTGTTCTGGAGCTTGATGCTTCGATCCACAGAGTTCAGTGTATTGGGCAAAGCTGATGGGATTCAAACTTTTTGAGTTTGGCCTTTGAAGTCGTATCATCCTGTTTCCCATGCCATTAGCTTCAAAAGCAGTGTTGCGTACTGTAAATTCTGCTGAGAGAGCAGATGTGTAATATATATCATCAAGTGTTTTCCTCTGGAACGATGCTTTAGTGTCTGGAGAAATTAAAAGAGTGCGAGTCCACTGATATGAGAGAGATGTTCTTAATTATTGCTTCATTTCCCAACACCATCATGATCAGACCCCTGATCTCCACTCTAATCAGTCTTTTATTATGTGTCCGCAGCTTCAGTGCAGTTGCCCTGGCAGAGAGCAGTGTCCCAGAATAAAGTGCCCTACTACATCAAGTAAGTGCTCTCTCTGACGTACCACACATCTGTTTCCATGTGGACTGCTTTCTCTTTAGAGCTGTTGGAGCAGAACCGACCTTATTTGACACCAGAGTTTGTCAGGTTTTGTGTGAAATCCGCTTTCTGAACTTAGACACACGCCAGTGAGGTATTGATGTACGGCTCATGCGGACTCCATTGCGTTCTCTATTGGCATTAACAAAGTGTGGCACAAGTTTTAGAAGCAAATCATTGTTGTGTATCACTGTAAGACAGAACAGATGCACTGTCATCCAAAAGTTTGGGGTCAGTAAGATGATTTTGAAAGAAGTCTAAACAAGACTGCATTTATTTGATGATATATACAGTACAGAATTAAAGTACATTGTTTTCTTATATTGTAATGTAATTCCTGTGATCAAAGCTGAATTTGCAGCATCATTACTTCAGTCTTCAGTGTCACATTGTGCTGCTATTGGTGTTAGAGTATTTTTTGTAGAAACATTTTTGAATAGAAAGTTAATCAAAAGAACACTATTTATTTGAAATAGAAATTGTTCATGAAAAGTTTTTCTCTGCTCGGTTCTCAATGACTACGCTTCCTCTCAGCACAAGTGAACCTACACTGACATTTAGAATAAATGCACAAAAGTAAATACTGAAAGTTACTTTAAGAGGTGGTCTGGGCCGCATTACAGTCAAAACTAAAGTCTAAATGCATCTGGTTGTTGAAACCACATATGCAAATTTTACTCATCCGAACAATGCTAAAAAAATTATCGTTTGAGAGTGTTATAGGCTATATGTCATGTTATAGCCAGATATGATGGTGCTAACACAAGCATGCATCGCCATAGAGGAGTATCTCTTCATCAAACAAACTATCGCGAATTAAACCGAAAGTAAAGTTGCAGGTGCTTAACATACAATCATCTTCATTAAAGGTAAAGAAACTGAATGATCTGACCAGTGCTGTGGCCACACGCTCTCCTTTGATTTTTAAGATTTAGCTGCTGATCAATAAAACACAGCTCATATCTGTTGATTTCGCTGACGTGAACATTTATGTGCCCAAATGTAAATGAAATTGTTTTGATAAATCAGATAGCTTTGATTTACACGTGTGTTCTCCAGGTCGTGCTTACCAGGTTGTTCATAAAAGCCGAAATGTGCCCAGATGTCAGCTTTTAAAGTAGTTGGAGCATTTTAATTACTCACACTCGCATCTCGCCTCCCTCTGCTATTGTATGCTACCGCGACAAATGACGTCAGAAAAGCATCAATACAGTAAAATCAGTTCTGGTCTATTACTGAACCGATACCGACCTCGCCTGCATCGCGATATATATATATATATACTGTATATATCGGGATGATTAGGAGGCCATGATGGACAGGGGCCAATGGGCAAATTTGGCCAGGATGCCGGGGTTACACCCCTACTCTTTATCGAAGGACATCCTGGGATTTTTAATTACCACAGAGAGTCAGGACCTCGGATTAACGTCTCATCCGAAGGACAATCTCCTGAACTCCAAACTGAATGTCAGAATGGGAAAGAAAGGTGATTTAAGCAATTTTGAGCGTGTCATGGTTGTTGGTGCCAGACGGACCGGTCTGAGTATTTCACAATCTGCTCAGTTACTGGGATTTTCACGCACAACCATTTCTAGGGTTTACAAAGAATGGTGTGAAAAGGGAAAAACATCCAGTATGCGGCAGTCCTGTGGGAGAAAATGCCTTGTTGATGCTAGAGGTCAGAGGAGAATGGCCCGACTGATTCAAGCTGATAGAAGAGCAACTTTGTTACAACTGAGGTATTCAGCAAAGCATTTGTGAAGCCACAACCTTGAGGCGGATGGGCTACAACAGCAGAAGACCCCACCAGGTACCACTCATCTCCACTACAAATAGGAAAAAGAGGCTACAATTTGCAGGAGCTCACCTAAATTGGACAGTTGAAGACTGGAAAAATGTTGCCTGGTCTGATGAGTCTAGATTTCTGTTGAGACATTCAGATGTTAGAGTCAGAATTTGGCGTAAACAGAATGAGAACATGGATCCATCATGCCTTGTTACCACTGTGCAGGCTGGTGGTGGTGGTGTAATGGTGTGGGGGATGTTTTCTTGCCACACTTTAGGCCCCTTGGTGCCAATTGGGCATTGTTTAAATGCCACGGCCTACCTGAGCATTTTGTTTCATCCCTTTCTGACCACCATGTACCCATCCTCTGATGGCTACTTCCAGCAGGATAATGCACCATGTCACAAAGCTTGAATCATTTCAAATTGGTTTCTTGAACATGACAATGAGTACCCTGTGACCCCCACAGTCACCAGTTCTCAACCCAATAGAGCATCTTTGGGATGTGGTGGAACGGGAGCTTCGTGCCCTGGATGTGCATCCCACACATCTCTATCAGCTGCAAGATGCTATCCTATCAATATGGGCCAACATTTCTAAAGAATGCTTTCAGCACCTTGTTGAATCAATGCCACGTAGAATTAAGGCAGTTCTGAAGGTGAAAGGGAGTCAAACACAGTATTAGTATGGTGTTCCTAATAATCCTTTAGGTGAGTGTATAGGCTGTCTCATTAATCAAACAATTGTGGTATCATGGGGTGGGGTGGGGATAGGTGAGTATATATTTTCCTATAGATATTTGGTGTGTGTCAAATTTGGTGTTATTACTAGGGATTTTAAGCTATGGCTGCTGGGTGATATTTGTTTTGGGACCTTCAGAAAACTTTAACTCGATTTTTCTCAAAATTGGCTTTGCTGACTATCGAAAATAACAATAACTCATTTTTGAAAATTTGCCACCATGACAAACTGGATTTGTTCAGTAAATGCATGCATGGTCTCACAACGTCTCTGCAGACTCTAGGCAATTCCCTCAGTTACAGCTCTTTTGCCAGAATACATTTCCCCTTCAAGTGGCCATCAAGCCCCGAGAGACAATGTTGGAGAAAGACAGAGAGAGTGATTGTTGCATACAGCAGCATCCTGACAATGGGCCGGCTTGGAAATTATCCAGTAATAGAGGAGGATGAATGACACATGAATTAAGACGGAAAAAAGAATAGTGATCGAGAGAAGGATAATACACTTTATGAAAATTTGCCATGGTACAGACGTGCTCAAAAGTTTATTCCCCTTGCAGAATCTGCAAACTGTTAATTATTTTCATACAAAATACATGTTATTTTTTATTTATCTGTCCTGCATCTTTTGCATATTAGAACCCTCTCCAGCAGTGACTGTATGATTTTGAGATCCATCTTTTCACACTGAGGATGACTGAGGGACTCAAACATTAAAAAAGGTTCAAACTTTCACTGAAGCTCCAGAAGGAAACATGACACATTAAGATTAAATACATTTGAACAGGATGATGTCGTCCACATTTTTCTTGTTTTGTTTAAATATCAATTTTCATTTAGTACTGCCCTTCGAAAGCAACAAAAGGTGCGTTTTTCCCGCAAGACAAATTTAGTGCAATTTACCTTAATGTGACCATTAAAATGCACGGTTATTGCAGTTATTAGGCACTAATCTGTGCTGCTGAATTGTGCCGAACAGATTGTTCCATGTCGTCCAGATCAGCAGTGTGTCATGTTTTAACCCTGGAGTTTGTAGTGGAGAAGAGGAGATGAAAAGGGTCTGTGAAAGTAAAAGCAGACAACAGCAGCATTGCGTGTGTGGGCCGGCAGGTGTGTGTTGTGAGGAATGGCCGGTAGCTGAACTTCTTTTGCGCAGATGGCTCTGACAACCCCCATATGGCTGTGCATATATGAATACACTAGAGATCCTTTTTTTCCCCTTCTTCATTTCATTTCCTGAGGGAATCTCTCTTACATTTCCACAAAACCTTCTCAAAGCGTTCTGTCCGCTTACATCTAGAGCGATGCTCTCCAGAACAAACGTTTGCTTCTCCGTACAATGTGTCCTCTCGGCTCATTGATCTTCCTGTTCTGAGGCGAGGAGGAATTAGCAACGCGTATTGGCCTTCCTAATTAAAAGTCGCTGACTCTCGGCATCCTGGTAATTGTGAGGGAAAGCCCTGACCCCTCTGAAGTCAAAGCTCAGTGTGTAGGGCGATCTAGAAGGAACTTGTTAGCCATGACAGACTGATTTGTCTGTGTTATACGAGAATTGCAGCAAAATAAGTGGCTATTTTCAGTGGCAAGGTGTTTTTTTTTTTAGCATTGGGTTATCTTCAGGGCTTGACATTTAACTTTTTTGCTCATCATAAGCCACTATGGCTAGTGGTTTTCCAAAGTTACAAACAACATTTTGCTGTTGGGAAATTTGTTGTTGTCTATATGTAGTCACTGTACATCTAGTATCATCTGTACACACCCAAAATCAAGTCTACATGAAATATAACATGACAGGCCATCAAATAGACCTATTTAGCTCTGACTGTGTGTCCACCTTAATCTAGACAGAGAACAGAGAACTATTATTGTTGTTTTTATAATTGTTAATATTGTTATTACCATTATTTATTATAATTATATAAGCCATAGTTCCTGCGGTTCACATGAGTGAAATATTGACTCTTATCCACCGAAAAACACAAACTTTCTCTAACACACACACCAGTTTTTACGCCACTCATGTAATCAAACATTAATTGGAGAGATCAAAAGGATGAAGTGTGTGTGTGTGTGTGTGTGCGTGTGCGTGTGCGTGTGCGTGTGCGTGTGCGTGTGCGTGTGTGTGTGTGTGTGTGTGTGTGTGTGTGTGTGTGTGTGTGTGTGTGTGTGTGTGTGTGTGTGGGAATGAGCTGAGGTTTTAGAGCATGTAGAGTGGAGAGGATAATGTCTCACATGTCAGACCTGTGTAAAGAGTGACAGAGAGAGGCTGAAAGAAAGTAAGTGTGTTTTATCTACGAAGTATTTTTGTAGAAAATCTTATTTCTGTAACTCTAAATACTGTTTTGTGAATATAATGAGTTGAGTGGTTCATGTTTATTCATCAGAATGTGTTCAGAGATGCGCTCCCTGGACTTCAGAGAGAGAGAGAGAGAGAGAGAGAGAGAGAGAGAGAGAGAGAGAGAGAGAGAGTGTGTGTGTGTGTGTGTGTTTGCGTGCTGAGATGAGAGAGCAGCTGCTAATCCTGTAAGCAGCTCACTACTTTGAATAAAACACAGCTCACATCCCTTACTGTAAATGCGGAATATAACTAACAGTTATTATTTCTTTGTCTTCAGTGCTTTCCACATTTACACTACTTTTTAAAAGTTTGAGTTTATCAGTCAAACTTTTAACATATTAAATTGCTAAAAAATTACAGTAAAAACACTTACAATGTTACAAAAGATTTCTTTGACATAGTGTGAACACTGCAGCACTTCTGGGTTAGAAAACCTGTGTCAGCATCGCATGCATGCATGGTGGTGCTCACGTGGGCAGCGTCGGCCAATGGTAAGCCGGCGTTCTGGCGTGGAACTCGGAAGTGCTACATAGGATGAGATGAGGAAGAAATTGTTGAATACATTTATTTTAGTTTTTTTTCCGTGCACAAAAAGTATTCTTGTCCCTTCATAACATTAAGGTTGAACCACTGGAGTCACATGGACTATTGTAACGATGTCTTTACTAGCTTTCTGGACTTTGACATTGCTGCCAATGGAGGGGTCAGAGAGCTCTTGGATTTCATCAAATATATATTGTGTTCTGAAGATGAACGAAGGTCTTACGGGTTTGGAACGACATGATGGCGAGGAATTAATGACAGAATACATTTTTTGGGGTGAATTAACTCTTAGTGTTACCAGTATGTGTGGTGTGCATGAGTGACCAATAAGCGTCTCAAATCAGTCACTTTGTAGGGTTCTATGCCACAGAAACAGACCGCTGTTTAGGTGCGAGGCAGCTCACAATAGTTTTGAGTAGATGACACATATTCGCTGTTCTCCTGCTGTAGAGCAGTGGTGAAGCTGCTTATTTCACCCGTGTGCAGTAACCAGCTGAATTACTGTCCAAAGCTCAGCCCTCCAGACACCCCTGTACACTGATCCTCACTGCTGAAAATCAATTTATGTGACAGAACCATCATCCCGCCATCACCTGGCTCCATGCATGCGTCAGTAAAGCTGAACCCTGATCGCCCATCAGGTTCTATTTAAAGCTGCACTTGTCCCTAGCGTTCTGTCTGTTGGGTCTGGCTGAGACGGGCAGTCTGAGACCATTTGAGCCTTTCGGCGATGCCAGCGGAGCGGAGCGGAGGGGACCTCTCATCAACCTGTGAATGAGATGATGAGATTCACTCAACACCTGCTGACAGCCTCTGTCCCAGCATCTGCCTCTCTCTGTCTGTCTCCTAAACAGAAACTCAATGAGACAAAGTCTTGTTTGCTCGGGAGTGTGAGAGAGAAGCAGTGCTGGTGTTGAACTCAAGACTATAACATTATTCAGCATGAGCTTTTCAATTGTTCATTGTCAAAAAAATTGCCAAAATACCCAAAAATGTACATTTTCGACTCCCCCCTCATGTCATCTCAGATGGGTGTGACTTTTTTTCTTTAAAGCACAAACAAATGTAGAAATATACACTATATTGCCAAAAGCATTGGGACACACCTCCAAATTATGAAATGTTCCAATAACCTCCATGGCCACAGGTGTATAAATCAAGCACTAGGCATGCAGACGCTTCTGCAAACATTTGAGAAAGAAAGGGTCACTCTCAGGAGCTCAGTGAATTCAAGCATGGTACTGTGAAAGGTTGCCACCAGTGCAATAAATCCATTCGTGAAATTTCCTCACTACTAAATATTCCACACTCAACTGTTAGTAGTATTATAACAAAGTGGAAGCCATTGGGAACAACAGCAACTCAGCCACAAAGTGGTAGGCCACGTAACATCACAGAGCGGGGTCAGCGCATGCTGAGGTGCACAGTGCACAGAAGTCACCAACTTTCTGCTGAGTCAATAGCTACAGACCTCCAAACTTCATGTGGCCTTCAGATAAGCTCAGGAACAGTGCATAGAGAGCTTCATGGAATGGGTTTCTGTGGCCGAGCAGCTCATCCAAGCCTTACATCAAGTGCCATGCAAAGCGTTCAGTGCCACAAACCTGTACCAAGTTTTCTACCATTCCGATTAAGTAAAAAATAAAAACGAAACGTAAAAATTTTCGGTAAAAAATTACAGAAGAGCACCAGAGAGTTAAACACGTTAGACAATATGTGATGAAAGAGTGAATTCTGCAACGCACCTTACCCCTACACTACTGCTACTGTGGACAATCCAGCATCTTCTGTAAGAAGATGACATTGGGCGGAGCTAGTGTAAATAGCCTCTGCCAACAAAAATAAAATAGACACTGTTCTTTTTTTTTACTATATAGGCAGCCACGTTTTATTAACATTATTATTATTTAGACCCAGTGAACCTGACCAAATTACAGATCACTTCTGATTGGCTAAATCCTGTTGATATCCATGCTGATTGCCCTTCCACCCGTTGAGATCTATTTGTACGCATGTGACAGTCACAGAGGGAAGGAGTGAGCATGTAATGGCAGCTGTGTTAGTGAGGTCAGCGGAGTGGACACTTCTCCAGGGCTCTGGATGGATCTGTCAGGTCACATCTGACCTGAACCAAATGAAATAGATAGCACAAAGAATCCAGTCCACACACACACCCACACACACACAGCCAGTGCTGATTTAAGCCACAGCTACCTCTTCCTCCATTTCTGCTCTAGATTGTATCTCATCCGTTTGATTCTGCAACTGTTCTTCTTTGGTTCTATCTCATTCAGCTCAGTCGTTCGCCCCCTCACACCTTTTTTATGTCCGAGATAGCATCTCTCACAAACACACACAATAACAACAGACGGTGTAAGTTGTGTGGGTGTCAATGGTCTAATTCTCCCTCTCTCTGTTCTCTTCTGCAGTCATCAGAGTCAGACGACATGTTGGGACCATCCCAAGATGACCGAGCTGTATCATTCTCTTTGTAAGTAACTCAAACACACACACAGAGTCGAATACGTCTGAGAGACGCGCTGAGAGCAACTGAAGTCTCACCAAAACACACAGATGAATAAATACTGGACAGCAAGTGTCCGCAGAGACCCACTGACAGTGCAGGTGTGTGTCTGTGTTTGCCGTCTCTGAGTCCAAACACACACACACATACACACACGGACACAAGGAGAGTTATTCTGAGAGGACACAAACATGGCACCAAACCAGATGGGTCACTTTTGTGTTCATAACACACATTTTTTTACAGCAGTTTATTAATCGTATATTAATGTTATATAAATATTAATGTTGATTTATAAATATTTTTTTAACTCATTTTTGTTTAAAATAAATGAACTTATTATCTAAAACTGAACATTTTAATGTAGTAGTAGTTTATGCAGAAATTAACATCAAACTTGCTACTAATGCTAATGCTAATGCACACTGTCACTGAGTGTGTTTACATGTACAGCAAAGCTAGACACTAGAAAACCGTGTTAATATGAGATTTTAATAGCAAATTAAATCTGATGTCAAATGTGATGTGTGCACAAGCACTCGAAGCAGTAAAAGTTCAACCTGTTACATGACCTTTACAATTCTTTTGACTTATTAACCTGAACCGGTGTCAGATCACACTTGTAAACACGCTCATTAACACACACCTTTTTAAGGATGAAGTTAAATGTCCTTTTGTTGTGAAATATATAATGAAATAGGCTCTTTATAACTAAGTTTGTGGATGGCAGATGTTCTGCTATTTATGGATTCAACATGTCGCAGTGTTTTTTAGACGAAACATTGATCTGTTTGAAACAAAGAAACATTGAAACAAAGATCTGTGGATCTTTTTTCACACACACAGAACTGATTCACCCAACATTCATCCTCAGACTCAGTTCACAGGCAGTTCAGTTCAGTTTACAGTCTTTGTGTTATCAAACTTTCATGTTGTTCACTTTTCTTGCGCTTTCTCTTCTGTTTCCTTTTAGCTGACCTCAACAATGTGCGGTTCTCTGCATACAGGACGGCTATGAAGATCCGCCGGCTACAGAAAGCCCTCTGCTGTAAGTGTGTGTGTGTGTGAGTGTGATTGTGAGAGAGAGACAGTGTGTGTGTGTGAGTATATGTGTGCGCGTATGAGTGTGTGCGTGCGTATGTGGTGTGTGTGGAAAGATTAGAGCTGCATCGTTGAATCGTCTCACTCCATCAGCTCAATTAACTCAGAGAGGCCCAATTAACAGCACAAAGAGAATTCGTTAGGTGTGTGTGTGTGTGTGTGTGTGTGTGTGTGTGTGTGTGTGTGTGTGTGTGTGTGTGTGTGTGTGTGTGTGTGTGTGTGTGTGTGTGTGTGTGTGTGTGTGTGATGTCTTCCGTCACTTCCATGCCTCAAGTCCTCATCATTTGCATGTGTGTTTGTTTTTTTAGTTGTTAATAGGTCTAATTAAAGAGTTTAAGCAGGGAATATGTCATCCATCGCTCCATCGAAGTGTTAATGGTTGATATGCTGACACGTGTCCTAACTGAGCGTGATGTGATGAAGAGACAAGCAATAAAACCTCCATGTTAATCGAGGTGTTTGCGTTAACAAGGCATTTTGCCCGGTAGCTTAGTTTCTGTTACAGCTCTGTCCACAATACCAGTCCACATAACTGCGTATCTTAAACAGTAAACATGTTCTGATTGGCTGTTATTTTGTTTCTTTGTGTATATATTGAATATATACAAAATATATGCAATGATTACACTAATAATGGCTAATATATTATGATGCTTACACATTTTGTTCATCAAGATAATCTTGAGAAATGAACACTTTTTATGACTTCAACAACAAACTGGTACACCATGGTCACATGAATTTTAAATTACGACCATTAATCTTCCGATAACTCTTTGAGGCCCTTTTTTAAAACATTTTACTGAAAGTTTGAGTTTGCAAGAGCATGATTATAAGCACAACGAGGCTGTGAAAGTGAGTAGTGAGTAGATGAGTTTACTTGTTCAGCTGGTGGCGTTTAATGTCCTCGGCCGCACTTTTTAGTCCCATATAGACACTTTTTTTAGCCGAATGGTTGAAATTTTAGCCAATGGTTGAAAATGGTGCTTGTGGGATACATGAAAAGCAAACTGTACAAACGCCTACCTTGATGAGTTCAGTGGATATCAGAGAGCTTTGGGGTTGTTTGTAACACTCACATTAAATCTTAAAGACAACTTTAATATAAACTTCAAAATGTAAGTTTTGGCTATAGGTTTCCATTCAGTTTTCAAAAAGAAATGTGCATTGTTAATTAAAACACATTCAGAACAGGTATACTATTTTTGTATAATAATATTGGCTATCACTAATGATCAGTTTGGTTATCGATTAATCATCGATTATTTTGACGATTAATCAAGTATTTGGGTATTTTTTTGTGGTTATAAAAACAGACCTAAGCAATCCTTTAAAACAATTTAAAATGCATGAATAATAACAATGAAACAATTTTAGGTTCAAATAACAGACACTCATAAACAACACTCTTAAAATACATAATATAAACAATCAGGTTGTGTGGATTATGTATTATAACAAATGCCTGCAGAGGGTACAGTCGCCTGGTGTTGTTACACTTTACAGCAGATCAAATCCATTTAATATTGGCCAGACGGTTCTTTCAAATGTTTACTTCATCTTTAATATTTTGCCTCTTCTTTACGCTAGAAATGCTACAGCCATTAACAAGAACATGTGGACATCAAAAACATGCAAACTCAGAACTTTTATTTTGAAATCACGATGAACGGTTTGCATATTTAGAAACATATTGATGTATTCTTCTGCGTTGGCATAGATTTATAAAATATTTATGTTAAAATGTTTATGTTACAAATGGTGCACATTGCGTTCCCAGATAAACGTTTTAAGCAACCCAAACTGCATAAGTAGAGACGGAGCTTCACGCATGAAATGATAACAGTTCACGTGGAGCAGCATCTGGGAACTCTGAGTGTCCTACATGCATGTAAATAATTAAAGCGCATATATATTAAACACGCAGGGAATTCACAATAGCACAATGCTACAGAATGGCTTTAATACATCGTGCAGCCTTAGAAAACTCTCATGGATTCTCATCCGTAGGTTTATTCTCGTCGTATTTTGCACAAGTAAATTGCAATCAAGGATTTTTTAAAAACCGAGTACTTGAATTTAATTAAGGATTCGTGACAGCCCTAATAATAAAAATAATAATGTAGTATCCACTGCAATAATAACAATAATGATCATTTTTGTGTAACAGTGACAGCCTTATTCACAACCTTATCTTGTATTATGTAATGAGAGCGTTTTGAGATTTAAACTAGAGAGGGTAAGTTTAGTTCATTGCCATACTGTCCTTTAAAACTCAAGCGATTTAAAAATGATGCCGGAACTGCTTATTGAAGTACTCAAATGACATTTCTTTTAAATAATTAAATATTGCTGTTGTTAAATATCAATCAATCAATCAATCAACTTTATTTATATAGCGCTTTTACAATGACGATTGTTTCAAAGCAGCTTCACAGTGTTAAACAGGACAACATTGCAACAAAATTTGATTTGGCTAGTTTAATTTGGATAGTTTATAGAATTATATATGACCAAATTAATAAATTCTATTTGTATATTTAGTTGAGTAACTTGGATCATAATTTGAGTGTCCCCAACTGAGCAAGCCAAGCCAAAGGCGACAGCCAAATAGCCACTTGGTTGAAAAAAATGCCCTTTAATGTGTTTTTAATTACTATTGAATTACTTATTTTTAAAATATGTTTATTTTTCAGAGCCTCCAAATGTGGTCTTGATGTTCTAAGAACATCTCTTCTTATGCCCCAGAAATGGCAGAACTCTCTACTGAGTGAAGTTAGAAAGTCAAAATCTCTTAGAACATTTAAATCTGACTCACTATTTCAGAAAAGCTTTCATTTGATGGTCCCACCTTATATTATATAACTACCATGTGTCAAAAAATAGGTACAATGTACTTATTGTGTTCATATTGTATTGCAACACACATTTGCTGATATTGAGGTGAGATACAGGTAAAGTTAGGGACAGGTGTGGTGGTGTGGGTAAGATTAAGGAGTAGGAACCTTACCTCTTCTGTGAAACTTGGGTGGTGGTGGTGGTATTATCATGGTTTGGGCCGGTTAGGCTGCATCTAGGCAAGGACGAATTGCCTTCATATATGGAACAATAAATTCTGAATTATTCCAGCGAATTCTAAAGGCAAATGTCAGGACATCTGTCTGTGAACTAAAGCTCAAGAGAAAGTGGGTCATGCAACAAGAAAACGACCCCAAGCACTCAAGTCGCTCTACCAAAGAATGGTTAAAGAAGAACAGAATTATGTTTTGGAATGGCTAGTCAGAGTCCAGACCTTAATCCAATTGCAATGTTGTGGAAGGGCTTGAAGCAAGCAGTTCAGGTGATGAAACCCACCGACTTCCCAGAGTTGAAACTGGTCTGTACTGAGGAATAAGCTCAAATCATTCAGCGGTTAAACTTTTTGTTGCCATTATTGCTGCACAAGGGGATCACACCACATACTGAAAGCAAGATCACGTACACGCTTTTCTCAATAAATAATTGACAAAGTATATATTTTTTGTCTTCTTTGTGAACCTCTTATGATGTTTTTGGGAAAATTCTAAAAGAACTTTGCGTGTAAGCCTCACTCCATTGCCCTTAAGAGGCGTGCTAGCATGGAAGCTCGTTTCCACCACAGAATAAAACATTTTAAAAGATAATTGCGACTTTTTATCTCACAATTGTGAGTTATAAACTCTTAATTGAGACTTTATATCATGTAAAGTCAGAATTGTGAGATAAAAAGCTGCAATTACTTTTTTAATGTGTTCTGTGGCGGAAATACTCGAGCAACTGACATGAGGGGTTGCAGCCTTTAATGTCCTTGTTAGTGCACCCGCCTCCCACGCCGGAGACTGGGGTTCGAGTCCCGCTTGGAGCAGGTCGTGAAGGACCGGTTACATTTGGTGCTGTAACCCGGATGGGAGTAAGGTTTAGGGGGTGATGTAACTGATCTTAAGAGGTGCGACTGACGCGAGGGGCTGCGGTCTTCAGTGTCCTTATTAGAGTGCCCACCTCCCACACCGGAGACCACGGTTCGAATCCCTCTTGGAGCGGATCCAGTAGGACAAAATCAGTGAAGATTTTATAGAAAAAGGCATGTGAAGCACGAGCTGAAGGTGGACGTTTGTACAATTATATTTTTAAAAGCCTTTTACTTACTACAAAAACCTACAAATATAAAGTTTTGATCTTGTTGATTATTAAAAATGTGCAAATCATATATGATACAGTAAGCTTTATAGGGTTAAAAATGATCGCTCAGTCCAGTTCTGAAGGATTTTGATTCCAGTGAAGACTAACATTATGCCTCTCTCTCTCTCTCTCTCACTGTCAGTGGATCTGCTGGATCTGAGTGTGGCTCAGTCCATGTTCCAGCAGCACAAGTTGACGGTAAACTCACAGCAGCTGACGGTTCCTGAGGTCATCAACTGTCTGACGTCTGTCTATGACGGACTGGAGCAGGAACACAAAGACCTGGTCAACGTCCCACTGTGTGTGGACATGTGTCTCAACTGGCTGCTCAATGTCTACGACACGTACGTATGGCACTAGATCTGCACTGCTGGTTTAAAATCCAGCATGTCCTCATGTTGCACAGCTATTCTGGGCATTTTGAAAACGTATGTTTTGATTTGGAAATATGCCAAGACTTATATAACTTCATAACATCAGACAAAGTAAGTTCAAGATGTCTCATTGACATTTGACATTGGCTGCTCATTGACATTGCCTTATGTTTCTGATCGTGTGTGAATGCAGTTGTTTAAATAACATTAAAGTTGCTTCACTATTCTGAATATTTTTATACTAGTGCATTTCTATTGTAAATCAAGTAGGAAACAAATAAATCCCCAAATTTTGCTGAAGGCTTGCCTGGAGCTCAGAGCTGATTGATGTGCTGTGCTATTGCAGAAACTCTCAAGCTCCGAACTTCAGTGCTTCCATGGACTGTGTTATACAAAATAAACACTACCGAAATGTAAACTCTAATCAATAATGGGAAGATGCATATTATTGTCATGTGTTTATTGCTGCCTATTTTCTCTTATCCACTATTATGTTTTTTTATATGCCACAGGGGTCGCAGTGGGAAAATCAGAGTTCTGTCGATGAAGATTGGTCTCCTCTCCCTTTGTAAGGGTCACCTGGAGGAGAAATACAAATGTAAGTCTATCCATCTATCCATCCATCCATCCATAATATATTGCCAAAAGTTTTGGGACACCCTCCAAATCATCACATGGCCACAGGTGAATAAAATCAAGCACTAGGCATGCAGACGCTTCTACAAACATTTGTGAAATTTCCTCACTACAAAATATTGTCAACTGTTAGTGGTATTATAACAAAGTGAAAGCATTTGGGAACAACAGCAACTCAGCCACGAAGTGGTAGGCCACGTAAAATCCCAGAGCGGGGTCAGCGCATGCTGAGGTGCACAGTGCACAGAAGTCACCAACTTTCTGCAGAGTCAATAGCTACAGACCTCCAAACTTCATGTGGCCGAGCAGCTCATCTAAGCCTTACATCGCCAAGTGCAATGCAAAGCGTTGAGAACGGTACTTGCCTGACTGCATTGTGCCAAGTGTAAAGTTTAGTGGAGGGGGGATTAGGGTGTGTGGTTGTTTTTCAGGGGTTGGGCTTGGCCCCTTAGTTCAAGTGAAAGGAACTCTTAATGCTTCAGCATACCAAGACATTTTGAACAATTTCATGCTCCCAACTTTGTGGGAACAGTTTGGGGATGGACCCTTCCTGTTCCAACATGACTGCGCACCAGTGCACAAAGCAAAGTCCATAAAGACATCTGTTTGTCTGGGTTACCCTTTTTCCCTTTTAATGAAAAGTTGATATAATATAATTTAATATAATATAATTTTGACAAAATATTAACATTAAAGTCAACGTAATGTCTGGTTAAATATGGTATTCATATGTTTTACGCCATCGGTGTATGAATGAGTGAATGAATGGGTGAATGTTAGGCAATATGGAATGTGCTTCTGCGGTGCTATAGAAATGCAGTCCATTTACCATTTAAACAATTTACAGTAATATGTACAGTATAACAAAAACATGTTTTTTATATACGATTTGCCACTGTAAATACTTGGTACGGTAACTTAGTTATTAACAGGTTATACAGAAACATTGTTATATTCTTTTAGTGCTGTCAAACGATTAACTGCATCCAGAATAAAAGTTTGTGTTTACATATATACATGTAGTTTGTGTACTGTGTATAATAATTGTTTATACAAATGCACACATATGCATGTATATATTTAAGCAATATTTGTATGTATATACTGTGTGTGTGCGTGTGTACGCGTGTGTGTGTGTTTGTGCGTGTGTGTGTGCGTGTGTGTTTTCTTAAATTGCGATTAATCGTTTGACAGCACTAAGGCATTTCTTACAGTGTTGCATCAGTGTTATTGTTAACCAAGCATAAAACTGTTAAATTCTAAGCAATAAAGCTGAAATACAAATATTAGATAATACAAATTTAAAATTAAGAAAAATGAGAAATGTTGCCTTGGCAACTAACTGAAATAAAATATATTTAAGTAAAAAACACTTAATTGACCTAAACCTTTAGTAAAAGTAAAGTAAAGCTAAATAGAAATATAACATAATACAAATATAAAATCACATAAAATTACTACAGTTTCAACTAAAATGAAAATGAAAACTTAGAAGCTCATTCATAATTAATACTAAAAAAAGCACTGCTGCATTTCACTGGATCGTTCATGGCCTGTAATTGAATTCGTCCATCTGTGTATTAAATATCAAATATACGTAGGATGAGGACTGTGGCTAAACAAAGGCTAATTATTTTTGCTGGTTGAGGTTTTTATGTATTTTCTGATCATTTAAATGTATAGTGAATATGTTGGTGTTTGTGCCCTGCGGTATTGTTAGATCACAGCCTTATGCCTTTTAATTAAGTGTTTGTGAAGCACAGCAAAAACCCCATGATCCCCTATCCCTTTTTTCTGTCCTGTTTTCACCTGAAAGCACAGACTGCACTCCCATGATGCATCCCTCCATGTAATTGGGCTTTTTGCTCTTTTAAGTTGTGACTCATCTCAGGATTCTTTACTCCCCTGAGTGATCAAAACTCATAGCAGGCGAATCCCTGTGCGGGTGCGATCTCCTTGTCTGAGAAACTGTAGATAGATGGGAAATGATGCATCACGCTTGTTGGGATGAAAAACATGTTTTTTCCATTTTCGGTCAGCAGTCTGAGGTTCCCTCTGCCCGGTCAGCACTTTGTACAGCAGTGCTGAGTGACAGACAATCACAGATGCTTCAGTGCCGGGTTAGTTCGCTGACCTTGAGTTAACACACACCACACAGTGAAATAGAGTCTGTGTGACTTTAGTTGTGTGTGCTGGAGTGAGAATAGAGTTTCCTGAACTGCTCTGATGCTCTCAGGACAGAGGTCTGGAGTTCAGCACTGTGTGTGTGTGTGTGTGTGTGTGGACTGGTAATCCCTACGGTATGGGGACAAAATGTCCCCACAAAGATGGCAATATCCAAATTTTTGTCCTTGTGGGGACATTTTTTTGGTCCCCATGAGGAAAACATCTTATAAATCACACTAAGTGATGTTTTTTGAAAAAGTAAAAATGCAGCATGTCTCCTGTGATGGGTAGGTTTAGGGGCAGGGGCAGTGTAGGGGGATAGAAAATACGGTTTGTACAGTATAAAATGCATTACGCCTATGGAATGTCCCCATAAAACATGGAAACACAACATGTGTGTGTGTGCGTGTGTGTGTGTGTGCGTGCGTGCGTGCGTGCGTGCGTGCGTGCGTGCGTGTGTGTGTGTGTGTCTGTGTGTCTGTGTGTGTGTGTCTGTGTCTGTGTCTGCGTGTGCGTGTGCGTGTGCGTGTGCGTGTCTGTGTCTGTGTCTGTGTCTGTGTCTGTGTCTGTGTCTGTGTCTGTCTGTGTCTGTGTCTGCGTCTGCGTCTGCGTCTGCGTCTGTGTGTCTGTGTGTGTCTGTGTCTGTGTCTGTGTCTGTGTCTGTGTCTGTGTATGCGTGCGTGCGTGTGTGTGCGCGCTCTGGCAGGGGTCTCCTCTTGCTGTGGAAATCAAGGTCATATCCATCCCTAAGCCAAGGTCAGAAAGAGAGACGGATGAAAGATGATAGAAAATGACACTTATCATTAACTTTAGTTTGCTTGAATGTTTATCCACATTTATATTTTAAAACGTAGTTTACTGAAGGTTTTGCTTTAAATATCAAATTTAAAAAAAGGCAAGCTAAATGATCTTTTCAATGTATCCGTATAGATGATGCTAGCTGAGAAGCATTTGAAAAACACTCTCTGATCTGTTGAATTCATGTGAGTGGACAGATAATGAACTATTAAGAGCTGTGAAATATGATTTTATTGAACTGCAGCAAGTGGTTTATTCAGACAGTTTAATCTATCTGTCTATGTATTTGTCTAGTTATTTCTGTCTCTCCATCATCCATCCATCTGTCTGTCTATAGTTCTGTCCATCTGTTCATCTGTCTGTCTATAGTTCTGTCCATCTGTTCATCTGTCTGTCTATAGTTCTGTCCATCTGTTCATCTGTCTGTCTATAGTTCTGTCCATCTGTTCCTCTGTCTGTCTATAGTTCTGTCCATCTGTTCATCTGTCTGTCTATAGTTCTGTCCATCTGTTCATCTGTCTGTCTATAGTTCTGTCCATCTGTTCCTCTGTCTGTCTATAGTTCTGTCCATCTGTTCATCTGTCTGTCTATAGTTCTGTCCATCTGTTCCTCTGTCTGTCTATAGTTCTGTCCATCTGTTCCTCTGTCTGTCTATAGTTCTGTCCATCTGTTCATCTGTCTGTCTATAGTTCTGTCCATCTGTTCCTCTGTCTGTCTATAGTTCTGTCCATCTGTTCATCTGTCTGTCTATAGTTCTGTCCATCTGTTCATCTGTCTGTCTATAGTTCTGTCCATCTGTTCATCTGTCTGTCTATAGTTCTGTCCATCTGTTCCTCTGTCTGTCTATAGTTCTGTCCATCTGTTCCTCTGTCTGTCTATAGTTCTGTCCATCTGTTCATCTGTCTGTCTATAGTTCTGTCCATCAGTTCTGTCCATCTATCTATCGTCTATCTATCTATCTATCTGTTTGTATTTCTGTCTGTCTGTCAGTGTGTGTGTGTATATATATATATATATATATATATATATATATATATATATATATATATATATATATATATATATATATATATATATATATATGTATATATATATATATATATATATATATATATATATATATATATACAGTATTGTTCAAAATAATAGCAGTACAATGTGACTAACCAGAATAATCAAGGTTTTTAGTATATTTTTTTATTGCTACGTGGCAAACAAGTTACCAGTAGGTTCAGTAGATTCTCAGAAAACAAATGAGACCCAGCATTCATGATATGCACGCTCTTAAGGCTGTGCAATTGGGCAATTAGTTGAATTAGTTGAAAGGGTGTGTTCAAAAAATAGCAGTGTGGCATTCAATCACTGAGGTCATCAATTTTGTGAAGAAACAGGTGTGAATCAGGTGGCCCCTATTTAAGGATGAAGCCAACACTTGTTGAACATGCATTTGAAAGCTGAGGAAAATGGGTCGTTTCAAGACATTGTTCAGAAGAACAGCGTCTTTGATTAAAAAGTTGATTGGAGAGGGGAAAACCTATAAAGAGGTGCAAAAATGATAGGCTGTTCAGCTAAAATGATCTCCAATGCCTTAAAATGGAGAGCAAAACCAGAGAGACGTGGAAGAAAACGGAAGACAACCATCAAAATGGATAGAAGAATAACCAGAATGGCAAAGGCTCAGCCAATGATCACCTCCAGGATGATCAAAGACAGTCTGGAGTTACCTGTAAGTACTGTGACAGTTAGAAGACGTCTGTGTGAAGCTAATCTATTTTCAAGAATCCCCCGCAAAGTCCCTCTGTTAAAAAAAGACATGTGCAGAAGAGGTTACAATTTGCCAAAGAACACATCAACTGGCCTAAAGAGAAATGGAGGAACATTTTGTGGACTGATGAGAGTAAAATTGTTCTTTTTGGGTCCAAGGGCCACAGGCAGTTTGTGAGACGACCAAACTCTGAATTCAAGCCACAGTACACAGTGAAGACAGTGAAGCATGGAGGTGCAAGCATCATGATATGGGCATGTTTCTCCTACTATGGTGTTGGGCCTATTTATCGCATACCAGGGATCATGGATCAGTTTGCATATGTTAAAATACTTGAAGAGGTCATGTTGCCCTATGCTGAAGAGGACATGCCCTTGAAATGGTTGTTTCAACAAGACAATGACCCAAAACACACTAGTAAACGGGCAAAGTCTTGGTTCCAAACCAACAAAACTAATGTCATGGAGTGGCCAGCCCAATCTCCAGACCTTAATCCAATTGAGAACTTGTGGGGTGATATCAAAAATGCTGTTTCTGAAGCAAAACCAAGAAATGTGAATGAATTGTGGAATGTTGTTAAAGAATCATGGAGTGGAATAACAGCTGAGAGGTGCCACAAGTTGGTTGACTCCATGCCACACAGATGTCAAGCAGTTTTAAAAAACTGTGGTCATACAACTAAATATTAGTTTAGTGATTCACAGGATTGCTAAATCCCAGAAAAAAAAATGTTTGTACAAAATAGTTTTGAGTTTGTACAGTCAAAGGTAGACACTGTTATTTTTTTGAACACACCCCTTTCAACTAATACCCCAATTGCACAGCCTTAAGAGCGTGCATATCATGAATGCTGGGTCTTGTTTGTTTTCTGAGAATCTACTGAACCTACTGGTAACTTGTTTGCCACGTAGCAATAAAAAATATACTAAAAACCTTGATTATTCTGGTTAGTCACATTGTACTGCTATTATTTTGAGCAATACTGTATATCAGTCTATCTTTCTATCTGTCTCATTCTGTCTTCCTCTCTGTCTATTTATATGTCTTGCTATCTACATTAATCTGAGATAGATAGATATTGTTATCATCTCTCTTGTGCTCATGTCTCGCATCTTTTGCTTCATCTCTATTAACATTTTAAGAACGCTGTGCAAATTAAAAGACATTATTATGTAAACTTTGGTTACACTTTATTTCTATAGTCCACTTAAGACATTCTATGAATTATAAGTAATTTTGCAACAACATGTCCACTTACCATTAGTGTATTAGTAGACTGTTAGGTTAGGTTAGGTTAGTGTTAGTAGAAATAGTTGACATGTAGTTGCAAAGTTACTTATAGTCAGTTGAGTGTCTGTTGGGGAGTGTCACAATAAAGAGTAAGCAGATATTAAGCAGACAGTCTTCTAATACTCTAACGTGTCTCTCTCTCAGGTCTGTTTAATCAGGTGTCATCGGCGGGCGATACGTGTGATCAGAGGCAGTTGGGTCTTCTGCTGCATGATGCCATTCAGGTGCCTCGACAGCTGGGAGAGGTGGCGGCCTTTGGCGGGAGCAACATCGAGCCCAGCGTCCGCAGCTGCTTCCAGCATGTGCGTGAACACACACTCACACACACATAAGTGCATTATGACGATCACAGTGTGTGTTTCACTCTGATATATATGTGTTTATGATATGTGTATCTGTCTTGTTCAGTTTTGAATTATTGAAGCCGTCTGCTCGTGATATCCTCACATTACCTCACACACAGTTTCGGTGTGTTAATGGTGTTGTCAGAACGAGTGTTCATATTTTTGTCCTTTACTCACTTCACTTGTGTAAATCCTACAGCAGACTGGGAGGCTATAAATACACACTTTAAAAATCTATCTATCTATCTATCTATCTATCTATCTATCTATCTATCTATCTAATCATAATTTTGTCTGTCTGTCTTTGGTTCTGTCTATTTGTCTGGTTCTGTCTGTCATTCTGTTGTTCTGTCTTTCTGTCTGTCTCTGTCTTTCTAGTTGTATGTCCGTCTGTCATTCTGTCTGTTATTATGTCTATCTGTATTTCGTTCTGTCTGTCTGTCTGTCGCTCTATCTTTCATCATGTCTGTCTGTTGTTCTGTCTATCTATCTGTCTTTCTTTCTGTCTGTCTGCCGTTCTGTCTATCTGTATATTTTTCTGTCTGCCGTTCTGTCTGTCTGTCTGTCTGCCTGTCTGTAGTTCTGTCTGCCATTCTGTCTCTGTCTGCCATTCTTTCTCTGTCTGCCATTCTGTCTCTGTCTGCCGTTCTGTCTATTTGTCGTTCTGTCTCTGTCTGCCATTCTGTCTGTCTGTCATTCTGTCTATCTGTCTGTCGTTCTGTCTATCTGTGTGTCATTCTTTCTGTCATTCTGTCTATCTGTCTGTCTATCTGTTGTTCTGTCTTATATGTCTGTCTTTCTGTCTGTTGTTCTGTCTGTCTGTCTGTCTGTCTGTCTGTTTTTTCTGTCTGTCTTTCTGTCTGTCTGTTGTTCTGTCTGCCGTCTGTTGTTCTGTCTTATATGTCTGTCCGTCTGTATGTCTTATCTGTCTGTCTGTTATTCTGTCTGCCGTCTGTCTGTCTGTTGTTCTGTCATTCTGTCTACCTGTCTGTAGTTCTGTCTGCCGTTCTGTCTATCTGTCTGTCGTTCTGTCTATCTGTGTGTCGTTCTGTCTGTCATTCTGTCTGTCTGTCTGTCTGTTGTTCTGTCTGTTGTTCTGTCTGTCTGTCATTCTGTCTATCTGTTTGTCGTTCTGTCTATCTGTGTGTCGTTCTGTGTGTCATTCTGTCTGTCTGTCTGTTGTTCTGTCTGTCTGTCTGTCATTCTGTCTATCTGTTTGTCGTTCTGTCTATCTGTGTGTCGTTCTGTCTGTCTGTCGTTCTGTCCATCCATCCTGAATCTATTTATCTACCGTTCTATTATTCTAACAATCTACTGTCCTACAGATGACTTCTCATCTGTCATTTTCCAATGTCCGTCTCTCAGTCTGTCTGTCTGTCTGTCTGTTTTGATTGCACTCAGTGTGAAGTCTGAAGTGTTTTGAAGAGAGAGAAATTGTCATTTATAAATGAGTGAGGATGAAGAGGAGGGGAAAGGTCCAATCAGACCTTACTGACAAGAAGAGATGTCATCACTGCAGAGAGAAATAATACTGGAAATAAAGGCTAGGTGCGATTTTCAAAGGAGGAGGCCAGACATTTCACATGAAAGCTGAGAGAGGAAATAAATGAATGATGAAAGACAGATGATTGAAGGGATGACAGACAGACAGGACAGTGTCACTCCTGAAGCCATTTGCAGTCCGTCAGTGATGATGGATGGAATCAGCCAAACGGCCAATTTCAGTTTCTCTTCTTGCTCATGGGTGTCTGGAAATTTAAGAGCACAAAACATGTCAACAGGTCAGAGTTCAGAGGTTTAGGTTATGACAGATCTCAACATAAGTGCAGACCTACAGACATCCATCAATTCAGAGGCTGTGTGTGTGTGTATGAGATCTGCTGCTTACATCACTGCCAAGATTGTTACTGCTGTACATAAAGAGCCAAATCAATTAATCATTGTCCTATTTGATAATTTATATTCCATTGACTTTCATGGGAAATATGAGAATGTGTTCATGAGTTCAAATAATTACAGGAATGCTCCAGGTTCAAAACAAGCTCCACGTGCCACATCGTTGGCATTCTGACGATACCACAGAAATGATTTCAGCCCATTCCTCAGTAAACACAAACAGGAATCATGCTTACAGTAATGCACTTACAATGGAACACACACCCATGATAAACAATAAAATACAAGCAGTTTTAAAAGTATAGCCACGAAAATTAAACAATAAATATATAAGTTCAACCAAAAAATGTATTGTTTACTAACCCTCATGTTGTTCCAAAACTGTTACCTTTCTGCTGCAGAACACACGCACAAAAAAGATTTATAAATATTTATTAATGTCTGTATGAAATGTTAACTTCATGACCATGTAAAGACATTAAATCCTGTAACTTTGACATATGTGCAATACAAGCGGAAAGAGTCTCTGCACATAATTCAAATGCGCTGGAATTATATCAGTAATTTTGTCTCAGTAGCCTTCATCCACCTGTAATGTACTCCCACCAATAAAATGCGGATTAAAGCCCAGTTTCCACCGAAATTTCCCGGAACAAAATTACCCAGGATTTTTATTTTCATTTATTATTAACTTTTTCCCCCCCAGACCTGTTGCTGCCTGCGTTTCCATTGCGGTGATGTATGACTGCGTGCAGGAAGCAAGCATTTGGCTGCACACGTGTCTTCTCCGTTTTCACAGATTTGCCTTTTTTGGGGTTTGTGCGTGGATGATGATGGTATAGTTTCAAAACGATTTCAAACCTATTTAATGGTTTGCGTTCTCAAGCCACCAAATGCTGTTGCCATGTGGATGGGGTCTGGAGCGCATTGTGGGTTTTCTGTTTTAGTTGAGGACGGTGTTGTTTAAAGCGCCCCTTTTTACAAGATGTAATATAAGTCTCAGGTGTCCCCAGAGTGTGCCTGTGAAGTTTCAGATTTAACTTCCTAACAGATCATTTAATATACCAATTTGAAAATGGAAATGTTAGGGTTGAAGAAAAGTGAGCTGTTCTGTGCGTGGCCCCTTTAATGCAAATGAGCTGCTGCTCCCCACCCGAGAGGGCGGAGCCTACACATCTCGTTCACAGCTCATTCACAGCAGTGAACAATGAAAACTGAAACATGATATCTGTTTGTTTTAATGATCATCTCTATCGCAGACACATTCATGTGACATTGCAGTTCTTCATCATCATGAAATATTGTCATCTGCATGCGTTTTAAAGCCTTAACGCTCTCAACTTAAACACACACATGCTCCTGTCGCATGCGCACAGAGCTGGATGTCAGCACATCAATGAGTAGTCATTAAACTAGACTAGTTCTCTATCAAACAACAGAAGATAAACAGAAATTCACACCCTGCTCTTGACTGACTGAACTTTAGTAGCTTTAATAAGAACACATTTCTTACTTGAATGCTGCTGTTAATGCTCTGGAGGAGATAAACATGGCGACTGTGAACAGCTCAGCTCTCTGAGGGAGGGGTCTGTGCTAGTATGTCAGTGTCCATCAACATGTGTGGGCGGGGCCTCTGCAGTGTGACGTCACATCTGGAAACGGCTTGTGCTGAGACTCTGCTTATGATTAATGGGGATTAAAAAAAATGAGTCGGTGGATTTTTACCATTATAGTGTGGTTGTGTACACACACTGCCAACACACATTTATGTTCATTTTGCATAATAAGTGCCCTTTAAGTGCCAAATTAAATAACTAATCGTTTTTATAACAGAAATTAATCAATTAAAAACTTACTTTAGCTTTTCTTCAAAAAGTTCTTAAAATGTCCTGTTATCACTGTAAAGCTGCTTTGAATCAATTGTAAAAAGCGTTGTTAAAAGCGCTGTATAAATGAAGGTGACTTTACTTGCATGCAACTTTCCAGTTCCTGCTGGATTTTGTCCTCCGCATATAAGCTTAAAGGGATAGTTCACCAAAAAATGAAAATTAGCCCATGATTTACTCACCCTCAAGCCACCCTAGGTGTATATGACATTCTTCTTTCAGACGAATACAGTTATAATATCCTGGCTCTTCCAAGCTTTATAATGGGAGTGAATTGTTGGCTCATTTCCATAAATGTTGATCTGCCGGAAGCTAGTTATTTTAGTAACATAAGTTTTAAATATGGATATTTTTCTTACATAAACGCATCACTTTAACCCCCCGGAGCCGTGTGGAGCAGTTATATAATGGATTGATGCACTTTTATTGACTTTAATGAACCAACAAATCACTGCCATTACAAAGCTTGGAAGAGCCAGGACTTTTTTCATATAACTCTGATTGTATTCGTCTGAAAGAAGAATGACATATACACCTAGGATGACTTATAAATCATGGGCTAATCATGGGCTAATTTTCATTTTTAGGTGAACTATCCCTTTAATAAAGCCTGATTCTCATCAGTCCATCTGTCCTTACTGCAAAATGGTGGTTACATGAACTCAACCAATCGGCATGTTCGGCGGCCAAGTCCCACCTCCAAAAGTTCCTGAACTCTGAAAAGTACTACCTCGAGATCAGGGACTTTCTGACGGGGATATTTACCTGGATTTTCATTTAGACCCTGAGGTTGAAACACACAGAATACCACCACAAAGTGCCTAGTTCCTGGGGAAATTTCCTGCAGTGGAAACACAGCTTTAGAAGCTTAAAATATCTCAAATAACACATCCATTTATTCATAAAATATAATACAGTCTTTTTAACAAATCCACAAGCAGCACGTGCCTTCTTTTAAACCCTTCAGAATGTCTTGCCTCATTGACTTCCATTGTAATTGCATTAGTGTGAAACACATTGTTTTATGTTGTTTGTCAAAACGATTTCCTTTGGTAATGTCCATTAAACTGAACTTGTGTTGAACCTGGTTTATAGAGATGCTACTGATGGGCTGTATGACAGATGAGACGCATGAAATAGAATATTCTTCACAGTTCATATTCCTTCTATTGCACTGGTTAAAAATCACCCAGCACCTGCCGACAGGGTGACATCACTGAATGCTCGTTCTTGACGAAAATATTTATGAGGCTGTTATATCTCTATAAAAGCAGCCATGCGATTGACAGTCATTTATAGTGGTCTGCTAGGAAACGTTCGGGCGTCTTTCTCGATTTCAGTCGGGCTGCATTGTTTACGAGTTATTCCCTCAAGCTGTTTATGGGCTTTCTGATATCTCTCCCTCATTGGTTGTATGTGATTACTCTCTTTTCTCAGGTGACCAATAAGGTTGAGCTGGAGCCGAGGCAGTTTGTTGATTGGATGAGGCTGGAGCCGCAGTCTATGGTTTGGCTTCCTGTCCTGCACAGAGTGGCTGCGGCAGAAACGGCCAAACACCAGGCCAAGTGCAATATCTGTAAAGAGTTCCCCATCGTGGGCTTCAGGTACACACACACACACACACACACACACACACACACACACACACACACACACACACACACACATATTTATGTAAGTGTGTATCACCCTGAAAAGGGTTCATTATGCACTGTAAACCCTAAAGCTCAAAATAATTAAATGGTTTGAGTAGAGCCAACGCAAATTAAGCAAATGAACATTTATGAATATTTAGAACTTTCTTTGGAGTTCTCAAAACTGACATATTTTAAGTAATCTGACCTGTTTTATTACTTTGAGTTTTATGAGCTTGTTTCTTTTAATTTAGACTTATGATTACAAAATAAGAATCTGCAAGTTCTGCTTACTTAAACTTTAAATGGCTTAAATTTGAGGCAACTGATTGACTCTTTTTGAGTTTTGCCAACTTATTTGGGTTTACAGTGTGGCATAATGACTGTACATTAGGAGGAAAAGAAGAAACTTCCCAATGATTTGAGAAGAAGGGAATTTTCCCATAGTTTGAGATGTCACACTAGCCCAGTGGTGTCCTGGAGGGCCACTATCCTGCAGAGTTCAGCTCCAACCTCAATTAAACACACCTGAACCAGCTAATCAAGGTCTTACTAGAAACTTCCAGGTTGAGGCAAGCTGGAGCTAAAGGACAATGGCACCCCAGGAGCAGGGTTGGACACCCCCTGCACTAGACAAAGCGTGATATCAAGCAGATCTGTGAGAGATTTAAGACACACACATATGGTTGCGCGTCTGCTGTCTGGGAGCAAAAAGGTTAGATTCACTCCTGAGGCCCAACATTCATCTAAATGTCAGCATCCGATCGCACTCTAAATAAGAGAGAGAGACTGATGAAAGGGATTGTGGGAGAGACATGGGGGACAGACATAGAGTCAGTGCTATTCAGTCTGTTCTCTGATCAGCTCTGACACTTTTCAAAGTTCATCTCTAAAATAGGGCTGTCATTGTTAACGCATTAATAGTGTATTGTCAGTTAGCAGGATGGGGTGATTCTAGGGTTTCAGCCACATATTGATATCAGTCTGTGTGTGGTGTGATATGATGCATCTCTGGAATTTCTGGCATTGTCAAAAGATCAAATCTTGTTTGAATGAGATATGAAATATAATAATATATTTAAAAACAAAAATTTATAATAATGAAATATTTAAGCACCGGTCAATCACGACATATTCCTAATATTGTGCTTGTTCCCTTTTTGCTGCAAAAACCACCCTGACCCGTCAAGGCATGGACTCCATTAGACCCCTGAAGGTGGGCTGTGGTATCTGGTACCAAGATGTTAGCAGCATATCCTTTAAGTCCTGTAAGTTGTGAGGTGGGGCCTCCATGGTTTGGACTTGTTTGTTCAGCACATCCCACAGATGCTCGATTATAGGCCAGGTCAACACCTCAATCTGGTTGTTGTGCTCCTCAAGCCATTCCTGAACCATTTTTGCTTTGTGGCAGGAGCATTATCCTGCCCAAAGAGCCACAGCCACCAGGGAATACCGTTTCCATGAAAGGGTGTACATGATCTGCAACAATGCTTAGGTAGGTGGTACGTGTCAAAGTAACATCCACATGGATGGCAGGACCCAAGGTTTCCCAGCAGAACATTGCCCAAAGCATCACACTGCCTCCGGCGGCTTGCCTTCTTCCCATAGTGCATCCTGGTGCCATGTGTTCTCCAGGTAAGCGATGCACACACACCCGGACATCCATGTGATGTAAAACAAAACGTGATTCATCAGACCAGGCCACCTTCTTCCATTGCTCCGTGGTCCAGTTCTGATGCTCACATGCCTATTGTTGGTGCTTTCGGCGGTGGACAGGGGTCAGCATGGGCACCCTGACTGGTCTGCAGCTAATCAGCCCCATACACAACAAACTGTGATGCACTGTGTATTCTGACACCTTTCTATCAGAACCAGCATTAACTTCCTGAGCAATTTGAGCTACAGTAGCTCGTCGGTTTAATCAGACCACACAGACCAGCCTTCACTCCCCACGTGCATCAATGAGCCTTGGCCACTCATGACCCTGTCGCTGGTTCACAACTGTTCCTTCCTTGGAGCACTTTTGATAGACACTGACCACTGCAGACCGGGAACACCCCACAAGAGCTGCAGTTTTGGAGATGCTCTGACCCAGTCGTCTAGCCATCACAGTTTGGCCCTTGTCAAACTAGCTCAAAACAATCCTTGAAGCTCAACGTGTATGACAAAACAAACCATTGAAGGTAATTATGGGAAAAGCCACCAGAAGACTGCAATAAATCATAGCTATACAACATTTTTATTATATTAGGATATATGAATAATATGTTTTCTTCTTTGCTTCAAAATTTATAGACAGCTTTAATAGCAGAAGCGTGCACATGTACAGCACAATAAATACATGCTGATCAACAGTGTGTGTGTGTGTGTGTGTGTGTGTGTGTGTGTGTGTGTGTGTGTGTGTGTGTGTGTGTGTGTGTGTGTGTGTGTGTGTGTGTGTGTGTGTGTGTGTGTGTGTGTGTGTGTGTGTGTGTGTGTGTGTGTGTGTGTGTGTGGACTGGTAATCCCTACGGTATGGGGACAAAATATCCCCACAAAGATGGCAATATCAAATTTTTGTCCTTGTGGGGACATTTTTTGGTCCCCATGAGGAAAACATCTTATAAATCACACTAAGTGATGTTTTTGAAAATGTAAAAATGCAGCATGTCTCCTGTGATGGGTAGGTTTAGGGGCAGGGGCAGTGTAGGGGGATAGAAAATATGGTTTGTACAGTATAAAATGCATTACGCCTATGGAATGTCCCCATAAAACATGGAAACACAACATGTGTGTGTGTGTGTGTGTGTGTGTGTGTGTGTGTGTGTGTGTGTGTGTCTGTGTGTGTCTGTGTGTGTCTGTGTGTGTGTGTGTGTGTGTGTGTGTGTGTGTGTGTGTGTGTGTGTGTGTGTGTGTGTGTGTGCTGCAGCGTGCGCTGAGGGGTGTATCGGGTGTTAGCTCGTCATCACACGCCTCCATGCTGTATTTTAAACAGCTACTGTGTGCTCTTGTCACAATAGGTGGTGACCTTTTCAAATGCCATGTGTACATACATAATGCCCATGTATTACTGATAATGCTGCCATATTTAGAAGCTTTGGCTAAGTCTCACTGACAACCTCCTGCGTCTCTCGAGGACTGACCGCATCAGACCGAACCATCTTGTTTTCTGAGACGTTTCACTGAGGCAGAGCTCAGTGGTGAGATTCAGTCGGACGTTTGACACAGGAGATATGGGCTGTGTTTTGTCAGAGATGGATAGTAGAGAAGACTAAATAGAATGAGAGAGAGAAACTGAGAAAAAAAAGTCAGTCAACCTGGATTTATTGAGAGAAACTTTGTGTTGATGGAGAAGAAATCCTGGGGCAAATTGATGCATTCACTTACAAATCCATGCAAATGTCATGAATTGTTTAGCAGATTAACAGTTGTTAATTGTTAAAGCAGTAATCCTCAAGAGGTGGTGCGTTGTTTTTGCCACGGTTAAGCGGTTCATCGCGGTTAAGCTGTACTCCCTTAGCAGTAACAAATCACAATCTTGGAATTATAGTTCTGTCTGCTTTCTGAGCGGTTTTGAGATATTGAGCTTCAAAGTTTTTGCATTCTATATAGCAAACATTATATGGGGAACAAAACAATTCCCGTTTATACAGAGAACCTTTAATGTATTCTAAATGTGCAATATCAAAATCCTCTCAAATTTGTAAATGGGGGTTTTTGGAACAGTTCAAATGCAGAGAGAACCTTCTAATATTTAAAAAAAGACTTTCCGCTTGGAATAATAAGGTTCTATTTCACAAAACATGAATTGAAGCAATAATTTTCAAGAAACACAAACAATAATTTGATGATGATAATAATTTAATTTGTTTTAAAATAGAAAATTTGTGTTGTAACCATGTGTCGACATATGAGAAAGTTAAATGTAATGCTTTCTATGACATTTATTGCATATTTTAGGATGAATAATTATTTTCTTGTTCAAGTTAAGTAGATGTTAATTTTCGGGAGGAATATGGTGAGTAATACCGCTAGTTTAAGTTTCCTTTGGCTTAGACAGAAAGCAGCTGCTGTAATGCATCTGACCAGGACTTCATCCACAGAAAGTGGGACAGGTGAAATGGCTTTCTCTCTAGAGATCAGTTTGGATTGAAAAGTTTGTAGACAAACGTTGATGTAGGATTGAGAAAGCCTAGCCGGAAAGTTTCAAGTAATTTTAACAGCTTGAAGTTTGAAATAGGTTTACTTTAGCAGTTTTAAAAGCTAGAATTTTAGATAAATGCATAATACATAATTAATAAATGCAGCCTTAGTGAGCGATAGATAGATAGAAAGAAAGAAAGAAAGAACAAGCAGAGACGGTCCAAACTGTGCATGGCCTTGACAGAGGCGAGGTGAAGTTGTGAGGTTTAACTGACAGTTTCAGTGATCCAGTGGAGTTAGCTTCGGTCACAAGCTCTTTTAAATACTTTTAATTGGTTAAATATTTGCAAAACCCACAGATGTAAAGGGTGACCAAAAGTAATGATTCAGTAAAAAAAATCTAAATGACTGGAGATACGAGGTTTCTTCCCAACAGTGACAAAGAGCTTTAGTAAGTTGGCAGAATCGTGTTACAGGACCTAAAGGATCTGCTGCTAACATCTTGGTGCCAGATACCACAGCACACCTTCAGGGGTCTAGTGGAGTCCATGCCTTGACGGGTCAGGGCTGTTTTGGCAACAAAAGGGGGACCAACACAATATTAGGAAGGTGGTCATAATGTTATGCCTGATCGGTGTGTGTGTATATATATATATATATATATATATATATATATATATATATATATATATATATATATATATATATATATATACACCAAAGTACCAATGGCATGATGTTTAGTATTTCTCAGTGTGAATGCTGTTTTCAGATGTGCCACCCCAGAGAGAAGAGGAGCCGTTTCAGCTTTTTACTGTCATATCATTTATGCAGCAGCGCGGTGGAAATATTGCACACTAGAGGAATTAAACTCTATTGAATTTGCATTTCCTGGAGAGACCAGAAGGAACCAAAAACAAACACCACACACAGTGCTGTCCTCCTCCACACTCAATTTACATTTATATGAAGAAAATCTGTTTAATAAAAATACTTTTAAACTGTGTGTTAATGATGTTATTGGATCAAGCGTGACATGACTGGAGTGAATGAATATTCTCGATAGGACTGTGTATTTCTGGCAAATTCAATAACCAGTGGATTATAGTTTGGCGGAATATCAGGCTGTTTTGGAATTAAGGATTTTAAAGGAATCATCTAAAAATGAAAATTCTCCTCATGTCGCTCCAAACCTCTGTGTTATTCTTTGTTCTGTAAAACAGAAAGGTTCAAATGCTCACGCTGCTTTTCCATACGATGAAAGCATTTTATCATACTAATGGTCAGTGTTTTCTTTCCCTCTTTGCAGATATCGCAGTTTGAAGCACTTCAACTATGACGTTTGCCAGAGCTGTTTCTTCTCTGGTCGCACGGCGAAGGGTCATAAACTAAACTACCCCATGGTGGAGTACTGCACACCGGTGAGTTCGTAGTGCCTGAACGTCTACTACAGTCTTTCTCTACCCGTCAAATCAAGGCATGTGTAATGAAGCTCGCAAATTGGAGCTCATAAAAGAGACATTTCGCATGAATGGACATTACAGCGGGCATTCAGTAGTGGTAGAGCTATGGTCTTTTATTACAAAACCTAGTGAGCTGCCTTTCTGTCTACTGCCTACATAGGCAGCTACCTTTCAAGACGGCTGTCTAAATGAAATCTGACCTCGTTAATAATTTAAAACGCTCCACACACCCAGCTAGCAAGGAGCGCTCTAATCTGTCTAATGTTCTGGCAAGGTTCTCTCAAAGTTGTGAACAAACGTTCTTACGGTAACGTTAAAAGAATGTTTATTCTTAGCTATCTGGTCTTTAATTATGATCTCAAAGCGTGTGTGTACAAAAACATTAATACATTGTTTATGGATTGTTTTTTGTTTTAGTTGGACGTTCGTCTAACATTTTTTAAACATTCCCATAATGTTTCAGAATTATAAAATGGAATGATGCTTTAAAGGGTTACTTCAGCGATTAGCATTAAGCTTTGTATCAGTAGAAACCCGGGAGTATATTCAAATTATCGTACTTTCCCCCCTCATATCACCCTGAGACGAGAGAATTATGTATTTTATTTCTGGAAAAAATCCTCCGATGACGCAAATATCGTCATTTTGCATCATCGGAGGAGTTTTTGTCCAGAGGCTGAAGACTACAGCCAGCAGGAGGCGCTATTTCCTCATGTTTTCAACATCACACTCACAGCACTGCTCGGGTAGCTGCGGAGATTCATGGAAACGGAGCGGTGGAGAGCAAAGTGAGTGTTTCAACTTTTCAAATGAACTTCCTATGAAAGTTAAGCTTCCAAAGACATGAACTGAAAATGCGCCAGACTGTTCATGTGCTGTGAATGCTGCCGCGATTACCTCAGCTCATGTGATGAATGTAATCCGATCCTGTTGCGTTTGTGCCGTGACACTCAATCGGCTCACTCACATTATATCGAACAGACACGTTCAGTGTTTAATTGTAGTGTCTCTAACTGAACTGATTTTATGAAAATGAACGCAGTGGGCAAGTGACCCAGTAAACCAGTAGCCGTGCCTAGAGTGGCCTAGAAGGGAAGCGAAGCAAGTGCATTCTGGGAATTGTTGTCTTTTATTCCCATTAGACAAAAATCGAAAGCTTACAAACTCAAAAATTATCCTGTGAAAACCGTTTTGAAATCAAAACGTTGTGTTACCATGGAAACAGTACTCTAAATTATTTTACTGGGCTCCTCCCCTAGTGGGGGGTGTCAGGTTTCACTACTTCATAATAAAACCCTTTTCTGATCTTGACAAAACACATCATCGGAAAGGTCTGAGTCTCAAGGTTTCATATTTGGTGTTTTGTGATAGAAGTGATATTTGGACTGAAATATATTAATATGTTACAGGAAAATGCATAAAAAAAACCAATGGGATGTGTGACACCCGGTGGATATTTTTGGCACAGCACCTAAACAAACTCTCATGGGAACTTTAAAATTTTTTGTGATATCAGCTTCAAATTTGGAACACAACTTGGTTAGACATACAGCTTTAATTTTACAGTAATTTTAGAATAATACATATTTAGTAAAATATATATTTTATATAAAATAAAAAATATTTAGTACAGTATATTTGATTTACAGTAAATCTAAATTTACATAACTTTTTCATATTTTTAAAGTACTTCCACTTCAGCAATAATCTGCTGAGTGTTTTCTTTAAAACAAGACCAAACCTTGCTCTATATTCCAAAGCATGCTTGAATTACAGCCATTTGAGTTGGGATAGTGCATTTGAACGTTTTGAACATTTTGATAACATTTAGAATTTATTTTTCCCCATAACTTAATGGGAAAGTTATAACGTTTTTTTGTTAGCTGGGTAGGCAGCAATAGTGTGCGTCATACTTTTCACGTGAAGCACATGCAGGATTGGACAGTTGATTTCAGGGCTAGGATTTAGTGTTAGCATGTTGCTAAAATACAAACGCAGTGCCCTAAAGGCCGTGGCACATCAAGCCGATGTTCGGGCAATGTGGGGCCGTTTTTGACAGCTAGTTTTGGTTTCCCTTTTTGAATGATGAATATAGACTATTGATACCTGCTGATATAGACAGATTTACTTACACACAGGCGCAGAACGAATGTGCAAGTTGATAGTCGCCTTGAGTCCTTTTTGTGTGTTTTAGCGCAGCTTTTTAGAGGAGCCGATGAGAGGAGACAACACTGTCAGCTTTCGTCACTGCTAGTTCTTTGACGTCGGTTTGTCCCGTGCTTAATGAGCGCAAACAGCACAACTCCTACACATATTAAATAAAAGGTACATTTTTAATTAAGTAAAGGAGACATGCAATGCTGCTTTAGAATCTCAGCTTTTGTAGGAGGCATAATCCTGCTAAATGCCTTTTGGAACAGCTTTAGCATCAGGAGCACATCTATAGTTTTTTTTTCTAGCTGGGACTGTAAAGTGTGTGGTTGGTGGTCTCCTCCCCCGCTGCAGGCAAGATGGAGAGTAGTTAAAACTCAGAAGGCCTTGATCTATAAGCGTCACCGGCAGGATTTCCTATCACCTCCATAACAGAAGCTGTGTGCAACCTGAAAATTAAAGTGTTTAACTCAACTGTTCAGTTTCGGAGCATGAAATTGAAAAACTGTCAGTCATTGATCAGCATGACAAAAGGTAAACACATTTATTTTTGCTCCCTTCGACTCTGTGTGCAATTTCAGACAAATTAGACTGAATAATGAGTGGTTTAACTTAAACACCGGCACTTCAGAGAAGAAATGTTGCCTTTTTCATTAGTCACAAAGATGGCTGACTGAGGGTTGTGCATTGGCCATCCGGTAGATAGTTTATATCCAGCTCAAGTGTTTTTTTGTGTGGTGTAGTAAAGTGGCTAAACAAAGGTTTGTGGGATCAAACCCCTCGAGGGATTCTGAACACCGCATGAGTCCTGATAAAAAGTGAAGCCAAAGCCAAAGCATCTCGATCTCCCCCAGGTGTCTGGATGCAGTATAGGCCACAAACCCCGCCCTCTCCATGAAATGTAATGGGACATAGACAAACTAAACAGTCAAATTACACTTCAAATAATAATGTTTTTATCATGCTGATGTTAGTTCAAGTATTCCTTCTTTAAATAAGTTAGTTTTTTGTTATTCAATGCTATAAAAACAGAAGTGTGACGTTATGATTAACAGCTGAGATCATCAGCTTCTCTGAGCAAAGTGGTCGTAGAAGCACCAGGTGACTTTATCGAGAACTTTGGGAGGAGATTGGAGCTTTAACTTATATTTCTAAGTTTTATTTCACAAAAAGTTCTGGGGCGCTTGATTGATTGGGCGGGAGTGTTTTTTAGCTGTGACGTGCAATAAACCAATCAGAGTCTCATCTCTCATTCCCTTTAAAAGCCAGTTGTGCTTGAGCCATGGCGGATTCACTATTTACATGACGGAAAGACTGAACACTTCTCCAGAGAGGAATCATTTTATTTTTAATATTAAAAAACGTTTGTGTGCTGCTGCGCATCTCTGTGTGTGTAATAAGCAGAGTTTATGCGTGCTGTGCACCCGCCTATAGGAGCATTTTACTAACATTTACCTTATATTACATTACCTTATACCTTATATAATACAAAAAAAATACTGCAGCATTAACTTCAGACCAGGTTTTTGTTGGTCAATGGCCCAGTTGTTTTCAGTTCTTCAAAATAGCAACGTGCAAACAATGCGCCTGAACACACCTGGTTTTCAGACCAGCACGCCCGTGGGGGAACAGATGAGCGCGAGTGCCTTTGGTATTTAAACAACGTGGTGCTGGGCGTGAAAATGAGAACTGTGTCAGGGTGAAACTAGCAAAAAACACTTGCGTCACACCTGGCTCCGCATTGCGCCGGGTGTGTGATAGCGCCCTATGTGACGGATCTTTTCTTCCTTATTGTACATCCAAGTTTGATGGTTTATCATAAAATTGGCAAATTGGTTCTACACATCTGTTGATAATTGGGCATTGAGATGAATGCGAGTTTGTAGATGATTGAAAGAAAGGGCCGTATTTAAGCGGACTAAATGGCTGAAGAAGCCAGCATATGTCACCAGAGAGATTTCACAGAAAGATCATCATTAAACGTTACGGTCAATAAATAAATAAAATGAATCATACATGTATGAATCTTTCACAATAAGATCAATAACGGGCATTTTGAAAATACACCGATTTATTTTTCTAAAAGAGAAATACTACGCTGTTAAACTTTCTTTAGTTTGTTATTTGACTCGACCAATCAGATCACACTGTGCTTTTCAGAGGGAGGGGCTTCATAGAGACAAGAACTAAACCGAGCGTTACTGGCTGTGAGAAGAGAGGAGCTGCAACAATGGAGAATATGGGACAAAGAATGTTTTTTGAACATTCAAGCACGAAAACCTTTTCTCAGTAGCATATTCTTTCCAGCAATAGTCGTTGTGTTATCAAGGCAACCAGAATGTTCCTTTTTCAATCCATACTAGCAGTGAAGATACCGCTGTGACCTTGAACAAAGCATTTTAACCCCAGGTTACTCCATGTGGATCGTTCCCATAATACGTTTATGGAGCTGTTCTATGAAGCCTCACATAAACGTTCCACAGGCCCAAGAATATCGATTATGACTGTCATAGTACTTTCATAAAACAGTTCTATAAAGAAGTAGTTAATATCGAGTGACATTTCCAACCCAGTATGGCCATTGCTTCGCCAACAAAAATGGTTTACAATGTTGTGATCTATAGAATTGTAATTCTAGGTAAGAGAAGCGATGCAGTAAAACATTTCAGTGCACAGACAACGACACTCGTCCTATTAAATTACTGGGCAGGAACGAACTGTTATATAATAAGATTGTCTTGACAGCGCTGAGCTCAGAACTGCTTTCTGGAGATCACCAGCTGCTATTTAATACTATCAGGTGGCTGATATATTGTTTTATGTTCGGATATAAACTCTTGTTTCTCCTCCATCATCTCTGTCCGGTCATTTGTTGGCTTTTTGTTTTTGGTTGGCATTCAGGGAGGCAGCAGTAATCCTGAATTCATCACTGCTGTCAGACCTCTATCACACACGCGCACACACACATCAACAGTTGTGAAATGTCCGGATACTTCATCTTGACAGGAAGAGAATACCTTTCATTTCCTTTCAAACTGGCATATCCCAGACACTCACACAAACACACATATCTATAAAACACATTTACTTGCGAATCAACAGCAAATATTGTCATCAGCATTCAGAGAGCAGAAGATCAATATTGAACAGAATATGCTTTTTGTGGCCCTCGGTTGGGCTGTTACACCGTTATTGCTTTTTCATTGTGTTGATATTGCTTTTTGTTGTGATATGGTTTTTATTAGTTGTGGGGTACAAAGAGTTTCTTTATCCCAGTGTCAGTCTAAATGAGTAATGTGCTGTGTTCAACTCGCGCTTCCAGCTGGAACTTTAGACTCCTTTTTAATAGGAAAACATGAAAAACACCATTTACTCATGTTGTCTTATTATTTTTCCTCCGTCGAAAAACACAATGTGTAAATTCATACAAGAATTATTTTACAAACGAGATTCATTCTTCTTGTGTTAACTTAATAAGGCCAGTTGAAAGCATGTCGTTTTGGTGTATCAAGCTCAACAAAAGACAAAAATCACCATAAATGCACCATACAAGTATGTCTACTTGACGTACACTAAATTTGTCGCAACATATCAGTATTGATATAATGTTAATACTACACATACCGTAAATAAAAGGTAGTAACTCTCCGGTTAACACTCCAACGCAGCAGATGGCAGTATTGCACATTAATGCTGGCTGCCACCCATAATAAAACTGAAAAAAGATAAAATATTAACTAGCATATTTAAAAGCAACAGAGTTGCACCTAAGTGCTGTACAGTAAGACAATGAGCATATAAAAGAAAGCATAAGAAGAAACAAAATATAATCACATTTGACACAATACCATCCAAATAGTAAATAAATATAAAAATATACCAATAGCGATCTTAATCAAAAGCCAGAGAGAACAGACTGTTCCAGAGTTTAATGAGAACCAAGGAAGAGGAATTCCATACGAACACCCCAGTTTTGCAGGAAGTGCTAATCAGCATGAAGTTCTTTCTGGTCGTTTTGTACAGTAATTGTTACAAGGGCGGGGTAAAACATATACATTTCTCAATTTTAATCGATTCTCATTTTTACGAAACAATATCGATTCTTAAAGGTGCAGTGTGTAGTATTTATAAGGATCTATTGATAGCAATACAATTTAATATACATATCTTTGTTTGCAGTGGTGTATAAAGACCTTACACAATGAACCGTTGTGTTTTTATCACCTCAGAATGAGCCATTTTTAACTCCATACACAGCGTGTCACCTCACAGTGAAATTGCCATTTTGCACCGGCATGTTTCTACAGTAGCCCTAAAGGGACAAACTGCTCTACAGAGCGCTAGTCACTCTCTGCTCTCTCCGACGATATCTTTGTCCTGTGACGGCCACCGTAGCTTTTCTATGTGCTTCGAAGGGGAGGGGTGAGCGGTGTGTGATTGCAATTCACAACCTCACCAATAGATGCCGCTAAATTCTACACACTGCACCTTTAAATCCCAAGAATCATTAGTCATCCTGTTTTCAGTTGATGAATGAACGGAACATTGTAGAGCCCCTCCCATCCAATAAATCGCAATAAGCTTTGTGCTTTGTTCCTTTTTTGTATGACACAAAGTCTCAGATTTCAAATTATGTCCATTTTATAGTGACATTCAAAAAATAAATACCATTTTGGAGCTGTTGAATGTGGCTCCACTCACGTGAACTGAACACTTTAATACCAATTACACCGTGAAATGAACATGAATCATGTAATCACTCAATCAGGGTTTCAACCGCGGAAAACAACGTGAATTATACAGCTTGTGAACAATATGTCATGTAACGTCACATTTACCTCAGAAAAACCATACTCAGTGACCATAAACTTGTTAGTCAGCTAGAAAAATGCATTTTTGCTAAATATTCATTATAATTCTTCAATATTTAATGCATGCTTGAATCCTTTTTCCTCAGCCACCAAATGTTTAGATACAAAAAACACAAAAATGAATTTGAGTAGAAACATTATTAAGTAATTGTAAAGTTAGTATTATAACTTTATTCCTTGTGTATAATTTAAGTGTTTGTATAAACTCAGTTCATTTTAACCTTCAATATTATAACTGACTCCCATGTAGAGTTTACAGCATTAGTTGAGAGATTCTTTTTCCTCGAGAAAATTTTCCATGTACTACATCTGATAATATATCCCAAATAATCAATGTTGAATCAAAATCTAATTGAATTGCAAGCTTGTGAATTCGTGAAATACATTTTTTGTCAATACCCAGACCTAATGGTTACAGACTCTCTCTCCGCCTCCCTACAGTCTTTGTTATAAATGTGATTTACTGGCCAACAAAGACACGACACAAAATAATATAATAAGGTATAATATAATAAGGTAATAGTGTAGTGAGAATGACAGCCCTAATTCAGAGTGTCCTGATGCCGTGTGATAGCTGTATAAGGAACAGACACGAATTTACATAATTGTTTAATGAAATTCTCAAAGACTACTTGCATTACTATTCGACATAAAGGTGCTTTGCATGTGTCTAGAAGAAACACAAAAACCAGTGTCGTTATCATTGGTGTGTTTTTGAATCCTTGTGTGATCCTAGTGGAAGTTTACTCATGCACATGTGCAAAAGAGATCACACAAAAGGCTACAAAATGACTAGCTCATTTTCATCCATGTTCTGTCGTAAACTAAAGGAAATGTATTTGTAAGGCACTTTGCTGTTGTAATTAAACGACTTGTTTTTGTCATGTCGAGCTTTCATGAGAGTGTCAGATCTGGAGTTTATGGGTACTGTTTGTCTGTGGGTTGACGAGTTTATCAAACCAAAATGTTGAAGACCGAATCCTTCTGTGATACACGGGCTGTCACATCCTTGTTTTCGGTTGGTCTAGTCTGCAAGATAAATAGGATTTGGTTTGTGAATATGTGCAGATAAAGAAGACTTTGTGCAGAGATGCAGACACAGAAATCCTGGATTGAAACACCTCGGCTCAGTAGACAAATGGAGGATGAGATGCGTGTGGATGGATCAGTGTTGGATCTGTGGAGACGTGTGTACTTTAAGAGTGCCGGAGTGTGTGTGAGAGAAAATAGTGTGTATGGTAGTGATGGGCTAATGAGCTCTACATGCTCTCTTTAGACTGCATTAGTCTCAAACTGACCCAAAACGTTTGTGTTTGTCTTACAAATAGAGCTTGTTTATTGGCTTAACATCCATGGAACCTTTCCATTCCGCAAAAGATTATTTATAGATTTTTAAAATGTTCTTCACACTATGGGCCCTATTTTAATGATCTGAGCACATGGTCTGAAGTGCATGCCACTTGTGCACTTAGAGCGGGTACGAATCCACTTTTGCTAGTTTAACGCGAAAGGCTTGTCTCTAGTCTCTTAATGGGTGTCATGTCATGGGTGTGTTTTAAGCATAACGTAAACTAATCAGAGTCTCATCTCCCATTCCCTTTAAAAGCCAATCGCGCTTACCATGGCAGATTCGCTATTTACATGACGGAAAGACTGAATGCTTCTCCAGAGAGGAATCTTTTAATTTGTAATATTCGGTATGTTTGTGTACTGCTGCGCATCTCTGTGTGTGTGATAAGCAGAGTGTATATGTGCTGTACACCCACCTATAGACGCATTACTAACACGCCCTTTAAATAACACAAAAATACTGCGATATTGACTTTAGACCAGGTTTTTGTTGGTCAATGGCCCAGTCGTTTTCATTTCCTCAAAATAGCAACACACCCACAATGTGACTGAACACACCTGGTTTTCAGACCAGCACGCCCGTGGGTTAACAGATGGGCACGAGTCGGGCTGAAAATAGCACAAAAAACACATGCGTCGTGCCTGGCATCGCATTGCTCCAGGTATATGATATGGTTCTTCTACGGTATCACTGCGAAAGCTTTATTTTTGAGTGTTTACTTGTGTAACCCTTGTGTGTGCATATTGCTTGCGTCTGCTTATCCCTCCTCTGTTATTTTTATGCGCTTCTAAATATAAAGGAGTATAAAGTTGTGTTTTCAGGTCAGAGATATCTAGAGAACCTCCAGCCGCATTTCCCATTTGTTAGCAAAAGCAATGATGCAAGTGTGTGTCACTTAATTAGAGAACATATGAGTTGTGCCTTCTGGAAGGTTTCCAGGGCTTTGCTGTGGTTGCTAGTGTGTTTGGGATGCTTTCTAAGTGGTGGGCTTTCTGGCCCAGACGAAAGACCCCAATGCCAAGTCTATGATATTCTGCGTGGCTTGGGAGATCTCTATGACATCCCTCAATGTAAGTCGTTACATGCCTGTTAGGTGAAAATAGAGACAACTCTGGGTTTTCACTCTCAAAACGCCTGAACATGAACTGATGCGGCTCATGAGGCATATTTAAGAAATATTTAAAAAATACTTCATGCCTTTTGTTCAAGAGATTGTACAAATATTGCTTGACTAACACCTTTTAAAATAATTTAAAATGGCATATGTTTGTCAGTAGATGTGCACCACTGTTACAAATTTTTTTTATTTTTTTTTTTAAAGAAATGTATTCAGCAAAGGATGTTTTTAATGAATCAATCGACTGTAATGACATTGACATGGTTTAAAAAAAAAACTATTTAAATAAAATGTTGTTTGTTTGTACTTTACCAAAGAAAACTTAAACAAATGCATCATATACATCTAGGACTCCTTAATAGATATTTTACCTCTGTTTGTTGTTACAAATTATGTAGGAACAGTAATAGATTAATGTATGATAAGAGTGCACCTCAAAAAATCTACATCACAACAGGAGTTCTGACCTTTGTCACAAAAAGTCAATGCACACATTTTGAATCATTGAAGCTTTTGTTTTCATGCTAAAGGTTCAAAATAAAACACACATTCTAGTATTTGTCCATAAAATTGTATAAAATATTATCCTCTAAAAAGTATATTATATTTTGTATCGCCTTTTTATATCACATATTTTAGTAATCATCATTAATTAGATATCACTCAAAAGTTAACAAACTCAGAATTCATCCTGTGCAAACTATTTTGAAATTGGACATTGTGTTACCATACTCTCAATTCTTTGAGCGGGCTCCTCCTCTAGTGGGCGTCGCCATGTTTCATAATCTTCACAAAACACATTTCGTCGGAAAGAGTCTCAAGGTTCCATATTTTGTGAGAGAAGTGATATTTGGACAGAAATGTATTAATCAAACTTGAACACAACTTGGTTAGACACATGGCTTTGATTTTATAGCATCTTTAGAGTAGAAACTATTTTGTAAAATATATATTGTATATAAAATAAAATAAATATTTAGTACAGTGCATTTTGATTTACAATAAATTAACATTTCCATAACTTTTTCAAACTTAAATTTTTGAAGTTCCTTTACAATATCTTTCTTTAAAACAAGACCAAACTTAGGTCCAAGGTCCAAAGCATTCTTGAATTACAACCATTTAGGTTTGGATAGAGCATTTAAATGTTATTTTGAGGTGTGATTGTTACAGTGTTACATTGTTACAATTATATTTTTAAGTACTGGGTAATACTAATGAACTAAATGTACTTACTGTAGGGTTAGGGTAGGATTAGGGTTTGATTTAGGGTTAGTTGCATGTAATCATGCATAATTTACTGTTATTACTATGGTAAGTACATGTAACTAACAAGGACACTGTAAAATAAAGTGTTATTCATTTCTTACTGTAATGAAGTTTTAAAGTATGAAAGATTCGGTGCGACTCTGGTAAATTGGCTCTACCAACGTTAATAAATTAAATCCACTTCCACATCCATCATCTTCTCCTCCTCTTCCTTTCAGACCACCTCAGGTGAAGACATGCGAGATTTCACCAAAGTCTTAAAAAACAAGTTCCGCTCGAAGAAGTATTTCGCGAAGCACCCACGCCTGGGATACCTGCCCGTCCAGACGGTCCTAGAAGGAGACAACATGGAAACGTAAGCATCTTGAAGGAGAATAAAATGCTTCTGTGTGTGTGTAATATCTGCAATTTGACTGTCCTCAGGCCCTGGCTTTCTGCCACCTCCAATCATTATCTTTCTATACCCGGAGAGCTGTTGCAGCCTTCACACAGTGAGGTTATTCACACTGCAGGGTTTGAAGAACTATCGAGGAGTGTGTCAAATATCCTCGACATGTTTCGCTTCATAGTGCAGATTCCTGTCTGTACAGAAATGTTGCTGTATCTTGAAAAATCTCTCTAATTAACATATCCGGCCTCAACTCTAAAGATTACAGCTCTGTGTGCAAAAAAATGTCCGTTGTCGATAGTGGAGTGATGTATGAAGCACAGAAGTCACTTTCACACCTATCAGCTTTCTGTTGGTCAGTTCAGTTAGACTTGGGGGGGAACCTTGCCCTCATGTGAAACTCCCAATCAGGCCGACCCCAATGGAATGACCCCCATTGAAACGTGCGATACTCTACACGTGATACGATAAATGTGAGCACACATTAAGGCAGCATCATAACTCACATAGAACCTCATAAGTAATTGTTTTTGAGTGCTGTGAACAAATATGTCACCCATTTCTCGTCTGTCAGTTTCAATCGAGAGTGAATTTAGCATGACGCTAAGCTAACAAATTCAAGTCTTTGATCATCTGAAGCGCACACGCTGGAGCTCAAAGCGAAAGCGCAAACATCATTTCAATCACCAGATTACATTTAGTTTTAGTGGTATGATTATTCAAAGTGTTTTAGGTGGTTTATTCTTATATGTATAGTGCGATAATATATTAGGCGGGACATAGCGAGCACCGGGAGAGTCCGTTTTTACATGAACGCGAGGGTCAGCGTGTGATGCATCAAAAGAGAATCTTTACTGTACACGCACCTCCGGATTTTTGTAACGGTTGCACATGCGCATTTTGACATGGGTGGTAACCCGTGGCGAGAGATTGCTCAAAATTGCACATGCATCGAACGTCTGTGTACACGTACGAGTCAAAAGAAGTGTTCTTTCGGCTTGAGAGAGATACAACGAATGCCTGCATTGAAAAATGAACGTTTTCGGAGTATCAGTGACATTACTATATTGATCTACTATATATAATGTTGAATATAATGTATAATAATGCAATGGGGGAATATTTGTGGGTCATTATAATAAAATAACAATATTTTTTTAATAATGAAAAACTCTATTTTACTTTAAAAGATTGCGATAGTACTGTATCGTGAGCACACAGTATTTTCTTTTGGAAAGTCAAAGCTATTGGAGCAAATGGAAACGCAAAAATGATAGTTTATGATGACTTCTGATAACCCTAGAAATGTGAAGCGGGTCCATAATCTACATTTCTCTCATTTTGCCTGTCATATTAAATGGATTTTTCCCACTGGATTTGTCGCAACACATTTTCTGCTAAAGATACATGCGATGCTAAACAAAAGAAGGTATCTTGGAAGGCTGTCTTTCGGAGCAGCCTCTGCTTTGGGAGCGTGCCCTACTGTATGATGTCTGTAAACGCCGCTCTAGGCAGTTCAGTGCTTTTGGAACAGAGATCAAGTGTGGCCAATTTATGAAAATAGAGAGTTATGCTGTTCCCACTTCTGCCTTATCTCCATACTACCGTTGATTAAGGCACTTGTGGTTTTCCAGTGGGAACATTTCATGAGTTTGTGTCAGGAAGAGTCTTCTGCTAAATGACAAGGAGCTGCATATGACCCATTTCTTCAGCTGGGCTGATTATAAATCCCCACGAGCAGAGCCGAAATGACTGCTTTGCACCGCACCGGCTTCCTGTCGTTCCACGTTAGCATGACATTCAACCGATCTGAGCGCGCTGGGATATCAGACCATTTCATGTAACGTTTGATTTTCAGGTTTCTGAACAGACCTGCAGTGGTGTGCAACAGCATGAATAAACTCCATCGGCACATGTCAGATTTAACAAAGAGTGATGGCCGCGGTTGAAATATATTCAGAGTCATTTTCAAGAGCAAAATGAAACAGTGCAGTGTTTGGTTTTCTTGAAATTCAGAGCGCCAGGGGATATTGAGCGACTTTTATTAGAGAGCTGGTGTTTGTTGACTCTGTCAGCACTAATTTACAGAAGCGCTCATTACTTTGAGTCCAGCGCTCTGCACATAGTGATTCCACAAACCAGCCATTTAACAGCCTAGATAACAGGATCCTTTTATTTTTGACATGGCTCATATTTCTCCCGCTTCAGCCGCCTTTCCTTCAGCCTGAAAGTCAACATGAAATCATAATGGACCCTTTTTACTTTCTCAATTAATTTTCCTGGTCAAACATATCATAAGTGCAGGTTATTCCAAATGGGAAATAAGTAAAATTTTAAAAAGTATCACTCAATGAAAGTATCACTCAAAAATGATTGCGAGCTTGCAGACAATTGTGGAGGGGCGGGGTTTATTTTAAACTAAATGATAGGATTTATTTTTTCCTTTACAAAGTTAGACTAGGTTGTTTTAGACTTCCAGATGAAATTGTGTCTACATGTAACAATCCCTCAGCAAGTTATAGCCCTTTATTATAATATTATTCTAGGCGTTTTTAGTTAAACAGGTGTATTTTATTTACTGACACTGTTGATGCTTCCAGGAAATAAAGTAAATAGAAAGATTGTTATATAATAACAGAACACTGAAGCAAACATTTTTCTTCAGAGAAATATATTATAATTTTAACACGAAAAACATTGCAAACAATGCAAGTTGTGACAACAAACCGTGCAATAAAATATACTGTGTAAATGAACAAATGGTGTAAATAATCTTCTCAAATACAAATTGAGGAAAATATACAGAGTGAAAATGGTGTAAAAACACAAACTACAAACAAATAGAGAAATATACTGACTTTTGTGTGCTGTGCTCAGTATGCGTTTAGTCCCTCTCAGGGAGGCGTGGCTCTAATGATCAGTAATCGTTTCTGTTTGGCTCAGGGGAAAAACCCACATGCGTTTCCTTGACGAATCATTGATGCAGATTCTGATGACTCGTCCACGCTTACTAAGGAGCCTCTGAATGATCAATCGCAAAACTGAAATCAGATTCTCCTCTTCATGGTGCAGTTTACAGCATACAGATTGGATTAGCAGTTTAAAAGTTATTAAACATTTTAGAACGATTTTAGCCGTTATTTTTAGCTGCGGGTGGCTGTCTCTGTCTATAAGGATTAAATAGCAAATGCAGGCGCACTCATCTTTTCACCCATGGGCGTGCTGATCTGAAAACCAGGTGTGTTCAGTCACATTATTATTTTTGTGTTATTTAAAGGGCGTGTTAGTAATATGAGCCTATAGGCGGCTGCACAACGCGAGTACTCTCTGCTTATTACACTCACGGCAGCAGCACACAAACATGTCAAATATTACAAATAAAAGGATTCCTCTCTGGAGAATTCCTCGCCATGTAGATAGCGAATCCGCCTTGGTGCGAGCACAGCTGGCTTTTAAAGGGAGTGGGAGATGAGACTCTGATTGGTTTATTGCAAGTCACGCCCAAAACACACCCATGACTCATTAAGAGACTAGGTACAACCCTTTTGGATCATGCGCCTGGCGCTCCAACTGTTTTTTCCATCATTAAACTAGCAAAAGTGGATTCGGACACGCCCTAAGTGCATCTGCCCCATGCGCTCATGCGCTTAGATCATTGAAATAGAGCCCATAAGGTTGGTTAATATGACTGTAATAAAGATTACAGCAATGATAGTAAAATAATGGTACATTAGGACAAGAAGTGTTCTGTTGAGAGGCTCAAGATCCAAACAATTCCTAGTAGATGAAAGTCCCACCCTCAGGAATAAGTTAAATGAGCTGCAAATGCCATTTTATGTTAACTTTCACACTTTGAAAATGATATAAAAAGACACTTTTCTTGCCTTGATTGACTTTCTTATAAAAAAAGAAAAGAGTTTCTCTGTTGCTCTGTAAATGTGTCTGAGAGTCTCATCCTAGACTTCTTGTCTCCACATCAATTGTGAAAAAGGCCAGAATGCCTCAATCCTGCAGTGTGATGGATATGGTAACGTGATCTCAAAAGTATTCTGCATAAAGTGAGCATAGATTTACTTCCGTTTTTCAACTGAAACGTACAGTATTAGCAGCACCAAAACATCAATTATCTAGGGTTGAACAGCCCTACAGATGCACAAATGTGTGGGAATTATTATTTATGAATATTACATTTGTGGCAGTAATGCTTGAAAAAGAAAACACTCAAATTCAAGTCTTTATTCAGAGATATTCATCTCCATTCTCAGCAGCGACTGTAAAAGTCAAGCCCCTCGTTATGAATTTAAAAAATTGCCGCCTCAAGAAGCGTTACAACTTGGGATGCACTATATATCAGCCACCATATCGGTATCAGCCGATAAATGTTAAAATCTGGCCAATATATTAAGCTATTAAATAATGAATTATTTCCTTCAACTGAGACACTTGAAATATGATTGTAATCACCTCAAAAAAAGGAAAATGTGTGCAGCGCAAGTCATATAGACTACTTAAAATTATAATGAGAACATCGTAATTGTGTGCTTTGGACATGGCTTTTAATGGTGAGACTTTTGTTTTTGGAATCAGGCTCTCAAAAACTATGCAGTGGGTACAGAAAGTATTCAGACCCCCTTAAATGTTTCACTCTTTGTTATATTGCAGCCATTTGCTAAAATCATTTAAGTTCTTTTTCTCTCATTAATGTACACACAGCTCCCCATATTGACAGAAAAACTCAGAATTGTTGACATTTTTGCAGATTTATAAAAAAGGTATTCAGACCCTTTGCTCAGTATTTAGTAGAATCACCCTTTTGATCAAATACAGCCATGAGTCTTTTTGGGAAAGATGCAACAAGTTTTTCACACCTGGATTTGGGGATCCTCTGCCATTCCTCCTTGCAGATCCTCTCCAGTTCTGTCAGGTTGGATGGTAAACGTTGGTGGACAGCCATTTTTAGGTCTCTCCAGAGATGCTCAATTGGGTTCAATAGGGCTCTGGCTGGGCCATTCAAGAACATTCATAGAGTTGTTGTGAAGCCACTCCTTCGTTATTTTAGCTGTGTGCTTATGGGTCATTGTCTTGTTGGAGGGTGAACCTTCAGCCCAATCTGAGGTCTTGAGCACTCTGGAGAAATTTTCATCCAGGATATCCCTGTACTTGGCCACATTCATCTTTCCCTCGATTGCAACCAGTCGTCCTGTCCCTGCAGCTGAAAAACACCCCCACAGCATGATGCTGCCACCACCATGCTTCACTGTTGGGACTGTATTGGACAGGTGATGAGCAGTGCCTGGTTTCCTCCACACATACTGCTTAGAATTAAGGCCAAAAAGTTTTATCTTGGTCTCATCAGACCTCTTGGAGTCCTTCAGGTGTTTTTTTTTTAGCAAACTCCATGCAGGTTTTCATGTGTCTTGCACTGAGGAGAGGCTTCCGTCGGGCCACTCTGCCATAAAGACTGGTGGAGGGCTGCAGTGATGGTTGACTTTATACTACTTTCTCCCATCTCCCAACTGCATCTCTGGACCTCAGCCACAGTGATCTTTGGGTTCTTCTTTACCTCTCTCACCAAGGCTGTTCTCCCTCAATAGCTCAGTTTGGCCCAACGGCCAGCTCTAGGAAGGGTTCAGTTCGTCCCAAACTTTTTCCATTTAAGGATTATGGAGGCCAGTGTGCTCTTATGAACCTTAGGTGCAGCAGTGTTTTTTTTTTTTGTAACCTTGGCCATCCTTGTGCCTTGCCACAATTCTGTCTCTGAGATCTTCAGGCAGTTCCTTCGACCTCATGATTCTCATTTGCTCTGACATGCACTGTGAGCTGTAAGGTCTTATATAGACAGGTGTGTGGCTTTCCTAGTCAAGTCCAATCAGTATAATCAAACACAGCTGGACTCAGAAGGTGTAGTATTTCCGTTTTTCTTTTTTAATAAACCTGAGAAAATGTCAACAATTCTGTGTTTTTCTGTCAATATGGGGTGCTGTGTTTACATTAATAAGACAAAAATGAACTTAGCAATGATTTTAGCAAATTTGGATTTAGATTTATCGGCCAATATATTGGTTATTGGCTTCCAAATTAATAGAATTATCTGTATCTGCCAAAATCTTCATATATCTAGATACAACACTTTTCACGGCTCCCGCCTGCTCCGTCACAGATTGCGACATGTTGTGTTTCGGTTCGGTGTACTTTGAATGAGAAATGCGCGCCTTCATGAAGTGAATCGGGATAATATTTTCAGTGATTAATAACTTGCATTCTGCTCTGTACCTCATACAAAACTTTTAGTTAACAGCACAGAGGAATACAAATGCATCATCATTTGGACTACTTTTGGTATCGCTTCATTTTTGCAATAAATTATAAATAAAACATTTCTTTATAACCTACATATTTTTAAGAAATGTTAATGGGCATGTTTGGAGGTTGGAGTGGGGATAAAATGCTTATATTTGGGGGTAGGGTTAAGGGATCTAAAATGTGTCTATTAAATGATAAAAGGGTAATTATATTTATGATATAAAAGATTTGTAAAAATTACATTTTTGTTGTTGTTGTTGTTGTAAAAACTTAAAAATAAACCATATTGAATGTTTTGGCTTCTATCCAAAAAGTATGTGCTGTACTCTTAAGGCAAGACACCCCATGTGAATAGGGTAAAAAAAAAACTAATAGATAACACCATACTTCCTCAGTTGATTGATTACTTTAATAATTTCTAACTTTTTTTGTTTTACAAGTTTTCTGAAATGTTATATTTAAATATGCAAATTATGCATTATCTAATTAAATATGCACTCATTTGATTTCTAGAATAATGGTTTTGGTTTCAAAATGTTTAATTATTAGAGGCAAAGGTTTTTTACAGAGGGGATTTTGGATATCTCTATCACTCTATAAATCAGAAAATACTGTCCAAAGACAGAAATTCCATTTTTTAGGAATAAAATGTTGTATAAAATCAAGCAAATTATATATGTAAGTGCTGCTGAAGTGTAGATTTATGACTCGAGAAAACAGCCTTTAAAGATATGCACAAATAGATAAAGTGCTATAAAACATGCACTTACAAGTGTATTTTCGATGATTTTCCCCCCACTAATCTGAAAAAACTCTTGAAAAGCTGTAAAGCCTAAAATCTCAAAATCGGTTTTGCCTATAGTGTCTCGCCTTAAATGTTACATATTAATACCTACATATTAAGAGTGTGACCAGGCTGGATATGGGTAGGGAAGGAATGCCCCTGCTCTATGAATTCACAAAAAAAGGCATACATTAACCCATCTAACCTTGAATTTCTCAATTATCGCCTCATCTGCCGTATGGTCTCAAATATGACAGTTTTCATCATCTCCAATAGAAACTGAGGTTCACCAGGGTCTCCAGCAGATTAAACTTGTCCCTGTCGAGTCAGAGCGGAGCGTTTGATCTTTTATGCTTTGCGCCGTGCGCGATTAACAGCAAGTTTGCACTTTTAAAAGACACTGAAATGGAATTAAAGATTAAAGATTGGTTTGGAAATCTGATCCGGCTAGTTCTAAGGCCAAACGTTGCTCTGTGTGTGTGTGCAAAGGAGATGTGACACACTCGTAAGAGGCTTTATTGAAGGGATCTTCATTTACTCACCCGTATGACTTCATTGAAGTCAAAACTAGGCGTTTATCAGAATGTTCGCGCTGCAATTTTCCATACAATGGAAGTGTAGAGTGATCAGGGCCAAAAAAAGCACCATAAAGGTTTCAATGTTTTGTTTTCTCACTCAGTTATATAAAAATGTATGTAGAGAGTGTAGAGAAGAGCAGCTTGGTTATTCTTTGATGTTTTTTATTTTGCTTCACAGAAGAAATGACTTTCCAGTTCCCCCTGGATTTTATCCTCTGCATATAAGCTTAATAAAGCCTGAACCTCGTCATTGGTCCACCTGTAGTATTTTTTAAACTCCATTGTTGATTCGCATAGCAAACAACTCTTACTGCACGCACCGCAGACTTTTAAAAATGCTGGTTGCGTGAACTCCAATCAGCATGTTCAGTGGCCAAGTCCCAGCCCCGAAAGTTCCTGAACTTCTAAAAAGTGCTACCTCGAGCGCAGGGCTGTTTTGAGGGGGACATTTTTTACCCAGAACTTCATTTAGACCTGTGGTCGAAACACACAGAGTACCACCATAAAGTCCTGGAGAAAGTTCCTGCGGTGGAAACGCGGCTATTGTTGTCTGGATCTGACCTCCATATTGTGTGACATCTGACCCTAAAAAAAATCTGTTCCTCCCTCCTCCCCACCCCCTCCTTTCCCCTTGTTTTTGTTGTTGTTTCTCCCTCCTGCAGTCCGGTCACTCTCATCAGCATGTGTCCGGAGCAGTATGAGTGAGTATCTACAGTCAGCCATCAGTACAGCATGCTGCTCACACAGTGCACGCGCAGAATGGCAGATCCACCCGCACGCCCCCTCCACCCCTTTCTTGTTTTTTAATCTTTTTTTGTCTAACCTTTTTCCTCAGTTTGTCCGTCCCAATAACACATGGCCTTCACTGTAGATCATCAGACACTTTTCCTGTTTAGAATCACGCTTGTCGTTGAGGATATTTTTGAGTGTGCTTTTGTTTTATGCTTGTGTTTTTGTTTGCAGGCTATCTCCGTCGCCACAGCTCCCTCATGACGACACGCATTCACAGATAGGGAAGTACGCCAGCAGGTCAGTATATCTCACTGCCAGCATTGCAGCACACAATCCACACTGATTTCATGCTGCGTTCATGGCATTTTAGAAATACAGTCATTACAGATGTCTGTCTGGGGAAAACTAGGACTGCCAATCATTTAAATATCAAATTATCAAATTAATTCTGAATGCTATACTGTATGTTTCTGTGTTTTTACTTACTATAAGCAGGTATGACGTCGGAGTCCGGAAGAGTAATTCGCCACTGGTTCCTTTGAGATTTTCCTATGGGGTTTTATAATGGGTTTTTGTTTTCTACAGCGTTCACCGTATGCTAATGCTAAAGTACTCAAGACTGGTCTTAAAGGGATAGTTCACCCCAAAATGAAAATTAGCCCATGATTTGCTCACCTTCAAGCCATCCTAGGTGTATATGACATTCTTCTTTCAGACGAATTAAATCAGTTATATAAAAAATGTCCTGGCTCTTCCAAGCTTTATAATGGCAGTGAATGGCTGATTTGTTTTGAAGTCCATAAAAGTGCATCCATCCATTATAAAAGTGCTCCACACGGCTCCGGGTGTTAATAAAGGCCTTCTAGAGCAAAGTGATGCATTTGTGTAAAATATCTACATTTAAAACTTTAAAAACTAAAATAACTATCTTCGCCAGATGGCCTATACAAGCCGACTTACGGCAAAAAGAACATTGCAAGCTTTGACGCCTCTCGCGGTTCAAACTAATAGCTCATCTTCTCTTATATTGAGAACCTCCACCATTTCTCTTTCAAAATTCTCGTTTTAGACTTTTAATTCATGACCGGTATTTTGTTTTGCTCTATCCTCTGCGCTTCTGCGTTCGTCAATATGTCATGCGTCAGGTCAGAGGTCACTCTGGATCTTTATGAAGTTAAGGAGTGCTGGTCTGGTCTTGGTCTTGACTCGGGTCTCAGATTGAATGATCTTGACTACAACACTACTGCACACACTAACACCCCAAACTGTTACTTATTAGAAAACATACACTTTCAAAAATGAATATAACTGCTTGAAAATTCAAGTTTTGTGGTGTGTTATTTATGTTGTAGACCAAAACGTCAAAGTATCATCAAGTAATGTTTACCACAGGCTTTATTTTTCCTCATTAATTGAAAACCCTGTTATAAAACCCCATAGGAAAACCCCAAGCCGCAAATTAGACTTCCGTGTTCTATTGATGTAGTAATTAAATATTATCATTGAAGTAGGCATAAAATGGAAATAAAATAGGTATTTTCTTACCTATTGTGATATATATGAGTGAAACGGCTTCTGGAACAAGAACAAATGTAGTGCGGGACTTGATTGGTCCGTGGGGAATTGATTGGATGGTTGTGGTTTGCTATTGGTGGATCTCATGTGAGTGACAGCTGGTTGCCCCGGCCTCGCCTCTCTAAACACGTCATCAGAAAAGAGAAGAAATGCTGCTGCATGAGGGTTACTTTGGTAACACTTTATTATAAGTTGAAGTAGTTACACGTTACTACATGTACTTGTGTGTAATTATAAGTAAATGACCCCTAAACCAAACCCTAACTCTATAGTAAGTACATAGTTGATTAATATTACTCAGCACTTATCTGAGTAAGACCAATGTAATTAGAGTAATTTCGTCATGACATGAGTCACAGCATGAGATCAGCCTCTCTCACACTGTCAGATCGCATCACCGCAGGGCCAGACGTGACAGAGCAGTGACAGATGAGCAGTGTAAATGCACACATCCCCCGTTAGACCTCTGGCTCTCTGCCGAAGCCAATTTAATCTGGTCCCACATAGAGTATATTAGGCGCGTATCAATTCGATTTACACCTGCTCAAAGAAAAAAAATAGAAAACATACTAAGCATGCACAAATGCTCCGACTGCCTCCAGTGCTGACCTTCTCCCCATAAAGACTCGAAAATGGATTTTCACCATCAGCTAGATTCTCTCAATGTCACTATCACACACACAGGCAGTTATTATGGGATTGTGAATATAGACTACGACTGAAGCCTCTATCCCATTATAGGAACTCTATGAGACTGTAATCCATCGGGCCAAGTCTTCAGTCGTGTGTGTGTGTGTGTGTGTGTGTGTGGGCATGTTTTAGTGAAATATCAGGACACAAATGTGTATAATGACATGGGTATGACACAGGTATTATAAAAAGAGGGTGAAATATGAGGACATTTCCCATGTCCCCACTTTTCAAAATGCTTATAAATCACACAGGATGAGGTTTTTTTCACAGAAAGTAAACTGTGCAGTCTCCTGTGATGGGTAGGTTTAGGGGCAGGGGCAGTGTAGGGGGATAGAAAATACGGTTTGTACAGTATAAAATGCATTACGCCTATGGAATGTCCCCATAAAACATGGAAACACAACGTGTGTGTGTGTGTGTGTGTGTGTGTGTGTGTGTGTGTGTGTGTGTGTGTGTGTGTGTGTGTGTGTGTGTGTGTGTGTGTGTGTGTGTGTGTGTGTGTGTGTGTGTGTGAGAAAAACTCCTTGCTCTAGGACTAGTTATGCAGAATTGGGGGGTCATACCAGTAGCCTTATTTGAGTTTGCATTTTTATAGTTTTATGTTCTCATTGATCACCCAGCACATGAATAAACATGCGCAGCCACAGTGGAGCCTTGAAGGCACACAAATCCATATCCTGCCTCCTTTTAATCCTAATAAACACTGTGATACTGTCATGTTGGTCTCATTTTGGTCTCGATCTCTGTCTGCTCAGGTTGGCCCAGATGGAGCGCTCCAATGGCTCTCTGCCCACCGACAGCAGCTCGGCCACTGGAAGCATGTGAGTGTCCATAATATACACACAGTGTAGTGAGTCTTTATCCTAAATGTATCCTTTTTGTTCTGTTTTGTTTTGTTTTGTTTTTCATTTCGAGGCCATGTTTGAACTGATTGCATTGGTGAAATTCTGGTAAATCAGCTTAAGGAATCAGGGACAGTTGTATTTTTTTAGGTCACATGAACAAAGATGTAAAATATAGCCATATAGGGGTGTGCTATATTGACAAAAAAATGGTATCTCAATATTTTCAGTGATTTTCTTGATAACGATATTAGACGATATGTTGCTGAGTGTGTTATTGTGTTGGTACCTTGTCAGGTTTAGGACTGCCGTGGACAGCTGACTCCCAAAGTTTTTGATATTCTTCATATTCTGTGGTAGTTCACATCAATGACAGAAATGATCTTTTCCAAAAAGTTTGAATTGATTTTTACCTTTTATGGGCATTTTTTACCTTCATAAATCCATTTTTTTTTTTTTTTTTGTCAAATTCTTAAATTGAATCAATAAATTCAGTTTTAATAATAAGACACAATAAGGCTGTTACCAATCAAATGAAATCAATATCAACAAAATTCATCATTGCAATGCAGAGGAAACACAGAAACTGCGTCTGAAATGACATTTAGATGCATTTACACTGACTGTTTAATGCATCTCAGAGGGACATGAATGAGATTAACCGGCAGTTACAAATGCACTAATAATATTGTGATGTTTTAAATTTTGAAATGATAAAAAAATGAAAAGATACTTTAAAGGTAGAGTGTGTGAATTTTAGCGACATCTAGCAGTGAGGTTTGTTATTGCAACAACAACACACCTCTTACCCCTGCCCCACTGTCAGCCAGTGCGAGCCAGGGCTTTCATCGGGCCGGGCTGGACCTGTAGCACCGAGCCAAAGACCACACTGTGTTTCCACTGTCGGTCCAGAAGTGGGTGAAATAAGGTCAATGTACACAATATGGTGTAGTTTACGCAAGCGCCGGAAGTGATCTCTCGCGCGTATCTCTATGCTAGGGGTGGGAATAAAAGATCAACACACGATACGATAATATCACGATACCAGCGATTCTGTGACAGACGATATATTGCAAGAAAATCACTCATGATATATCACAATATCATTTTGTAAATGGATAAAAGTGTCAAAAAAGTACATGAAATATCATGTATTTCATTATTAAAACTAAATAATTTAATATTTTTTGAAATAGCTTTTAAGTACAGTAAGTGCATATAAAGCCATCAAACAGCCATGAGAGAACAGTTTTCTGTGACTAAATGATTTATAATAAAGAAAGGTCACTATCTCTAACTTATTCATAGCAGCAACATTTCATATTTGGAAATTGCAAAATGCACACATTACAAAAAATTTGAAAAAACACCCAGTATAAAACCTTATATAATAAAATATGGTCACATTTGAGTACCTAGCGCGTTAACAAATCAGGAGCCTGCTTGCTGCTGTCACGTGGTCAAATGACATGATGAGAAACCCTGCATAATTAAAAATACTGATATTTTGTCACTAAATGTAGTTTTAATGCTTTTCAGTTGATAATATAGTTGTTTAAAGCTAAAATATGTGGTTTATTAATAAAGACAGCGCCTATTTAAAAAAAATAAACTTGTGTTTTTGGAGTTGTGAGCTCCAGGCGATCAGCGGGTGCTCAGCACTCGTTAACCCCGGCGAGAGCAACCTTTCCTCGGCCAGTCCTTCAGGCGTTTGCCGCTGGCTCGGATGTCTCTGTAGTGGTTAAATATGACATATAATTCGTCTTGTGTACGTCTAATGGGCAATCTTTGGTCTAATAAATCTATTGTTGCCTACAAAATCATTTTGACTGAAGGCAATGTGAAGTTTCATAACTTTAAACGTATTTTTTTGCAGTGAAGATAATCCAGGTAGTGCGAGACGCGATTTTGACACTGTATTTGCGCTCTGTGAAGCGCCACCACAGGAAGTCTGGGGGTTCTGCCACTCCGGGAAGCCAAAGCGGTAAACAGCCACAATGTAGATATGAATTTAAATATTCTGATAAAATATCGATACTTGGACCCAGAGTATCGATAACGTCTCACGGCCAGAAATATCGCAATAAATCAGCATATCGATTTTTTGTCCCACCCCTACTCTACGCCATATCCTGTACATTGACCTCACTCACCGGAAGTGATCGTGCGCTGAAGGCTGTTGGACATAGTGTTGTATTAGAGGTAAAAAATGATATAAATACTGTTCGATTCTCACACAAACCGATCGTTTTGTGTCTTTTAGACAACAATGCATCGTCACGCAGGGTTTAATATGGATTTGTCTGTGCATGTTTTTTTACTCATAGATTTTGGTGCCATTCACATACGACTGACAGACTGCAACGGTTGGAGTTTAAAATCTGTGTATGCAATTTGAATATAAATGACCATTATTATGATTGGTTTCTGAATCTGTCTGAGTTTTTAGTCTGAATCAAATGTACTGAGGAAAAAATAACACTGGATATAATAATCCATATTGACAACATGTTTTGTTGTTTTAAACAAATAACTCAAATACGTCTGTGATCTCCGCTTGAGAGGTTTGCAGTTTAGTCTCAGTACATGGTCTTTGTGGACGGAGTTTGTGAATGTTTGAGTACGTCTGGAATACCTGTTTTCCATCACCTGACCCCTTGAAGGTTGGGAATACTTTTCATTTCTCTGCATGATGAAAGAAATGAAAAGAATGAACAGAAAAAGATGGACAGAGGACAACAGTGAGAGGAATCAGGGGTGCTACTGATCTTTATCAAAGAAATGAGCTTCCAGATTCATTCACTCTCAGATGCTGTGTGTACGAATGGTTCATGTTCCTGTGACATCTGAACTGGTTATAAGATTACTGTGAAGGAAACCGGATACTAGAAGTATCAATGCAGTGACAGAGGCAACATAGGACGCTTGAAATCTAGTTCACAATAAGCCTTGCAGCTCTGAACCTGAGTGGATAATGACACACACACACATACACACACTGTCAGCTCCTATAAAGCACATCACTAATCGCACACAGTCTCACAATGAACACACACACACACACAAACACACATTTTGCTTATCTGTCTAAATAAGCTTATACGTTTGAACATGTAATAGACTATATACTGACTACAGACAAACTCTGAATATGAACTTCATTCATTTAATGTATCATTTTACTAGGGATTTTTTGTCGAGTTTTTGTCATTTGTCTTAATTTTTTAATATTTTGACACTTCAAATTAAACTTATTTTATTTCAGTTAGTAGCCAAGGCAACATCTCTAAAAATCTAATATTCATGAGTCTGCTGTGATTGGTCTACTCTGCTCTGATTGGTCAGATGGCCCAGTCTGTTGTGATTGGTCTACTCTGCTCTGATTGGTCAGATGGCCCAGTCTGCTGTGATTGGTCTACTCTGCTCTGATTGGTCAGATGGCTCAGTCTGCTGTGATTGGTCTACTCTGCTCTGATTGGTCAGATGGCTCAGTCTGCTGTGATTGGTCTACTCTGCTCTGATTGGTCAGATTGGCTCAGTCTGTTGTGATTGGTCTACTCTGCTCTGATTGGTCAGATTGGCTCAGTCTGTTGTGATTGGTCTACTCTGCTCTGATTGGTCAGATGACCCAGTCTGCTGTGATTGGTCTACTCTGCTCTGATTGGTCAGATGGTTCAGTCTGCTGTGATTGGTCTACTCTGCTCTGATTGGTCAGATGGCCCAGTCTGCTGTGATTGGTCTACTCTGCTCTAATTGGTCAGATGACCCAGTCTGCTGTGATTGGTCTACTCTGCTCTGATTGGTCAGATGGTTCAGTCTGCTGAGATTGGTCTACTCTGCTCTGATTGGTCAGATGGTTCAGTCTGCTGAGATTGGTCTACTCTGCTCTGATTGGTCAGATGGTCCAGTCTGCTGTGATTGGTCTACTCTGCTCTGATTGGTCAGATGACCAATTATGCTGTGATTGGTCAGATTGGCTCAGTCTGTTGTTATTGGTCTACTCTGCTCTGATTGGTCAGATGGTCCAGTCTGTTGTGATTGGTCTACTCTGCTCTAATTGGTCAGATGACCCAGTCTGCTGTGATTGGTCTACTCTGCTCTGATTGGTCAGATGGTTCAGTCTGCTGTGATTGGTCTACTCTGCTCTCATTGGTCAGATGGCCCAGTCTGCTGTGATTGGTCTACTCTGCTCTGATTGGTCCGATGGCCCAGTCTGCTGTGATTGGTCTACTCTGCTCTAATTGGTCAGATGACCAATTATGCTGTGATTGGTCTACTCTGCTCTGATTGGTCAGATGGCCCAGTCTGCTGTGATTGGTCTACTCTGCTCTAATTGGTCAGATGACCAATTATGCTGTGATTGGTCTACTCTGCTCTGATTGGTCAGATGGCCCAGTCTGCTGTGATTGGTCTACTCTGCTCTGATTGGTCAGATGGCTCAGTCTGTTGTGATTGGTCTACTCTGCTCTGATTGGTCAGATGGTTCAGTCTGCTGTGATTGGTCTACTCTGCTCTGATTGGTCAGATGGCCCAGTCTGCTGTGATTGGTCTACTCTGCTCTGATTGGTCAGATGGTTCAGTCTGCTGTGATTGGTCTACTCTGCTCTGATTGGTCAGATGGCCCAGTCTGTTGTGATTGGTCTACTCTGCTCTGATTGGTCAGATGACCAATTATGCTGTGATTGGTCTACTCTGCTCTGATTGGTCAGATTGGCTCAGTCTGTTGTTATTGGTCTACTCTGCTCTGATTGGTCAGATGGTCCAGTCTGTTGTGATTGGTCTACTCTGCTCTAATTGGTCAGATGGCCCAGTCTGCTGTGATTGGTCTACTCTGCTCTGATTGGTCAGATGGTTCAGTCTGCTGTGATTGGTCTACTCTGCTCTGATTGGTCAGATGGTTCAGTCTGCTGTGATTGGTCTACTCTGCTCTGATTGGTCAGATGGCCCAGTCTGCTGTGATTGGTCTACTCTACTCTGATTGGTCAGATGGCCCAGTCTGCTGTGATTGGTCTACTCTGCTCTGATTGGTCAGATGGCCCAGTCTGCTGTGATTGGTCTACTCTGCTCTAATTGGTCAGATGACCAATTATGCTGTGATTGGTCTACTCTGCTCTGATTGGTCAGATGGCCCAGTCTGCTGTGATTGGTCTACTCTGCTCTGATTGGTCAGATGGTTCAGTCTGCTGTGATTGGTCTACTCTGCTCTGATTGGTCAGATGGCCCAGTCTGCTGTGATTGATCTACTCTGCTCTGATTGGTCAGATGGCCCAGTCTGCTGTGATTGGTCTACTCTGCTCTGATTGGTCAGATGGCCCAGTCTGTTGTGATTGGTCTACTCTGCTCTGATTGGTCAGATGGCCCAGTCTGTTGTGATTGGTCTACTCTGCTCTGATTGGTCAGATGGCCCAGTCTGTTGTGATTGGTCTACTCTGCTCTGATTGGTCAGATGGCCCAGTCAGTTGTGATTGGTCTACTCTGCTCTGATTGGTCAGATGGCCCAGTCTGTTGTGATTGGTCTACTCTGCTCTGATTGGTCAGATGGCCCAGTCTGTTGTGATTGGTCTACTCTGCTCCGATTGGTCAGATGGCCCAGTCTGTTGTGATTGGTCTACTCTGCTCTGATTGGTCAGATGGCCCAGTCAGTTGTGATTGGTCTACTCTGCTCTGATTGGTCAGATGGCCCAGTCTGTTGTGATTGGTCTACTCTGCTCTGATTGGTCAGATGGCCCAGTCTGTTGTGATTGGTCTACTCTGCTCTGATTGGTCAGATGGCCCAGTCTGCTGTGATTGGTCTACTCTGCTCTAATTGGTCAGATGACCAATTATGCTGTGATTGGTCTACTCTGCTCTGATTGGTCAGATGGCCCAGTCTGCTGTGATTGGTCTACTCTGCTCTGATTGGTCAGATGGTTCAGTCTGCTGTGATTGGTCTACTCTGCTCTGATTGGTCAGATGGCCCAGTCTGCTGTGATTGGTCTACTCTGCTCTGATTGGTCAGATGGCCCAGTCTGCTGTGATTGGTCTACTCTGCTCTGATTCGTCAGATGGCTCAGTCTGTTGTGATTGGTCTACTCTGCTCTGATTGGTCAGATGGCCCAGTCTGTTGTGATTGGTCTACTCTGCTCTGATTGGTCAGATGGCCCAGTCTGTTGTGATTGGTCTACTCTGCTCTGATTGGTCAGATGGCCCAGTCTGTTGTGATTGGTCTACTCTGCTCTGATTGGTCAGATGGCCCAGTCAGTTGTGATTGGTCTACTCTGCTCTGATTGGTCAGATGGCCCAGTCTGTTGTGATTGGTCTACTCTGCTCTGATTGGTCAGATGGCCCAGTCTGTTGTGATTGGTCTACTCTGCTCTGATTGGTCAGATGGCCCAGTCTGTTGTGAATGGTCTACTCTGCTCTGATGATTTTTTAATAATAAAATACAATAACAATGCTTGCTACCAGGGATGCATAGGTTATTGCCCGTTCTGCAGATAAACCGATAAATGGCCTGCATTCAAATGTATAGTAAATAAAATTAAAAAACACACACAAAACTAAAATGTATTGTTTTAAATGCTACAATTGTAGGCACCATAAGATAAGAATGTACAGAATGAAAAAAGATAAACATTTTGAGATGTGCTTATGTTTATTAGTTTAAAGATTAAATAGCCTATATTAACCGGTACTGTAAATTAAAAAATCTCTGATATCTGCCGATATTTCATGTAGATGTATTCATTTTGAAGATGAAGATGCCCCCAAAGAAAGTTTCGTCAGATTCCCCTCACTTCTGGGGATAAATGTAAGTAAACCAGTCCAGGTGATGGTCAGTTTTTCCAGGACGCAAATAAAATTGATGCTGGTATTTGTGACTTAACTGCTGTGTAAATAGTGAGTTTGTGTTTGCTGACAGTTTGTAAAGTGGTGTTAAAATAAATCTCATTAGCATCCCTCATAAATCTAATTACTGCTGCTGTCTCTTTCTCTCTCATGTCTCTCTTTCTGTGTTTTTTCTTTGGCTCACTCTAAGTAGATGGAACTAATTCCATTCCTCCTGGTGTCCCGCTAACACCTTGTTTATCTCTGTACCTAATGCATTAGCACACTCTTCAACATCATATATTTGCGTGTGTGTGTGTGTGTGTGTGTGTCTGAGATGTCAAGAGAGAATTAGTGTGTTTTCAATACAATGTTTGTGATGGATTGGTGTGTAATGGCATTATCTGTTGGGTTTAATTGAGTGCAAGAGGGAAGATTTCCAACTTGAAAATGCCATTAAAACACGCTTGCTCGGTTTTATTGTTTCTTATTTATTTATTTTTAATTCTGAGGTCCTTTTGTCTCATTTCTATTTTACAGCTGTTCTAGAGTTTGCAAACAAGTTATAATTGAAAAAGAGAGGGAATGGGATCTGTGCTGGACTCAAATGATAATTTGTCAAATGATACCATGTCCCCAACATCCCATTTTGTTAATGGCTAAAGTAGACAATGACAGATATTATAAGGAGGGATTGGATTAGGACGCATTAAAGGTCAAACTCCACTGTATGTCCCACATGAGCACCAAAATGGTCATATGACCCAGTCTGTTGTGATTGGTCTACTCTGCTCTGATTGGTCAGATGGTTCAGTCTGCTGTGATTGGTCTACTCTGCTCTGATTGGTCAGATGGTTCAGTCTGCTGTGATTGGTCTACTCTGCTCTGATTGGTCAGATGGTTCAGTCTGCTGTGATTGGTCTACTCTGCTCTGGTTGGCCATATGACCCAGTCTGTTGTGATTGGTCTACTCTGCTCTGATTGGTCAGATGACCCAGTCTGTTGTGGTTGGTCTACTCTGCTCTGATTGGTCAGATGGCCCAGTCTGTTGTGATTGGTCTACTCTGCTCTGATTGGTCAGATGGCCCAGTCTGCTGTGATTGGTCTACTCTGCTCTGATTGGTCAGATGGCCCAGTCTGCTGTGATTGGTCTACTCTGCTCTGATTGGTCAGATGGCCCAGTCTGTTGTGATAGGTCTACTCTGCTAGGATTGGTCAGATGGCCCAGTCTGTTGTGATTGGTGTACTCTGCTCTGATTGGTCAGATGGTCCAGTCTGTTGTGGTCGGTACAAGGATGTCTGTAAGAGGGATCTGAAGTCATGCAACATCAACCCAGCAGATCTCGAAACAGCAACTTCCGACCGCTCAAGCTGGCGTGCAAATGTCATAACTGGCGTCAAGCAGGATGAGGAGAAGAGAGAGATCCAGCGCGAGGAAAGGAAGAGCCGCAAACAGCAAAGAACCCAGCCTACTACTGCTCCCCCCATAGTACCCACCACGGACTACACTTGCAGCAAGTGCGGCAGGAGCTGCAGCTCCCGCATCGGCTTATTCAGCCACAGCCGGCGCTGCTGCTCCACAACTAAGTAATTCTCAGGTGCAGACTCCATTGTCTCTAGAGACAGAAGGATGCCAACAACAACTCTGCTCGGATGGGTCAGATGGCCCAGTCTGTTGTGGTTGGTCTACTCTGCTCTGATTGGTCAGATGGCCCAGTCTGTTGTGATTGGTCTACTCTGCTCGGATTGGTCAGATGGCCCAGTCTGTTGTGGTTGGTCTACTCTTCTTCACGTCTAGTCTGTATCAATTCCAGCACAAGTCCTCATCCTTTGTAAGTACATGCAAAGTGGATTTGCAATGCAGAAAATAATGTATTTGAACCAAACACAAACCAAACACTTCCAGGCCTTCCATTCATAAACAGCTGTATTACACACTACATGAAAGGTATTATCTGAAAAAGCATAATAAGGGCACTTAATCATGACCAGTATTTTTAGCAGAAAGGGGATAAACAGGATTGGAACACACATTTGATTTGAATCTGCATTTCCCATTGGGCAGCGCGGCTCAGCCTATCTGGGCCACATGCACCAACCACTATGCCACATCTCTGACCTTCATTTTCTTTCTCATTCAATTCATCCACCCCTTCACTTTCTTTTTATGCATGCTCATGTTAGCATTCTCATTTCCCATTCCTGTTGGCTCTGGGGTTTAGAGCTTATGAACTCTGTTTACACTCCAGCTGATCAATGCAGCCGATGCAGAATCACAGACACAAGCGGGACGTCTCCTTTACCCCTTCCTCTTTTTTTTCTCTCATCTCATCTCAGCCCTGCGGCGATATACAGCAGCTGCCTGATGCGAAATCTCATCTGCACAGAGAGAAGGGGAGCATGCGATCGCTTTGTCTCCAATTTGTGTCTATCTTTCCGTTCTCTCCCTCGGTCCTGTGGGAGATGTAAGCAGTGATGTGGTTTTCTGTCAGAGTCTTGTTCTTCAGACTGCATTCCAACTCTGATTGAATGCTTTCCAGATCTGTCTCTCCTCTTTCCAGTGTAATAGAACAAATACAAAGCTTTCTTCGTTCCCGGGCGCTTCCTTCAAACCCGTGTTTCTGTTCTGAGCTTTCTGAGGAGAGGGTTCTCCTCTTGGGTCTGTCTGTATGGACAGACGTTTAGGCAGGCTGAACCTTTCTTTGTAGTTGAATTACAATTATAATTCACTGCTCTCAGTCTCAGCCATACATACTGAGCAGTTCATGCTTCATTTAGCAAAATCTGTTGATTTGAAGTCAACCAGATTAGGGGGTTCCAGATTAAGTATGATAACATAATTAAATATGAGATAAAGTATAATATTTTCATACATATAAATATATATACTCCATCCAAGTGTATTTATATAGAATAATTATATGCACTATATTGCCAAAAGTTTTGGGACTTTGCCTTTACATGCACATAAACTTGAATGACATCCCATTCTTAATCTGTAGGGTTTAATATGGAGTTGGCCCACCCTTTACAGCTATAACAGCTTCAACTCGGTTTAGGAGTGTTGGAACAGGAAGGGGCCATCCCCAAACTGTTCCCACAAAGTTGGGAGCATGAAATTGTCCAAAATGTCTTGGTATGCTGAAGCATTAAGAGTTCCTTTCTCTGGAACTAAGGGGTCAAGCCCAATCCCTGAAAAACAACACCAAAATATAATTCTTAATATATAATCCATAACTTTACACTTTTCACAATACTTGACAAGTACCGTTCTCCTGGAAACCGCCAAATCCAGACTCATCCATCGGATTGCCAGACAGAGAAGCGTGATTGGTCATCCCAGAGAACACGTCTCCACTGCTCTAGAGTCCAGTGGGGGGGTGCTTTACACCACTGCATCCGACACTTTGCGTTGCACTTGGTGATGTAAGGCTTGGATGAGCTGCTCGGTCATTGAAACCCATTCCATGAAGCTCTCGACACACTGTTCTTGAGCTAATCTAAAGACCACGAGAAGTTTGGAGGTCTGTAGCTATTGAAAGTTGGTGACTTTTGCACACTGTGCACCTCAGCATGCGCTGACCCCGCTCTGTGATGTTACGTGGCCTACCACTTTGTGGCTGAGTTGCTGTTGGTCCCAATGGCTTTCACTTTGTTATAATACCACTAACAGTTGACCGTGGAATATTCAGTAGTAAGGAAATTTCACAAATGTTTTTTTTGCACTGGTGGCAACCTATCACAGTACCACGCTTGAATTCACTGAGCTCCTGAGAGCAACCCATTCTTTCACAAATGTTTGTAGAAGCGTCTGCATGCCTAGTGCTTGATTTATACACCTGTGGCCATGGAAGTGATTGAAACACCTGAATTCAATACTTTTGGCAATATAGTGTACAATAAAGTATAATATTTTGATACATATGAATTAGGGCTGAAACGATTCCTCGAGTTACTCGAATTGAAAAGATCCTCGAGGCAAAATCATCTGCCTCGACGCTTCGTTTAGTTCAATTAACTACACACAGATTTTGCAGAAATACATTTTTTGTGTTTGTGTGTGTGTGTGTGTGTGTGTGTGTGTGTGTGTGTGTGTGTGTGTGTGTGTGTGTGTGTGTGTGTGTGTGTGTGTGTGTGTGTGTGTGTGTGTGTGTGTGGGTGTGTTTATGCTACCTCTTGGGGACATGGATGTGTTTTTTAACCTTTCATGTGGGGACACGATGACCAACTGGGGACAAAATCTGTGTCCCCATAAGGATTACCATTGGAACTGATAGAAAATAGCATGCTATATAGCCTGTGCAAATTTTTTAGTCCCTTACTTGTGACCCCAGAAGGTGGTTTTACCAGTGTTGGAGTGTGAGGGTGTGTATTGGATTTGCCTGGAGCCGGGTCTTGGTACTGCAGTGTGCATATTTAATAAATCTCCGCCTCATATTTACATGTATGGCGGAAACTAAGAAGACGTGTTTCCCCCTATGGTTCGGTCCTGGTACAGCATTGTGCATAATAAATAAATGCCAGCTATTACATATCAATTAATACCATATTTGGACACAAGGAAGTTATCTCAACTGCTCAGCTTTTGATGGAAATCAATCATGTATTATAGTAAATTAATAAAGTATGATGAATATAGACTATCTTACGCTTTGTCTATAAAAAATATTATCATTTTCAGACACTTTGTATGCTATAGTCTAGTAGGATGTTTGGATCTTGTTCTACAAGCAGCCATAAAATATCAAATTGTTTTACCAAAACGTTGAAAAACAAACACCTGCTAAACATAGTCAACTACTAGTACTGAAATCAGAAACCCATGGTGTAATCCATGTTATGTTAGTATCATGTTAGTAGATCGCGTTGCTGATAGCTTAGGCTAGCTAACAAGATAGCATAACGTTACGTGATTAGAACTACCGTAAGTACAGCCTGTCCACGCAACACAACCCCACACATTTGTATAGCGGCCAATACAAAGTAATGATAAAGCTGTGAAACAACGTAGAATATGTAATTATTGTTATCCTACCTTAGACATGTTGTCGGCGAAGATAATGTCCAAACTATCGTTTGATGTTAAATCTATTTACTCTGCAGCATAACTCCACTGACAGCTAGATTTAGCTTGGCAAAAGGTGATGATCCGGTTTGCGCAGTAACGTTAGATGAGATATAGTATGTAAACACAGTAACGTTAGTGCAAATTAATTACGAAATCTGCACTTATCTAAAAACAACATTTGATTTCAGTACATTTACAATTACAATGTCGACGACTTCAGGTAATCAGGTAACGTGGGGAGCGCGGATGACGAAACTTGGTGTTGCCATTACACTAAAAAAACATTCCGCCAATTTTTTATTTTTTGAAAGATATCCATAGACATTTATTAAACCATAGCAAAAGTAAATTTCTTACTTAAGTTCATCTCTATTTTTGTGTTTATTTTAAATAAGACAAATCTGATATTATTTTAATCTCCAATATGTTATATCAGTTGAGATGGTTCTTTAACGCTGATCTAACAGCAGAAGACACTAGCAGGGTTTAAATCCCAGTTGTGCAGGCGGGGCATGTTGTAACACTGCGTTACAATGTGCCCCTATTAGAAAAATGCTATTATTTTCTATACTTTTATTAATTTTATTGAGAAAACGTGAGAAAAGGTGAATTAAGACTGAGAGTCAATGTTCAGAAATTACTAATTATTTATTTGTTTTGAACTATGTTGTATAGCTGTGTTTTCATGTGTTCGTAGTCAAAACTCAAAAATTAGTTTATATTTAATTATTAAAAATTCCCATTATTTTATATGAAAAGTTTTTAACTGTCCAGCTGTACCTTTACTGAATGAGCACTGTGCCACTGTACGTCCAGACTCAAAACACATCTGTCCAGCTGTGCCTTTACTGAATGAGCACTGTGCCACTGTGTCCAGACTCAAAACACATCTGTCCAGCTGTGCCTTTACTGAATGAGCACTGTGCCACTGTACATCCAGACTCAAAACACATCTGTCCAGCTGTGCCTTTACTGAATGAGCTCTGTGCCACTGTACGTCCAGACTCAAAACACATCTGTCCAGCTGTGCCTTTACTGAATGAGCTCTGTGCCACTGTACGTCCAGACTCAAAACACATCTGTCCAGCTGTGCATTTACTGAATGAGCACTGTGCCACTGTACGTCCAGACTCAAAACACATCTGTCCAGCTGTGCCTTTACTGAATGAGCACTGTGCCACTGTACGTCCAGACTCAAAACACATCTGTCCAGCTGTGCCTTTACTGAATGAGCTCTGTGCCACTGTACGTCCAGACTCAAAACACATCTGTCCAGCTGTGCCTTTACTGAATGAGCACTGTGCCACTGTACGTCCAGACTCAAAACACATCTGTCCAGCTGTGCATTTACTGAATGAGCACTGTGCCACTGTACGTCCAGACTCAAAACACATCTGTCCAGCTGTGCCTTTACTGAATGAGCACTGTGCCACTGTACGTCCAGACTCAAAACACATCTGTCCAGCTGTGCCTTTACTGAATGAGCACTGTGCCACTGTACGTCCAGACTCAAAACACATCTGTCCAGCTGTACCTTTACTGAATGAGCACTGTGCCACTGTACGTCCAGACTCAAAACACATCTGTCCAGCTGTGCCTTTACTGAATGAGCACTGTGCCACTGTACGTCCAGACTCAAAACACATCTGTCCAGCTGTGCCTTTACTGAATGAGCACTGTGCCACTGTACGTCCAGACTCAAAACACATCTGTCCAGCTGTGCCTTTACTGAATGAGCACTGTGCCACTGTACGTCCAGACTCAAAACACATCTGTCCAGCTGTGCCTTTACTGAATGAGCACTGTGCCACTGTTCCAGACTCAAAACACATCTGTCCAGCTGTGCCTTTACTGAATGAGCACTGTGCCACTGTACGTCCAGACTCAAAACACATCTGTCCAGCTGTGCCTTTACTGAATGAGCTCTGTGCCACTGTACGTCCAGACTCAAAACACATCTGTCCAGCTGTGCATTTACTGAATGAGCACTGTGCCACTGTACGTCCAGACTCAAAACACATCTGTCCAGCTGTGCCTTTACTGAATGAGCACTGTGCCACTGTACGTCCAGACTCAAAACACATCTGTCCAGCTGTGCCTTTACTGAATGAGCACTGTGCCACTGTACGTCCAGACTCAAAACACATCTGTCCAGCTGTGCCTTTACTGAATGAGCACTGTGCCACTGTACGTCCAGACTCAAAACACATCTGTCCAGCTGTGCCTTTACTGAATGAGCTCTGTGCCACTGTACGTCCAGACTCAAAACACATCTGTCCAGCTGTGCCTTTACTGAATGAGCACTGTGCCACTGTACGTCCAGACTCAAAACACATCTGTCCAGCTGTGCCTTTACTGAATGAGCTCTGTGCCACTGTACGTCCAGACTCAAAACACATCTGTCCAGCTGTGCCTTTACTGAATGAGCACTGTGCCACTGTACGTCCAGACTCAAAACACATCTGTCCAGCTGTGCATTTACTGAATGAGCACTGTGCCACTGTACGTCCAGACTCAAAACACATCTGTCCAGCTGTGCCTTTACTGAATGAGCACTGTGCCACTGTACGTCCAGACTCAAAACACATCTGTCCAGCTGTGCCTTTACTGAATGAGCTCTGTGCCACTGTACGTCCAGACTCAAAACACATCTGTCCAGCTGTGCCTTTACTGAATGAGCACTGTGTGCCACTGTACGTCCAGACTCAAAACACATCTGTCCAGCTGTGCCTTTACTGAATGAGCTCTGTGCCACTGTACGTCCAGACTCAAAACACATCTGTCCAGCTGTGCCTTTACTGAATGAGCACTGTGCCACTGTACGTCCAGACTCAAAACACATCTGTCCAGCTGTGCATTTACTGAATGAGCACTGTGCCACTGTACGTCCAGACTCAAAGCACATCTGTCCAGCTGTGCCTTTACTGAATGAGCTCTGTGCCACTGTACGTCCAGACTCAAAACACATCTGTCCAGCTGTGCCTTTACTGAATGAGCACTGTGCCACTGTACGTCCAGACTCAAAACACATCTGTCCAGCTGTGCCTTTACTGAATGAGCTCTGTGCCACTGTACGTCCAGACTCAAAACACATCTGTCCAGCTGTGCATTTACTGAATGAGCACTGTGTGCCACTGTACGTCCAGACTCAAAACACATCTGTCCAGCTGTGCCTTTACTGAATGAGCTCTGTGCCACTGTACGTCCAGACTCAAAACACATCTGTCCAGCTGTGCCTTTACTGAATGAGCACTGTGCCACTGTAAGTCCAGACTCAAAACACATCTGTCCAGCTGTGCCTTTACTGAATGAGCACTGTGTGCCACTGTACGCCCAGACTCAAAACACATCTGTCCAGCTGTGCCTTTACTGAATGAGCACTGTGCCACTGTAAGTCCAGACTCAAAACACATCTGTCCAGCTGTGCCTTTACTGAATGAGCACTGTGTGCCACTGTACGTCCAGACTCAAAACACATCTGTCCAGCTGTGCATTTACTGAATGAGCTCTGTGCCACTGTACGTCCAGACTCAAAACACATCTGTCCAGCTGTGCATTTACTGAATGAGCACTGTGCCACTGTACGTCCAGACTCAAAACACATCTGTCCAGCTGTGCATTTACTGAATGAGCACTGTGCCACTGTACGCCCAGACTCAAAACACATCTGTCCAGCTGTTTTTACTGAATGAGCACTGTGTGCCACTGTACGTCCAGACTCAAAACACATCTGTCCAGCTGTGCCTTTACTGAATGAGCACTGTGTGCCACTGTACGCCCAGACTCAAAACACATCTGTCCAGCTGTGCCTTTACTGAATGAGCACTGTGCCACTGTACGCCCAGACTCAAAACACATCTGTCCAGCTGTGCCTTTACTGAATGAGCACTGTGCCACTGTACGTCCAGACTCAAAACACATCTGTCCAGCTGTGCATTTACTGAATGAGCACTGTGCCACTGTACGTCCAGACTCAAAACACATCTGTCCAGCTGTGCATTTACTGAATGAGCACTGTGCCACTGTACGCCCAGACTCAAAACACATCTGTCCAGCTGTGCCTTTACTGAATGAGCTCTGTGCCACTGTACGCCCAGACTCAAAACACATCTGTCCAGCTGTGCATTTACTGAATGAGCACTGTGCCACTGTACGTCCAGACTCAAAACACATCTGTCCAGCTGTGCATTTACTGAATGAGCTCTGTGCCACTGTACGTCCAGACTCAAAACACATCTGTCCAGCTGTGCCTTTACTGAATGAGCACTGTGCCACTGTACGTCCAGACTCAAAACACATCTGTCCAGCTGTGCCTTTACTGAATGAGCACTGTGTGTAGAGTTTAGACCAAAAGCTCTAGTTTCATCTCATCTCATCAGACCACATGACCTTCTCCCATTCCCCCTGTCTGTATGAATAAGTGTGTACAAGTGTCTTTTATACAGGTAACGAGTTCAAACCGGTGCAGTTAATAAAAAGTGGAGAAAAGGAGGGCTTCCTAGAAAGAGCAACAGGTCTGTGAGAGCTGGAATTCTTACTGGTTGGTTGGTAGGTGATCAAATACTGATGTCATAAACAATAAACTGCAAAAAGATTTTTCATTAAATATACAATGTAATTTTCTGGATTTTTGTTTTAGATTCTGTCACTCAGAGTAGAAGAGTATACCTATGATAAAAATGACAGGCTCTTACATAGTGTGTAAGTGGGAAGCTGCACAATCCCCAGTGTATCAAATGTTTTTTCTCCTCACTGTAGATAACTGAGGGGAACACTTATTTTAAAAGTGCCATGTTGACACTGTTTTGGAGTTCAAGTGACTGCAAAACTATATTCTTTCCAGTTATTAATTTAAAATAACTTTCATATTATCTGTTATCGAATGTGTTCCATCCTACAATTAGTTTATTTTACTAACGTGATTGTTTCTTTTATCAACATGACAAAATATTTTGTCTTTTTTATTTTTATAATACAGAGCTTAACTGTAGAGACCTACATTTCAGTTGGATAAAGGAGGGTACATAAATTAACCAATATCAAGAGCGTATGTTGGTTGATTGTTGAGAGTTTTTCCATCTTATACACACACACACACTCGAGACCGGCGTATGTCCTGGTTAAGACTATCCGGTCCCCACTCAGTCAACCCTCCCCACACCTGTGCACGCGCGTCTCTCGTCTGGCGCTAATGATGGCATCTCGTGACTCATTGGACGAGCAGGTGCAGATGCAGCTTCAATCAACGTGTTCATCTCCAAGGTAAGCTAAACACTTTTATTTCAAATGTAATTAATGTGCTAACTGCATAACAAATGCCACAACCTTATATTATGGAGAAGGTTAATAACAAAGCAGGCCTTGCTAGCGATAATTTTAACTTTGCAGAGTCGGGATAAGTCAGTATCAGGTAGTTTGCTAACGCGCCTATACACGTGCAATGTAAATGGAATCTATTTAGCTAACTACCACTATCAAGCTAACCGACTTATTAGCACGACAAACTTAATGCATGCCATAAATCCAATTTTTTTGCGTGTTGTATAATTTAATCACAAATGTGATTGATAATCGATAAATGTGTGTTTTATATGATATGCACACCACAGTAGTTAGCTTGTATGTTAGGATGGACTACTATGACAATTAGCAAGTTAAGTAGAGTAGCCTATAGGATCTGTTGTCATTGCACTTCTGCACTACAGCGTGGTTAGGTTGTATTGCGGAGAAAAGCTGGCAACATCAGGGATAGGTACATTAATTATCTGTAGTAAAACTAATTAGACCATTTTTAAATATCAGAATGTTCATTTAAACATTATAATGGACCTACTGTATAGGTGTTTTATGTCGAGAACAACTTCAAACGTCTTTAAATGCTTGAAATCATTGATTTCACTGGTATTTTAAGTAAGCACTTGACTGCAATGTAGGCAACACATTCCCAATTATACTATATAAAGATTATTCTTGTGTTATATCCCAGGTAGCCAAAAAGATCTGGGCCAACAACAGCCCAATAGACAGTTCGGCTGAACATTGGTGTGTCCCGTTATGTGAAGCATCCTCAAAGTTTAACTCTATACTGAGTTTGAAGGCACTACCAGTAAGTTAGCCGAGTTTCCACTGTCAGGACAGTGCGAGCCAGGGCTTTAAAGGGTTCGTTCATCCAAAATTGATAATTCTGTCAGTAATTACTCACCCTCATGTTGTTCTAACCATGCAAGTCTTTCGTTCATCTTCTGAACACAATTTAGGATATTTTTGATGAAGTCTGAGAGCTGTCTAACTCCTACATAGGCTTTCAGAGGGAATGAATCTTGCTGGCCCAGAAAAGTTATTAAAGAGATCGTTAACATAGTCCAAGTGACTACAGTGGCTCAATCTTAAGTTTATCAAGCGACGAGAATACCTTTTGTGTGCAAAAAAACAAAAATAATGACTTTATTCCACTAATCATTTCCTTCTCTCTGGGCCTCTAGTGAGTTTACGTAGTAAAACTGTGCAGCGCGTGTGAGTTGTACGTCACACGATCGCACACATGACCAGCCTCAGCCAATAGTGAGCCTACGTGGTGACGCATCACCACGCGCGCAGTTTTACTACGTAAACTCGCGAAGTTTTCGCTAAACAAACATGATAAATGTGACCGTTCGCTGGTATTTTTGTGGTTTGCTTAGCCTAAATATTTAAAACCCAAGCATCGATGTTACCTCTATAGGTTTACAATAAAAAGTGACGTTGATCATAATTAATTAATTTTGCACAGAATTGCACATTAGTCACACAGAAATGTTAATAGAGAGCCTAAGTCCCTCCTTCCGTGGACCACCATGGGACCTTATTTTGGAAAAATATTGTATGGTAGTCAATGGCAAGAGACAACAAATATTTTTATCTCGTTTGAATTGTGCCTTAAATTACACACATGATGTTTGTCAATTTAAAAGATACATTTTAAAGTCAAGAAAGTCGCAGTTTGTTGTAAAACGGTTGAGGTATAAGGTTGTGAAATATACGTTATACAAAGACTACAAACCCAAAAGGCGTGCATTCGACGTAGCCTACCTTTTCTCTCAATGAATGAAGCTAACTTTACTGAAGCTAACGTCTGTCATTTCTTCTATTGTCTTACGCTATAATCGTAACGTTACGCCGTCATACCTGAGTGTTTTGTACCACTGTACACACTACACATACCAGCTTGTTGTTTCGCTTCCCGGAGATGTAGTTCTTGAGCGATTTTCACATAAAACTAAATGTTACTCTTCTGTTTTATGACAAACTGTGACTTTCTTGACCTTTATTATTATCTTTTAAATTGACAAACATCATATGTGTAATTCAGGCACAGTTCAGATGGAATAAAAGATAAGTTGTCTCTCGCCATTGACTACCATACATATTTTTTCCGAAATAAGGTCCCGTGAGCTGGAAGCGGAGGGGTGGGACTTAGACCTAACGGTATTGAGAGCCTAGTTCACAAAAGAAAGAGGACACATATTCAGTCACGTTTGTTTTGTTTATTAGTGCAGTTGCCTATTTTCAGTCAGAGAATCAGAGGAAGCTACCGAAAAAAATGCTTTATTTTATAAGAGACGAGACAGGCTTATACTGACAGATAAAATAAAAACATGTTTGTGATAGCCTTTATTATTTGTCTGATTTCTTCAACTGCTCATAAATTTACCTTGTTTACAATGGTAATTAGCGTGTATAGTCTTTTGCATCGCGTAATCTATAAATATACCTTAATTCGATGGTCAGAATCCACATCGGATCACAACAGAAGGCATTCAAACATGAAAGTGAGTTTTGAGATAAATCAGTCTCTTAATGAGTCTTTAATGCTGTCAGAATCATCCAGCAATGCTGCTTTCGGCCCAGCACTGGAAGTAAGTGGGCGGGCTTAGACAGAACGCGGAAGCTATCGTGCATAGAGGCTATTCCGGCAAGCCGGAAGAAATAACTCGCCCGGATGCGCCGCCGGACTCTGGTGGAACGCGGCAATGAATGACGCGCCAGAATCGGCCCGAGTACACTGGCCCGAGTCCGAAACTGATCCGACGCTGCCGGCGTAGGGCCATAATCACGCCAGCATAAATTGTACGATTAGCCGAACTGGCCCAAGCTGGGTTCCAAAGGCAACCATACCTTTTTTTTTTTTTTACTAAATTATCTTAAATTACATTTTAAGCCTAGTTACAAAATAAATCTACAAAATAACAACAGAAAGACAAGTTTCCATTTAATGACACAGACTTTATTACAGAAGTTACATAATCTTAAAGAAAATATATAATCTTGCATTTATTCTCACATTTGACAAAACAATGAACTACAAAGTTATACAAAATTATTGATGATAAAATGGTGGCAGTGGTAAAAACAAAACAAACAAAGCAATTTGTTCCACTGTAAAAATATATTATATACATAAATTACATATTGAACAAATAAACATGACTCAATGCACCTTTAAATACACAGCATCATATACCTCCTCTAAATTGTCTTGGGAAGTAACACGTGCCCAACACAAGCATAGGTTTGCAATTTATACTGTACTACAACATTAACAGGTCCCAACAATCGTGATTACTCAACAAATAATTACTTAATTACTTCAATACATTTCTAGAAGTTTCTTTTCTTTTCTTGGAATTTTTTACACATACTACGAAATAAATTAAGAAAAAGTAAGCAGTACTTTTAAGAATGTTTAATGAAATCCACTCACATAAGATAAAGACACAGAGTCCTCATGAAGGCCAGGTGAATGAAAACTCCACCACACTTTAAATTCTAGGTGAAAAGTCTTTGTTTAAAAACATGTGATGCAGCATCCATGCCAGTAGTTATCAGTATGAAGTCTGTCATATAGGCCAGTAGGTTACAGTCCAGCTTTGGTTTGGTTCTGTCTTGACCTTCAGCCCAAATGGACTCAGGAGCTGAAATGAGAAGAATACACATCACATTAGCTCACAGCTTGCTGGAATAATCTATTGTTATCAGTATTGTTGTAATCAAGAAGCCATGTAATCTAAATGGCAGATTATACACTTAGAGATTCTTACGAACCCTAGAGGTGCCAAGGTCCACCAATGCAAATGCTGTGGGAAAGACTATATATATTTTCTAGTCATGTTGGATAACGAATCGTACATTTTTGTCTATGAGGGGGATTTATGACCAAAGTGTCCCAGTAGACCACAAACATGAGGACAAAAACTCCTAGATTTAACCGCTTTGCTCCTATAGTAATCTTAGGGCTCCGTGTAAGTTAAGTGATGTCACCGCTTAACAACACACGTTTATGTTAACTAAATTGGCTCATTTCCAAGCAAAACCAATACAAAACTATTAAAACATATCATTTAACGTTACACATAAGATGTGATTTTAAAAGACCAAACTTTCATAAACAAAAGCTCAAGCTAGTTAGCCTAACGTAACGTAACGGTTGAGATGCTAATTAATTTTTATATAAACCATTTCTACAAAGTAAATATTCAACAGAAGCGTGTCAATTACAAGTAAGAGAAGTGTCAAGGACAGTTGTGTGTATTATTTGTGTGATTTAAGAGACTAAACTCACCTGAAAGCAGTGAACACAACATGAGAGAGGGAGTTTAGCTGCTCGTCAGTTGCAGTGGTCCCGCGCCGTTTCCATGGCAGCTCTGCACCGCTCCAGTGTTTGAAAGCTGCCCGACGCTCACACGCATGCGCATTAAAACACGCCAAAGTCACACGCATCAAAAATTCATGATTTTGGATGTTTACAAAACCTCTTAAATTAGAACAACATAAATAAAAATCACGAATTCAAAACTCATTTTGAAGTTCGGACCCTTCATAGGTGTAAGATCCTAGGAAAGGGCAATTGTGGCATTTTTAGAATTTAATTTGCCTAATGCGCCATCTTTCGCCCAGCTCCGCACAGCCATAACTCCAGCCAAATCTGGCAACCATTACTGGGCCAGAGCTGGCTCACTTCGCGAGCCGTAGTCAGTACACCGCCCGAATCCGCTGGCTGCCTGGGATCTAACAGGCTAAGAACTACTTTGTCATACAATTGGCAATGGGCTATTTACTGCATTTAAACTTATGTCTCTTGCTACTTAGGTTTTCACTCATGGAGAGAAGACGACGACTTCAACCAATCCAAGATGCGGAGTACCATATCCAAGCGGGGATTGATAAACCATGTCTCCAGCAGCGTTTTATCAATAATTTTAAAGGTAAATGTTAAACTCCTGAATATGATTTAGTTGGAATCAGTGAAATGCCTGCAGTGATTGTCTCTTGCTCATGGGCACACTGCACAATGGTGGTTGCTATTACACAGGGATATTAAAACTGACAATTCAATAGCTTTTAGACATTTGATACACCATATACTGACATTTCCTTCAGCACAGTGCTTTAAACAATTTTGCTTCTGTGCCCAGCCTGATTGCAGTAATCTAAGGGTTTGACAGGGATTATTCCCTGTAAAAACAGACACATTTTTTTTTTTTTACCTTTTATTTAACCAGGGAGGCCCGATTGAGAACAATTTCTCATTTGCAACGGCGACCTGGGGAGCAGCTGGGATTTGAACCCAGGACATCGTACACACAAAGCATGCACTCTACCACTGAGCTGCCAACTGCTAATTTAATCATCTTTTTCTTTAATCTTAGGCAGAGGTGTTTTTGCCACTGAACTCATATTCAAAGGCGACTTTGTTGTGGAGTACCGAGGGAAACTACTGTCACAGCAGCAGGCAGACCTCCAAACTACTGAGTACAATGAGTCTGCAAAGGTTTTTCTTTTTGATTTTCAGTGGAACAGTAAAACATGGTGGTAAGTAGATGTAGTGGCTATACGTTAGCAACGTAGTAGCAACGTTACAATGCAAGGCCCATGTCTAAAATTAAAGAGTTGTTCTCTTTTTGTTAGTGCCAGTACTACTTCAGTGACCGCTTCATACTCTTCCCTACAAAGGGCTTTATAAAAAAGTTACTTACCACAAGTAGTGTAACATCTCAATGTAACGATACAAAAGTGCTTTAACTAATGTTTCCAAATCATTGCCACCTGCAGACTGTTACAGAATTGCAAATAAACAGATTTTTTAGTTTGAGGCACACCGCTCTATTAAGCTGCATATCTGGGAATGAGCGAGAGATGTGCATATCTCCTATAAATTGCCTGGTTACTTGAACTAGTCATTATTTGTATTAAAAACAGCTAGGCTCATGTGAAACCCTATTCTCAGAAAAGGCAAAAACATGGTGTGAGTCAATTGTCCAATTTGCTATTACAAATACATTATTCCATACTATAGTCGCTATTGTATTCATTGGTACATCCTGCTCAAATAATTTAAATTAACCAAATACTGCCTCTTCATAGTCGAACCTCTGTGCTAATACATATTAATGAAACATGTTTCTATACAGCATTGATGCATGTGAAGAGGACTCCTCCTTGGGAGACTTGTTAATGACGAACACAGAAGACCTAATTGCAAAATGAAAACCATAAAAGTAAATGAGAAACCACACTTGTGTCTTTTCGCGATTCGAGATATTACTGCTGGAGAAGAATTGACTTACAACTACGGTGACTCAAACTGGGCATGGAGAGCACAGGTGAGTTACCTTTTTATTTCTATATGCAATATGCCACCTACCTGGAGAAGAGTTTATATTTCATGCAATTTGTTGCAGACACTCCAAACATTTGTTTCTATCTTGGTTTACTTAGCAGGTTAACAAGGATGTACTACCTAGCGTGAAACCTGAGGTAGGAATTTATTAAGCGCATACTGTTTAAATCTTATCAAATGCAAAAATACATGTGAGTTGTTGTGGAGCAGCTGTTGAACTTTTAGGTGTGGCCTATGCAATTGCACATTACAACTTGTAACATTTCCCTTTGTAGATTGGGAGTATAAAGTCTGCTGCTGCTATAGTACATGCTGATTCAGTAGGAACTGAGCTCACCACAGTCACAACTGCAGAATCACAGCCTGCTGACACAGGTATAGACCACTACAACTCTAAAACCCTTTCCTGAAACGCTGCTCTTAACCCTTGTGCATTCAAAAAAAAAAAGTTACGATAGACGCAAAATGGACAAAATGTCCATACCCAAATACTGTCATAGAAATTATTTATTAAAAATGTTTTCCACTTTCACTGTCATTTTTAACCAGCTTCTGTTCTATCCATAGATACCAAACATTCATTAAGTTTAAGAACTTTAACCCTTTAAATGCTGGTTTGTTTACATAATGCCATAGGTGTTTTTTTATATGAAAATAAAAATAGTTTATTTTCATAAACTAAATGCAAAGCAGAATTTTTTTTCTTTGCTCATTAGATTCTTGGGTGGGTCAATGAAGAACAACAACGTTCATTTTGAGCCATTTTTATTTTTTATGTAGTGTCAGATTTTTTAAAAAAAACTAACACTTAGGTCCGTAATGGACAAAATGTCCATGCCAAAAACTGTTATAGAAATATTATATATTAATATTTTTTTCCACTTTTACTCTTTTTTTTTATCAGCACCTCTTCTATTCATAATTACCAAACATTCATTCATTTTCAGAATTTTAAAGCTTTACAAATTGGTTTATTTTAGTGGTGGGTCATATCGGGCGTTAACGTGCTGCGTTAACGTGAGACTCTTATCGGGCAATAAAAAAAATATTGCCGTTAATCTATTCTCAAAGTTGGGTTGGGAGCTGGGTCTATACTACGCAAGCTATGATGACTTTTCACAGTGATATTTTAGCACGGATGTATAGCTACCTAGCCGAATTGCACTGTAGGGAGTGAGAACGAGTCTTCGAACCTGCGTGTATGCTGTGAAATGACCACATCAAGTGTGAACGCTGTCTTCCGAACTCGGGTGCGCACCCGCGAACGTACTCGAGTCCTGACAAGCGTGACTGACATACTGCAAGCAGAGAGCTTTAGATCTCATTTCTGTTCGTCGTCAGCATTCTTTAGAGTATTTGCAGTACATCCGCGGCAGATAGACGCAAGTGCCATTACGTACTGAAGCTTTGGTAACTAAATCAACGGTTCAAAAACAAAAATTTAGCTGAACAATGCTATTCATTCTGCCACCTCTCGCCGACGCCGTTACTAAGTAACGGGTAAACAGCTGCTGCTTTGATGACGCAAACGCACCTTAGTTTCGACCCAAATAATATAATATGAACACGGTCCAGGGAGCAATCGAACTCGGGTTCGGTCCAGGCAATCGAACCAAGTGTGAAAGCACCAGTCATTATTTGGGTAGCACACATATTCTGAATGCCTTCGGCAGAATTCAAATTAGCCATTTTAATCTGGATTAATCTAGATTAATTTTAAAATCACAGTGAGATTTATCTAGATTAAAAAAATTAATCTATGCCCACCCCTAGTTTATTTACATAACGCCACTGTTTTCTATAAAAATTATTACAATAATTTTCCATACACTAAATGCTACACAATTTTGTATTTTCTTTGATTAGTATATTCTTGGGTATGTCAGTGAAGAACAACAACATAAATTTTGAGGCATTTTAATATATATATATATATATATATATATATATATATATATATATATATATATATATATATATATATATATATATATATTTTTTTTTTTTAATATATATATTAAAAAATATATTAATATTTTTTTCCACTTTCACTGACTGTTTTTTTCAGCATCAGCATCTCTTCTATTCATAATTACCAAACATTCGTTCATTTCAAAATGTTAATGTTTTAAAATCATTAAAATTATTATTTCTTTACATAATGCCGCTGTTCTTTTCAATATAAATATAATAAATAAGATAATAAATGTAATAGCTTCAGTGGGCAACACTAGCTTCAGAGCTTTGTCTGCTGAGGACCTTCTCTTCATCTTGCAAACGATGAAATGATCAACCAAACACCACATATTTAAAGGTTTGTAAGTGAGAAAACCTGTGAACTCAAACTTTGTATAAAACCTACCAGACTAAACAATCAGCATTGTGTTGTGGTGAAAAATAAAACAATGTGTTTAGGGACTTCTGAACTACTTCTTCAAATTCAAGCGCACCTTTTATCTCCGTACAAAAACAATAACAATTGAAAAAGTGCAATCAAGGGGATTTTTGATTGTCAGTACAATATAATTTCTTTCAAACTAATTACACACATTACATTTTCAGTAAACACATGCAAACTACCTTCTGACATCCTTACCAATATACCCACACAATTATAGCTGCATTATTTTTCCTATTGACTCTATAATAGACTATAATATGCATAAGTAGAAAATACAAATAAAGCAAGTATTTCTTTTATATGCCAAATTTGAAAATATGGCACAATCTAGTAAAAATTTAAACATTTAAAATTTGAAGCCTTGCCAATAGAATGAATGCCTATTTGCAAATATTGTATAATTTTATAGTCAAATGGCCCTGAAAAATTTAAGTTTTAATACGTTTCAATGTGGACATTTTTGTCCACAAGGTGCTGAGTGTGATTTTTTTTTATGGAAGGTAAAATTGATTTTTAAGGAAATGAGGATAAAATATTAAAATTCCAGTAAAAATAAACACCTGAGCAAAAATGCATGTAGGTGGCATTAACAAAGGCACACTTTTAACAAAAAACTAAACTGAAATGGACAAAAATGTCCATAAGGTTGCGGCCAATTTGTTTTTGTGATACATTTCCTATGCCAAAGGTTTGATCACAACAACTGTTTTTTATTTATGGGAATACCTTTATTTCCACAGTTTTAACGAATTGCATTAGTTCAGATGTCACAGTGGATTCTGTTTTGATTTATCTATTGTATGCACCCATTGTGTACACACAATTAGAACATACAAAGTTGTAGCAAAAGTTAATTTAACTTCTGTTGCACTCATGCATCCATTAAAAATGATTGAATTGCATGCCTATATTACAAAGATTAGAACCACGTACGCGGAATAAATGCAGTGGTGCTGTCTGATCAATACCTATCCTCCTCTTTAAGGATGTCCTATGTTTTTCTCAGTGTAAATGCCCTCTTACTATATTTCACTTTTGTTGCCATCTGTGTGGTTTCCTGTCCTAGCCCCCAAAACACACTTCACTGGCAGAGACACCCTGTCCTACATGCCTATCTCAGGTAAAAGCAACTTCCCCCCTACCCCATCACACATATCACTGTTGCAGGTCGCAAACTCTAGACTGATTGATTAGTTATTGTGTAAGGGAAGTGAAAAGTATAAATAAGGACTAACAAATTATGTTGTTCTTGCAGATGACAATTTGCAGAGTGAGCGCTCGTAAGCGCATAAGTGAGACTGGGTCAGTTTGTGGATCTGCACTATGTATTCATGATTGTCAAAGTTTCCAGTGTCTGGTTCCAAAGTCAAATGAACATTGAATTATACTCTTGCATAGCCCAAAAACGTCACTTCTACATCTATTTGTTGCTATACTAATACTTCAAGCATAATATTGACCCCATGAGTATGGACACTAAAGCATTTCTCATGTTCTGTACTTTAAATTTAAAATTACACAATGACAATGTGGATACATGGTGTTTTGATGTAAGTAGGAAAAACTTCCACATTTGTTTCTCATCAAAACAGTTAACAAACTATAAAGAGATTAATACACATAGCTTATGTTGGTAGCATGAGCATGATGGTTTGAGGCTGACTTGATAACTCTGACTTTAGTCGAATAACTAATCCATACCGCATGACCGTAACAAAGACAAGTCTGGTTTCCAAACCTGCATTTCTTTGCTGGCACCCTGTCATATTTACATTTAAAAGGTTTGTGATGTGTTTTCATTATATTGTTTCAAAGTACTGGTGTACAGAACAAAAGAAATTAATTTTCAACATGAAAATCTTATCATCTCTAGTGTCAGTCTGTCTGAAGTAATAGACCATTCAATGTTACTTAAATCCAAATTAATTTATCAACCTTTTTGTAGTATTGCATTTCACTCTTTTTTTTTTTTTAAACAATTTCTGGTACACTGATTGTTATATTTGGTTCAACAATTGCAGGCCCGGATTGACAAATTAAAAGAACACCACAACAGGTGTGAAACTCGGTATGAATCTACGGCAGAGAAGCGAAATGCTCTTCAAAGACAGCGAAACTTACTCCTACTGCAATTGGCAAACTTGGATAAAATGGTGAGTCATTTTATTGTACGTTTACAGAACTTAGGTAAAATATTTTCTGTTCTAAAATGTAGCAGGTAAACCTAGCCTGGCTTACGTCAGACCAATCCTCATTCGAGACTTGGTCTGGGAACCACCTGTTCGTTTTCTCGTATTTGAGGCGTGGTTTAGGAATGCCCAGAGCCATTTATTGGGCGCTACGAATGCCTATTAAGTGCGCTTGGTTATGAAATTGTTTAACAGTTGCTCTTTTTTCAAAACAAACTTTCGTTCTAAACTACTTAAACACTATCTAAAGCTGCATCGAAGGTAATTTCGCGTCTGATGCCATGTGGGATCCATAGAAACTTCTAAGATGTGTCGCATAGATGTCGTCATTGTCTTGCTGATCCCTCCCCGTTCTTGGATTGGTTCCCTTTTAAGGGGAAAATTTAGTCCATGGTGTCCAGGCTGCCTTAGCAGCGTGAATCAAATCGCAAACAATGCAGCCTGGGAACACCCAGGCTAAGGTAAACCTGGATTTGCATGAATTTAAAATAAGATTTAACTACTGCTATTTATATATTTCATGGAAAACATTTTAAACATTACTGTTTTTAATTAATAGGCATAAGGGAAAGGGAACAGTGATTTTATAATTGTATGTACTTTAGTTAAAAATCATTCTACACTTTCATTGAATTTTTTATTTGATTTTTAGCTGGGCCCAGAATCACATCCAGTCACTCAACCAGCAGAAGATTCTGTGATACCCTCACCAACAGACACACAGGTAATAAGACAAGTTGTTTTAGAAACATTTAGTTTCAGAGCTGCACAGTATACATTATATTGTAGTAATTATTATTTCCCAGCAACAATGTTTATCAGAAGGTGTTTGACAGAATGATGCGAGGATGGCATTATTACAGGCTTTGTCCCAACCCTGTTAGGGCATACTGGATTTTTGCACATATTTACGATACGTATTTACAGTTATGAATGACAAATTGTAATATAATTATATAAATTTCTACATTTTAAACAACTTACCACAAACTATGGATATAAACACCCTCTAAAGAAACCTGAAAGTTTGGTGGCACTTTAACCTCATAGGTATTGATGAGTATTTATGATACCTTTTGGGGACATTGACCTGTATTTTAACTGTCCTAATGGGGACACCTTGGCTAAGTGGGGATGGAATCCTAGTCCTCTTAAGGATAACCATTGGAACTGATATGTAATTTCTTGCTGATATAATTTTTGTGTATTTATAAAACTAAAAACTATTATGATCCTGCTACTGTTTTTTGCAAACTAAGGTGCACCGTAGTAGGGATGTTAACTGCTGACCGATGGTTGACCGTATCAACGTAATCCGATCAAAGTTGTTGGTTGTCGGTTAAAAATTATTAGAAGGCACACAGTGAGTTAGACCTGCCTTTGGCCGGGTGCGCCTTTTACGATTCTGAAGGTGCCTGTTTTATCCATTGGTTTTATCGTGTTGCAGTTTATCATAGGCGTAATTTACGGTGGGACATGTCCCCACCACTTGTGACTGAAAAATAGATTGCGGAAGGTGTGTATTAAAGCAAAAGCACGATCTACAAATCGTCATTCTTCATAATCTAATTCATTCATTTAACAAATTTTTTCGCCGGTCTGAAGTTTTTTTTCCATTACAGATTTACGCAAAACTTTTGTGAAATTTCTTAATAGTCGAAAAAAATATATAGCGAAATGACAGCGTTTCTGTTAACTGATGTTATGCCACTAAAATTTTTTTTCCCTCTCTTGATAAGACATTCCAAAAATTATGCTACGAAGGCTGTTAGGTTTATGTACATCCCAGCCTCACACCGCACGCCATAAAACGACATATTTTATCATAATAAGGACATATGTTGTATTGTGCTGTGTACAAAATGACCTTTATCCACATTAGAGAATTTATATAGCCTATACTATGTGCCTGTCACTCCATCTTTTTTTAGCCATACAGATAAGAGCAAGACATCATTAAACACTATAAACTGTCTACTTTTATTTGTGTAGGCCTAGACTCACAATAACAAGGGCCGTGGATTAAGGAAACGGGTTATTTTGCATGCGCTGCTCTCCTTCCAAACGCGTCTTCATTTCAAAAATGTATTTTGTTTATTAAACGTAAAGTTTTTCATTTAAAAAGCATTTCTAAATTCAGGTTATATTTTCAACAAACAAAATTTATTTCAAGCCAAAATAACGAAATGGTTTAAAAAAACAAAAACAAAAACTGAAAAGTTACCACCATACAAATTCAAACATTTCCCTCTTTTAATTGTAATAAATGTTTGAATAACAGGCCTGTGTCTCCTTCCATTAAATAATGGCTATAGCGGTGGCTGGGATACACGTAAACCTACTAACTTATGTGGCATCATTTTTTTAATGACATAAAAAAAAAAACTTTTAGTCGCATAACATCGGTTAATGGAAATGCAATCATTTCGTAATAGATTTTTATCGACATTTAAAAAATATCACTAAATGTAGCCTATAAGTTAAATATTTATAAATATAAGTTTTGAAATATGTAATGGAAACACGGCTAGTGAAACGGTAAGTTTGCCATATTTATCTTGCGTGTTTGATTGATATTAGTATAACGTTATAGGTGTTGTGAATATTACGTTTTGCTTATTGGATGTTTATAGAATAATTTGTGAATGTAATGCATGTGTTGCCTACATCAAAGTGAAAATTAAGTGCATTTCCAACTCTGAACTCAGTCCACAAGTAAATTCTGTTATTAAATAAACACACAGCAAAACAAGTTGTGCAGTGTCTTCACCACTTTTCAAAGCAAAGTTACGCCACTGAGTCTATTAGACAACATTCCGCATACGATGGGCTTACATTTGGAAATATATTACATCTACATTTCAGTGGTAACACATAAGGTGTTGATCATCATCTTCATTATTGTTAGCACTACCTCGAACTAAAGCGGCGTCTCTTCTGAGCTGTCATTTTCTTAAATGAGCCGCGGCAATGTTTCAAATGAGCTTCTAAGCTGGACAAATGCCTTTATTTTCAACGCGATCACCTTGGACCCAAACCATTTCAAAACTAAGGAGCCATTTGTCCTCCGATTACAAACAAGCTCCTCTGCGCCGCGTTTGCGGGACTCATGTTTCGCGCCGGGACTGTGTGTGTGTGTCTGTGTGAGTGTGTGTGTGAGAGCGGGAGGCAGAGCGGCAGAGAGATGCGACAGAGTTGCGAAATTGCAGGCGCGGCTTGCGGCTGTTATTTCAAATAGTGCAGCATATTTTAAACTAATCGGTTAACCGTTTTCAACCGGCTAATGAGGCTCGGTGGTCAGTCAAGAAAATGTTTAGTTTTCACCATCCTAACACCGTAGCAGTTTTCCTATATAGTTCATTGGGTACATCCATCAGTAAAAACCATTATAAATCCTAAAATATTGTTTGTCTAATTACTTTGTCCGCTGAAATTTGGAGACCATGTATTTAAATGGCTACCATCATACACTGTCCATAAAAGATAGATAGAAACATTCTCTAAACAGAAGTTGGTAATAACCTCAGGTCTTTTCTTCAAATCCACTGTGCTTGTGTACAGAGCAAAAACAATAAAATATGTGTTGGCCCCAATACTTACAGAGCGCACTGTAGTTAACTGGTTAAATGTGTTAACTGGTTCCCGGATTTGAATTTCTGTGTCACGTCACTCTAGCAAAAGCTTTGTTTTCCCTTGTTTTTGTTTTGTAAGATTATTATTCAGTCTCAATAAAGTGCCTAATCTGTTTTGTAATTTAATATCCTCAAATGATAATAATTTTTTATTACAGATATGGTCAGAAATTGACCATGCATCTCGTTCAACCAGCGAATGTGTACCACCACAGGAAAGAACAGAGAGTGTATTTGTAAGTAACAACATTAATTACAACATTAGTCACTATTCTTGAAAGTTTATGGTCTGAAGATCATTTTTAACTGTGACAGGGTTTAAAAGGTATACGACTCACCAAGAAATATTTTGATTGTGTACTGCTCTGCATACAACTGTATAATGTCTAAACGTTAAACCAATATGTCTCTAATGATCTCTTTTTATAAGAGACAAAACCACAGTAAGATTATTTATCGAAATGTCATGATGAGAGTGCATTATACAAGAAATAAGAAATTGCCCTAACTCACGCTCAGCCAACATGAAATTGTAGGCTTTTATTTTTGCTGTTGTGCTCATGTATAAATTGAGGATAGAACGAACAAGCAATTTGTGATGTTATTTGATACCTTTTGGGGACATTGACCTGTATTTTAACTGTCCTAATGGGGACACCTTGGCTAAGTGGGGATTGCATTATATGCATGATAATATAATTTGTGTAGAATTCTCAATACCTTTATATTTGTCATGTTTGACTGATTACAGGTTGCCTTCCAAAATCACATGGACACAGATTCTAGCTCTGCAGAAGATGGGAATGAGTCCCACTCCAATCCCGAGGTAAGAAAGTATAGATGATGGCCACAGTTCATAAAAGTTTGGAGAATTAATTAATTTTATCTTGACTGATTTTCGTAACAGTTTAAAAGGCAACCCTTTCAATGTTTGTTTGATACTTTAGACCCATTCATACTTGATAACTTGCATTTATTTTTGCAATTAGATATTAAACTAGATTATTAATCTGTTCTGGTCCATGCCTAAATTCTAATACAATCACATCGCAATTCAAATAAGTTGGATCATTACTTTAAAAAAGTGACTACTAATTATAAATGTAGAGAACAGAAAATCATTGCATGCACATAAAAATGATCACTTTTACTTTTTTTGCAGTTTATAATTGTATGTACTTTAGTTAAAAAATCATTCTACACTTTCTATTGCATTGAATTTTTTATTTGATTTTTAGCTGGGCCCAGAATCACATCCAGTCACTCAACCAGCAGAAGATTCTGTGATACCCTCACCAACAGACACACAGGTAATAAGACAAGTTGTTTTAGAAACATTTAGTTTCAGAGCTGCACAGTATACATTATATTGTAGTAATTATTATTTCCCAGCAACAATGTTTATCAGAAGGTGTTTGACAGAATGATGCGAGGATGGCATTATTACAGGCTTTGTCCCAACCCTGTTAGGGCATACTGGATTTTTTGCACATATTTACGATATACGTATTTACAGTTATGAATGACAAATTGTAATATAATTATATAAATTTCTACATTTTAAACAACTTACCACAAACTATGGATATAAACACCCTAAAGAAACCTGAAAGTTTGGTCGGCACTTTAACCTCATAGGTATTGATGAGTATTTATGATACCTTTGGGGACATTGACCTGTATTTTAACTGTCCTAATGGGGACACCTTGGCTAAGTGGGGATTGCATTATATGCATGATAATATAATTTGTGTAGAATTCTCAATACCTTTATATTTGTCATGTTTGACTGATTACAGGTTGCCTTCCAAAATCACATGGACACAGATTCTAGCTCTGCAGAAGATGGGAATGAGTCCCACTGCAATCCCGAGGTAAGAAAGTATAGATGATGGCCACAGTTCATAAAAGTTTGGAGAATTCATTAATTTTATCTTGACTCATTTTCGTAACAGTTTAAAAGGCAACCCTTTCAATGTTTTTGTTTGATACTTTAGACCCATTCATACTTGATAACTTGCATTTAATTTTGCATTTATTCATGCAATTAGATATTAAAGTAGAGTAATTATGCATGTAACAAAAATGCTTGCTTTTACATTTTTTCATCAGTATAAAATAGAGGGTATTTTTGTGGATGTTAGAAGGAAATACTTTTATTCTACAGACATTGGGAGATATTGTAGTTCTGTTTCAGTGACACAGACCTTGTATTTAGGAAATTTAATTAGCTGAATTCTGATTTCAGTTTAAAAAACAAATGCTTGGATATGATTCTGAGACTCACTAAGCAGCATGGAAATAACAGAGGATGAATATGTGCCAGGGTCAGATTGTGAAAGTGAGACCAGCTCAGAGGGAGGCAGTATATTAAAGAAAAATGCTGCCACCAAGGCCAGTCCTGCTGTTAAAGATGGAACAAGAAAAACATACAAGGGACCTAGAAACCAGAACTCTGAATCTGACACATCTGGGGAAAGCTCCATAACTTCTCTTACAGTCATGCACAGTCAAAAGACTGACGATGGATCTAGAAGATACACCAAAAAACATTATTGTTTCTTTTGTGAGAAACCACAATCCAAAATCGCCAGGCATCTGGAACTTGTTCATAAAGACCAATCTGAAGTCGCTAAGGCCATTTCATCTCCAAAGAACTCCAAGGAAAGAAAGCTCCAACTGACTATACTAAGGAAACAGGGGGACAGAGCACACAATGTAGATGTCATTAGAAAGGGAAAAGGTGTCATTGTTCCATGTAAACAAGCGAGTTCTCCAAATGTCAATCCAAATAAATTCTTACATTGTGCAAATTGCCAAGGACTTTTCAAAAAAAGATTTCTTTGGAAACATATGAAAAGGTGCCCACTTCGAGGTGTTCTTCCAAAACCTGGTAGAACTCGAGCCCAATCGATTTGCGCCTTTGCGCAACCTGTGCAGGAAGGAGTCAGCAAGGGACTGTGGAAACTTCTCAGTAATATGAAACAAGGTGAAGTGGTAGATGTCATAAAGAGTGACCATTGTATTCTCAAGTATGGCGAGCAGAAATACAACATCATGGGACACCGGCGCTCTGATCATGAACTGATCCGTCAGAAAATGCGTGAGTTGGGGAGACTGGTTTTGAAAGGAAGGCAGGTGTCCCCTCTCAAATCACTTGAGGAATACATTGATCCAGCCAACTTCCAACACACAGTTAATGCAGTTAAAGCAGTTACAGGCTTTCAGTGTGAGACAAATAAGATAGTGGTGCCAACGCTAGCCAAGAAACTTGGTCAGAGCCTCATGAAGGTTGCCGACATTGTAAGTTGTGATGCAAGGATCTGCGGTGACACAACAAAAGTTCAAAAAGCAGAGGACTTCAAACACATCTATCAGACACGCTGGAGGGAGATGATCTCATGTCATGCTCACAATACCCTAGAAGAAAAAAGGTACAACGCTCCACTGATCTTGCCATTTGCAGATGATGTCAAGAAACTCCATATATATTTAAAGGAGAAACAGCAAGAGTACTACAGCACACTTTTTAATGCACCAAACACCAAGACCTGGGCAAAACTGGCTAAAGTCACTCTTGCTCAAATGATCATCTTCAACAGAAAAAGGCAAGGGGAAGCTTGTCTGATGCCAGTACAATCATTCGAGTCTCGAGACACCTCTACTTTAAATGTTGATATTGCTGACTCTCTCTCAGAAGTTGAGCAAGCACTATGCAAGTACTTTAGTCGTAGAAATCCGTGGAAAGCGCGGAAGGAAAATTGCAGTACTTTTGGCACCGGAAATGATCAAATCCATGGAGTTGCTGGTTAAAACACGTGAGCGGCGTTCGAAGGAGAACATCTACATGTTTGCAATCCCAGGCTGTGAGACCTCATTTCGTGGATCAGACTGCCTGCGCTGCTTTGCCATGGAGTGTGGTGCTAAATGTCCAAAAGCCCTATCGTCCTACCAAGTTGCGCAAACACATCTCTACAATGTCCAGAGTTCTTAACATGAACGACACGAAATGGACCAACTTGCTGATTTCCTGGGGCATGATATTCGATACACAGGAAATATTACAGATTACCAGAGGGAACGCTCCAGCTGGCAAAAATCACCAAAGTCTTGATGGCGATGGAGCAGGGAAGGCTTAACGAATTCAGAGGGAAAGGTCTTGACCAGATCAACATCAATCCAACAGGTATGTAACCTGTTAATCGAGTTTAAACTACCTGTCAAACATGTCCTAGTGACTTTGGAAGAATCTGTGCATATCTCTGAATACTAAGACTAATATTTCAGAGTGCATTGAGCCTGATGCTGGGATGGAGAGTGAAACCGAACTCTCAGATCATTCTCATGATGTGACATCAAGTGAGCCAGGTAAAGATTTGTAAACACATTTTTAAAAATGTTAGTCATTTCCATTAGTTAAATAATAATTAAATCATTCCTTCAAGCAGGCACTTCAGGAGTGAATAGCAGCAGGCCAGTAAACACGAATGAAGGTAAGATGTATGAACAGGCAATTAAATGTTTAATGCAATCAGAATATCAAGAATTCCCCAAACAGCCTATCAGTAATTAGTAGTTTGATTTAGAAATGTATATGATTGTGTTTCTAAAGGATCTCCAGAGAGGACACGGGAGGTCATGAAAGTAACATCAGGTAAGGAACCTATCCAGTTATAGTTTTGATTTGCTTTATTTATTTGCTTTACACTGTAAAAAATGTAATGTGCTTTCAACTTATTATTATTTAGTAACTAGTTCCACAGATTTTTTACGTTCACTCAATTTCGCTCTACAGATTGTTACCTGAATTTAAAAAAAATTTAATTGGCTCAAACTTTAAAATGTACGTTTGCTCAATTATTTTTTTAAAGTTAATTGAATTAAAACATTTTAGTTGGCTCAAACTTTAAAATATGTTTACTCAATCTGTTTTATAATTCATTCAACTCAAACGTTTTAATTAGGGGTTTCAAATTTTTTTAATAGTTTTTAATCAGTACTAGAAATTACAAAATGTTATAGTGAGGGTAACAAAACAAATTAAAACACATTGTATTATCTGCATTTATTACATTTGTCATACAAATACATTTTCATTACAACAACAAAATTCATTTCAAATGTCTTTATAATTACCAAAGCCCTTGTAAACTGTCTAGTTACAAATATATTGCATTACATGCATATTAAAAAAAAAACATGAAAGAAAACAAACAAAACAAATTGACTAGTGACAAAATTGGTATCAACTATTTTATCAAAAGTATTCAAAAACAACATTAACCAAACAACTGAATAGGCTATTTTTTGGCATATGCCTTCTAAACTTGATCTTGGTCAAGCCAAGATTATAAAACATTTTTTTCTTGATTATGAAACATTTCTTGGGAGTTCTTGCAAGATGAGTCTTTAATGCACCTTTAGTTTTTAAAACTACACCCATAGTCAAAGTAGATACAGTGGAGCGCTCTTGCTACTTGCTAGTGTTTCAGCTGGTGATGCTTAAAGGGTTAGTTGACCAAAAATGAAAATTGTCATTAATTACTTATTTCATGTCGTTCAACACTCATAAGACCTCCGTTCATCTTCGGAACACAAATTAAGATATTTTTGTTGAAATCCGATGGTTCAGAAAGGCCTCCATTGACAGTAATGTCATTTCCTCCTCAAGACCCATAAAAGGTGCTAAAGATGTCGTTACAAAGTCCATCTCTCTACAGTGGCTCTACAATCATTTAATGAAGCGACGAGAATAGTTTTTACTCAAAAAACAACAACTAAATAACGACTTCTAAAGAGATGGCTGATTTCAAAACACGGCTTCCTGAAGCTTCAGAGTGTTATGAATCAGCGAGTCAAATCATGATTCGGATCGCATGTCAAACCACACAACTGCCGAAATCACATGACTTTGGCGATCCGAACGCTGATTTGATTCATAGCGCTCCAAAGCTTCAGGAAGCAGTGTTTTGAAATTGGCCATCTCTATATTCATAAAATGATTGTAGAACCGCTGTAGTGAGATGGACTTTGTGACGTCTTTAGTGCCTTTTATGGGTCTTGAGAGAGGAAATGACACTGCGGTCAATGGAGGCCTTTGAGCCATCGGATTTCAACTAAAATATCATCTTTTGTGTTCGAAAGGAACAAAGGTCTTACAGGTGTCGACGACATGCGGGTGAGTAATTGGGGTGAACTAACCCTTCAAGAAGAACTGACTGGCCTGGATGAGAATTTGCATTGACGTCAAAGCATCAGTGGATATCTTGGTCACACCCTGTTGGAGAAAGAAAGGGAAAAATGTATTATCAGTAGTAATAATTTACTTTTAATTTAATTTTACTTTTTTACAAAAAAATATTATTTTGTACCCTATATTGTAATGTACATATGAGGAAAATAGCTTAAAAATGATACGCGTGTAAAATTACTAAGAAATGGGAAATTTGTAATCTTGTGGTTGGAGTCCAATCGTTTTTTGGGTTCACGGTTATTTACTTTTAAAAAAAAGTAACTCACAACCCTTCATCTGGCACTTTAATGAAAAGAGTAAAAGTGTTCTGAGTATCAACTAAGACTGTTTGAGAACTGCCCTTTTAGACAATAGTCTAAATGGCTTTCTTTAGGATTCGTCCCTCTTGAAAACGAGCGCCATTTTATCATAACGTTAGTTGTATTCGTGGTTATATCATTCTCTTAACTTTACCGGACAATTTCAAAAGTTGGAACACGAAATAATCACATTCAAAACACCCACGTAAACCTAAATAGCGTACATTATTGCGTACATTATTGGGCTTACATTACACATTTGACATGTTGACAGGACTAATGGCCTTAATGAGAGAGGGTTGCACAAAAATATCACACAACACGCTGAAATGTTAACGTAATGTAAATAACGTTCGCTCTCATTGACATGGGACTTAACTTATAAAATGCTGATAAATACGAAAACATCGAATTTGTTCAACTTTGTAAGTTTTTAACTAAAATAATTAACGTTAACATTAGTTTTATTAGAGCATTTATTCGGTGACGAGTTAACTTGACATAGACATCACTTAAATATCCCTATTTCCCTTGTATACATAACTTACAAAACACTTCTAACGTTGAATATCCACACAAATAACACTAAATTTTTTTCTGCAATTTAATCATTACCACTTACCTGATACGTGAACTGCACCCTCAAATTGCTGCTTCTGTTCGGTCTCCTGGTGAAAACCCACGAACTGCGCGATGTCCTTCCGTGAAGTCAAACGAGCTCTTGTACTATTTATTCATTAAAATTAGGCAGATTAAATTCAACAATTAACTAATGAACTATATATCTATATTAAATATGTAATATAGAAGTGTTGTAGGTCCATCTTCTCATCATAATGCAGATACCATCATAAACAAAACATTGAAAATACATCTAATTTCACAAATGTTGTTTTGATATATTATCAAATGTTTCTAACAGCCCATTTTAACAGCACAAACTAAAATCTATTTACAAGTAAAATATTGTGTTGGCCTTAATACTTTTATAAAATATTAACTGGATTTGCCTTTTTTAGTGCAGTCAACATTTGCAATTCTAAATGTTAACTGGATTTGAAAATATCAATTGATTTAATGTTTTTCAAATATATTTCTGCTGACTTAATATAATATGTCTTCTTAACTAAGCACAAGAAAGAAAATTAGTTCAACATATTTTTTTTTGCTCTTCCAACAGTTTATTAATTGGCATTTTTAGAGTGTATAAAAATAATCCAATCTTGCACCTACAACACATGCAGTGCAATTAATGTAATTTTTTTTTTGTCATCAGTTCCTAGGAAGAGAAAGTGGAGTGAGGTGGAGATTGCGGCTGTAGAAGAGAAAATGATGAAATTTATTCACTCTGGAGTTACTCCTGGAAAAGTCGACTGCATTGCATGCATTACAGCAGCCCCCAAAGCACTTGGTGAACGAGACTGGCAGTCGGTTAAGTATTATGTAAAAAACAGAATCACAGCATATGAGAGAAAGACCACTAAAAAGTAAGGTTGCTTTTGGTTGTTGATTCTGTTTTTGCATTTTAGTTGTAATTTAAAGGGTTAGTTCACCTAAAAATGAAAATTATGTCATTAATGCCTCACCTAATGCCGTTCCAAACCCGTAAGACCTCCGTTCATCTCGGAACACAGTTTAAGATATCTTAGATTTAGTCAGAGCCTTCTGTCCCTCCACTGAAAGTGAATGCACAGTATACAGTCCGTGTCCAGAAAGGGAAGAAGAAAGGGATGAAAAACATCATCAAAGTAGTCCATGTGACATCAGTGGGTTAGTCAGACTCTTCTGAAGCATCGACAATACATTTTGGTCCAAAAATAACAAAGCTACGACTTTATCCAGCATTGTATTCTCTTCTGTATTTGTTTGAATCCACTCATGAGTCCACAGTGACGCTGCTGACGTAAGACACAAAGCGTACGTCTCCCTCAGAGTACATGGAAGCCAGATAACGCAGCAGCAGCGTCTTACGTCAGCAGCGTCACTGTGGACTCATGAGTGCGGATTCAAACAAACATGGAAGAGAAAACAATGCTGGATAAAGTCGTAGCTTTTGTTATTTTTGGACCAAAATGTATTGTCGATGCTTCAGAAGAGTCTGACTAACCCACTGATGTCACATGGACTACTTTGATGAAGTTTTTCATCCCTTTCTTCTTCCCTTTCTGGACACGGACTGTATACTGTGCATTCACTTTCAGTGGAGGGACAGAAGGCTCTCGGACTAAATCTAAGATATCTTAAACTGTGTTCTGGAGATGAACGGAGGTCTTACGGGTTTGGAACGGCATTAGGGTGAGGCATTAATGACATAATTTTCATTTTTGGGTGAACTAACCCTTTAAATTTTGAAAGAGTTAAAACGGCTCGATGTTGGTTGTAAATTTGGTGCTTGGACTTCCTCGTTTTTAAGTCTGCAGGCAAAATGCTGTGTCAGGTGGTAAGGAGTTGGTGTAAATGTTTTTTCTAATTGCGTAGATTAGTTTTACTGTACAGTAGCCATACGACAGAGTGCCTATAGTTTTAATGCCTTTATTCAGGCCCCTTTACGTTTCACATTTTTTATTGTGTTGTGGATTTAATTTTAAATTGATACATTTTTCTGATGGCACATTAGATGAAACGCATCATAAAAAAATGTTGTAATATCTGGTGGCAAGCACGGAACCCATACTGTACTGATTAAATTTGTATCAAGGTCATTTTTATTTCTCTTGGATTTTTTTAATGACTTAAAGATTCAATTCTTAGAGCATTTCAAAACAAGACAAAAAAACTCCATTCCATTGGTTTCCTTGCCAATGTCGCCTCTGGCTTGGCTTGCTCAGTTGGGGAAACACAATTTTTAAAATTTCCAAATAAATCTAATTATTAAACTAAATTAACCATATGGACCAAATTACTGATCTAATTACTGATCTAAAGCCCACATTGTCACTGTATGATAAAAGAAAAATAATGCAACAGAATATATTTCGGTTTAACACTGTGAAGCTGCTTTGAAACAATCTGCAGTGTTAAAAGCGCTATATAAATAAAGTTGACCTGACTTGATAACGTTCATAATTTTAGACAATTTAAGAATTGTAGCTCTGATTTACTAACCTTTCCAAATGTGTTATTACTGGTTAACTACAGGATACTTAACTTTACCTCAAACATAATACATACTTTTAACAGTAAGCTTACCATGTATATGTTTAATTGGTTTGGTAATTACATTTTTTTTTGTATATCTACTTGTTGTGCGCTCTGTCGGGTTTAGGGTGGGTGTTTGTAAAAGCATTCTGTGACAACTTTGTTTTAAAGGGCTTTATAATATAAATTAGATTGACTTTTATAAGAGCAGCAAAATCATATTCAACGTACGGCTCTCATGGGACATAATCAGTAAATGTAGCAACTGAATTGTGTAAGAATGAGTTAAATGCAGTATATTATTGTGGCAGTCTTGGAGGACTGAAATTACTTGCAGTTGAAGATTGCATGTTGTTAAAGTTCATTTTTTAAGTTAAGCTGAACTAACTTTAAACCACCCTATTTTTAACAAACCAAGATAACTTCCGTAAATACCATTATGAATTGGCCAGCTGGCCATATTATGACTTTTCTATGTCTGTAGATTACACTGGTTTGTCCCCAGATTGGACATCCATGTGTACTTATTGATACACTAGTTGGTCAGGGTTTTGTCCCCAGATGGGACTTCCTGTTAATGCCCATATAAGGAGTTGTCCCTGTGTCCCCACATATGTTAACCTGACCTGTCCCCAGATTACCACCTACCCTTATTTTAATGAATTAATTACATTTTAAGAGAGGTATTTATTAAACATTTTTTTTGTGATTTTTTGATGTGTTAATCTAGTCTCTAGGATGTCAGGAAAGGGGTGTCCCCAAAATGTGGTAAATAACTGGTGCCCCCACGAGGCACCCCAAACAAGTATGTGTGTGTGTGTGTGTGTGTGTGTGTGTGTGTGTGTGTGTGTGTGTGTGTGTGTGTGTAAGGACTCACGTGTGTGTGTAAGGACTCTGCGTGGATTGCGGTTAAATCTGCGGTTCAGGTGGGTAAACATCCCAAAAATTGCGGGTGGATGAGAAAAATTAATGTATTTATTTTAATTAAGACGCGGAACTCATTTCACGGTAAAACGCAATGAATGTGTCTCTCTTTAACTTTTGTTTTTAGCTCATGTCGAGATCAAAGACCCAATGCGAGAGAGATTGGCATCAGCACTGCTAATACCATTTAGTCTCGCTATTTTTAAATGAAGACAACTGTGTGTTGAGCTTCAGGATACGACACTGAACATTTAGGTTTAATTTGCGGCAGTTCGCGCGGCAGCTGAGGAGATACGAGCAATATTTATATCTACTAACTTAATAAGACAAGCTGTTACACAATGATGAATATGATTAGCTCAAAATGTAGATCTGAATGTGCGATGTACTTTATCTGAATTAAATACAAACTCATCTCTCGCGTGTGCTCATGTTCCAGCAGTTACTCTTCCGTGTGATGTAGAGGTGGTCAACCCGTTTAGGTTATTTAAAACGTGCAATTTCACCAAAGAAGATTTGTTTTCAAGCAACATACTTCAGTGTAGCTAATATGGGACGATAGCATTGCGCTTACACTGAGGATTTGAATTTGTGACGATCGGGAAGGGATGGATGGTTTGTTTTTTAACAGCGGATTCGGTGACGTTAGAGCTGATCCGCGCATCTCTAGTATGACCATCTCTACTCTTGTTCTTATTTCAAGTTTCCTTCCTGTCCAATATTTTTTGCTTCTTACAAAAGCCTCACAGCCTTCAGAAGACAGTAAAGGCTTATGTCATGCCTGAACTGAAGCTGGAACTTTAAAGTTAAGTTGCACAACATACATGCAATGTTTAGGCATTATTGTTATTTACATTAATATTGTTTTGGTTTATTAGTTGTAGGTTTAGTTTTAGACTGAACTATGTTTTCCTTTTTAAAGTAATTTGAAATAGATTTTTATAATGTGGCAATTGAATGCATTAAAATGGGTTTTCACAGTTATTAATGTATGCAATTTCAGCAATAAAACTTTATTTTTATAAAAAGAAAACAAATTAGATGTTAGTTTTGAGATCGCCTACCTGTCTTATTTTCTCTTATATATTTAGTATTGCTCTTTAATAAAGAAAAAAATAATTATTATCCGATTACTCGATTAATCGATGGAATAATCGGTAGAATACTCGATTTCTAAAAGAATCAATAGCTACAGCCCTAATATGAATGCATATTGTCCATCCAAGTGTATTTATATTGAATAATTATATATTTAAGGATCAGTGTACATTGTGTTCATACATTTTTGTATTTAATATTGAAGGCATAAAATTATGTTTAGATGTATAAAATGGATAAACAGCTTGAATATTCAGTTTCCATGTGTAGACATCTGCTAAATGGCTGACCAAAGATCAAACCCTGCCGTCTCTGACCTCTCTGATGTCATTTCCCATTTTTTTGTTTAGTTTTTTCCTGCATGTTGGTCACACCATATGAATTTGATTTGGACGGCAATTGGCTTTCATTTTCTAATGAATGTTTATATATTCAAAATGTAAAATGTGTTCATCATAGAAGAGATTAATTATATTCCTTTGTATTTTTGAATGAGTCATCAAATTTCTAAATTTAAAAATGTTTATATTTCAATAAATGTGATTCGATTTCTTTAACAAACGTCCTGTGGAACCCAGTTTACACCTGGTATTAAGATGCGTTTTGGTCGATCAGATCACAAGTGGAGGTACAGGTTTAAACGGGGTCTAAAACGCTTTGAGCTTGTCCACTTTCGACCACTTCCAGAGGTAGTTCAAAAGGCATTCGACTGCATTGCTTTCATAGTGTAGGTCAAATGCATTAAAAAAAAACACTTCTCTCTTCCACTGAACAAATGCATAAACATTATGGGAAGCGCAATAGCCAGGCTGGATTTAAACTTTGTCGGCTGAAGGCCCACGTTTGGTTTGAAGATGAGAAGTTTGGTTTGGTTCTCTTATCATTCTTGATTTCTAACACAAACTCACAGTGTTCGGCTGGTCTTGCGCCTGTCAGAACCGAAACAAAAGCTGATGCTCTCTGTGTTTTTCTGTCATCTCCTTTCGTATTCATATGTAAATTGCGTAATGCTTATTTCGTCCATTCAGATCAAAAGATCTGAAAAAGCCCATATATTTTCCTGCCCATAGACCCTCACCTTGTAGAAATCAGGACAGAAAATGACTTATTGACAGTATAAAAAAACTGGAATGTGTCTCCATCGTATACTTGTGATCCCATCGACCACAATACAGGTACACAATACACCTTAATACCAGGTGTAAACAGGGCCAAAGAATTGTTTGTGGATCGTTTACAGTATGTATTAAGAGTTAGTGGTCATTTTTTGGCTGGTCAGTGAGTGGAAGCACATGCCTGTCCTGAGTGATCTTCACAGATCTCAGCAGTTTCAGTAGTAAAGGCGTATTTGAGTTGGGAAATGTATCAGCTCACTCTGGCGTGAGAGTTAGACAGGTAGAGTGAGTAATGGGCCGATAAAAAGGAGACGGCGGGTGGATCCGGCTCCTGTCACACACTCTCTGTGACTTTGTTTTGCTAATGGACCTGCTGGGAGCCGCGCTCCTTTCGACAGCTCCTATTGACTTAAATTAGTCTCCTTTATTGTTTAGTTTTTCTCCAATTTTTTGTCTGAAAAAGCCCTTTGTGCGAAAATGAGAAAGTGGGATCGGAATCCCTAGAAGAAGAGAAATGAAGACAAAAGATTCATCAAATGGCAGAAGAAAATTGGAAAGTTTGAAACAAAGTGGAACTAGAGGAACATCCCTGAAAGAGAGACAATTGCTTCATAAGGAAAGAGGAACTTTGAAGTAAGAAAAAAGTGGAGGAGCAGCTAGTCTTTTGAGTGTCTTTGAAGAATATTGTGAAGTTTATTAATGGTGTTTGAGGAAAGTATTACCATTTTCGTTTAGTTTTGATTGTACCTAGCAACCACCCTAGCAACCTTTTTATAAACTCGCTAAAACCACTCAGAAAGCCATAGTGACACCGTGCCAACCTTTCACAACAATTGTGTACCGGTTTAGAGGCCAATTCACACTGAACCAACAGACACTGACCAACGGTAACAGACACACTCATTGGTGAGTGTGTTCCATCTGCGTCTGTCGCCATTGGTCGGTGCTTGTTTCACCAATTAAACACGTATGTCGGACAAGTGACATGTAATCTGATGATGGTCTGCGTTGGTTGATGTCCGTTGGTGAAGTGTGAATTGGACATAACATGAGCAAACACCTCTCACATTTTCTTTAGAATCGAAACTAATCTAGTTCCACTTGCCATTTTTACCCTGCTAATTCATACCTTGGAATATAGAGATCTTGCTCTTTTGAAATAATCACAAATTGAAACAATGTACTATGTGGATATGCTAAGATATGCCAAATGCAACCTGTTCAGAAATCATCATCGTTATGACATTACATCAGTGAGCTCATTAACATGTGCCCGCCCACCTATCAACTAGTCATTTACGAGGTTAACCAGTAATTTACATATCAAAGTCTTAAAGTTGCAGTAGCATTTGTATAGCCTGTTTAATTCAGTCAATGGGAGTGTAGAAAATGAACTGAATTATGTCTCTGGTTTGGTGCTGGAATCTTTGATTAAGTGCACTTGAAATGCTTCAAAAGTGCAGAATATGTCCCTTTAAGAGTTTGGCACATCATGCACTCATCATTAAAGACTTCAGAGCTTGCTTTATGCAGATCTGGACGTGTTGGGGCGAGCTCAGCGGGTGTCCTTCACAGAACAAGCGTATGATAATTACAGAGCTAATAAGCCGTTGCCTGGCCTTCCTCCTCAGAGGGAGGTCTGAGTCTCAAATCTGCATTGATGCTCCACTAGAGATCAAACATGAAACTCTTTTCCTTTATTACTGCCATATGCGGTCTAATATTTACTCTGATCAAGGTCACACACACGTATACGCGTGGGGGAATATCATGAAAGCTTGTGCAGGTCACATTACACCAAAGATTAAAAAAAAATATATATATAGATAGATTTTTTTCTTTGTGAATTTTTCTATGTTCTTTTAAGCAAACAATTGCTTTCTTTTGATTTTTGTTAAGATTCACCCACACACGTTTTCAAGAGACTTGAAATATGAGAGGTGGGTGTCTGGATGTTTGTCTGAGGCTGTGAAACCTTGACTGTCGAGCAGTCAAACGCAGATTCGGAATGTGCGTGCGTGTTTGCTATTTTTCAAATAAGCATCACTGAGTGTTACAATAAAGAAACCAAAGAACACTTTCGAGGGATCAAACCTGAGAGCAAGGCAGCCGAATGTGAAAGAGAGAGCGAGAGGGAAAGGGAGAAGGGATGAAGGGGGAAGTAGACGCGAGTCGTCAGGGGAGTTTCTTCTGTGATGGTGTTTTAGATTGAATGTGACGGCTGGGACACAGACTCTTGACTGATGCTGTGTACAGACAGACGTGACACCTGCACACGTTTCTTCTCTCAAATGTCCCTCTGTTTTTATATTTTAGTGTTTGTAGGACAGCACTGCACTGATATTCCTCAGATATATATTACAAACATTATACAAATATATTTTACATTACATGAATAGCATGAACAAATATATAGACTTGAATAAGACTTTTTTGTTGCATTTTTTAAGATTGTTTTTCATTGTGACTTACTTTTATATTGTTTTATTAATAAATGTAGCACAAGTTACATTCTGTACTTAATATTTTCAACAAATTCTACCTTAATGTATACTTACAGTTGCAATTTAAATATTATAAAATAGTCTTTATTATTATTATTATATATTATTCATTGTCATACTGAAAATGAGATTATTTTGCAATGAAAATGGGGGTCATGTGCTTAACTGGCATGGAAAATAATGCAAAAAATATATAACCCAGATATTTCATAATAATTTTCATGTGATTTACAAATTTAATTATTTATTTAATTTAAAAATGTCTAAATGTCATTAATTATATAAAAACATCAAAGCAAATGTTATTTTGAACACAAGCATACACAATAATTCAAACTTAAACCGTTTTGTGAAATAATAAAACAGATTAGTATTTAAAATTAAGACAATGGTAGTAAATTATGCATAATTAAAGTAACTAACCGTAACTCATATCTGGTTACAAGTTACTTGTTACAAGTGAGCAGACTAAAAATCACCCTGTTGAAAGTAGAATTATGTTTTTTCCTGTAATGCAATGAAATGTATACGTTTTTTTAAAATGTGGCTTATGTGTCCAAATACTTTTATATCATCTTAGCTAAAGCTTTTGCTGCCTTGCGAGCGCTACCCTTTCCTTCAGGAAATGCAAATGTACTTCTGTTTGCTGTGTCCCAGCCGTGCTGCAGAGAGTCTGGTTGGTTTATTCAGCATCTGCTGGTGTTGGCAGGTTGTTAGCAGGGACCATGTGATGCAGTGCCCATGTAATCTCCCTGATTAGTCTTTGTGTGTGTGCATCCAGATGAGTGTTGGATTCAGGATCAGAGCGCTCACACCAGAGAGCATGTGAACACACACCTGAGACTCATTGTGCACACAGCTGTTTGGACAGCACACATCCAAAACCTTCTCTGCTATATTTCCGCAGTCAGCCTCACTTTCACCTGTCAGCTTTTCTGATCTCAGTGTTCGCATCCCGCTGCGGCGTAAGAACATCTTAATTATGCTTCTGTCTGTTACAGTTTACATGCTGTGACAGCACCAGATCTGCAAGCCTTGTTTTGACTATTGCTAATGCTTAGGGTTTGTGCAAATCCCTAACGCAAAGTATGAAACTTTGGTGCATAGCTTGTGTACCGGAATCAAGCTAGTAAGAGTTGTGCGTTTAACCCTCACTCCCCTGGCTTCAAGAAGTGCGCTAGCGACTGACGCTAGAGGATGCGGTCTGTAGCATAATTGTTAGCGCATCCGCCTCCCACGCCTCCCATGAGAATATGGTTCGAATCCCGAATATTTTTCTAAGCCAACACAATTTTTTTATTTTTCTGGTGGATAATGCGGGCAAGGAAAATCACGTACCAAACCAAAATATCATAGGCAATTACATGAGAAAATGTAAACATTGAATGTTTCTAACTCGTTCTCTCTCTTGTTCTGTAGGGATGAGGAGCATACTTTAATCCTGCAGTACTGTCAGACCTTGGGAGGGGAGGGCTCATCCTTCAGCCAGCCCCAAACCCCCGCCCACATCTCCAGGAGCCCCGCCCACAACATCCACAGCCCCTCCTACCTGCTCCAGAGCCCCGCCCAGATTCTGCAGGCTGTGGAGAGGGAGGAGCGAGGAGAACTGGAGCGAATCATAGCACGACTTGAGGAGGAGCAGCGGTAGGTTAACTCGTCTGTTGTGTAATGTGCGTTGAAGGTCTGTGTTTTATTGGTTGTTGTCTCCCCTCTTCCCACCCTCCACACTCCGACTTTTCTACAGCCTTACACAACCATCTTTTTCAAATCTGAGGTGTGAATGACCAGTGCTAAAACAGGGGGGTGGTTTATGACACTTTAAGATGATCGAAAGTCCCTATCAAAGAAAGTCAATTCACTCTGAGCCATATTTGCAACATTTCTGAGCAGCTGTTTCAGTTATGCAAGACTAAATCTATCTACTTAAATGGGGAAATACTGAAATCTCCTGTCAAACGTATTTCAAAACGGCAACAAATTCAGTCATGATCTGTCTCATAAATTATGTTTCTTACACTCAAATAGCATTAAAAAATTGTATATCAGGTTGGTCAAGTCAGTGTGCATATGTGCAGTCTGTTCACACCAACACGAATGTTCGGCGTGATAATGCGATCTGATTTTTCTGTTCGGACAAATGTGTAAAAACGGCAGACTGCATGAAAATGCATTTTCACTCTCTGACAGTAGATGCTGTTTATAAAAAACAGAAATAACCTGGTTACTCTGGAACACAGTGCACTATGTAACTTTACGTTTTTCTGGCACTTGCTTGTCACGGAGAAGGAAGTATGAAAGGTGCATTTCTCTAAAGGTGCGTTCACTATGGCTACAGCAGAGATGAGAGTCAACATCTTCCAACACTGACAGAACCTGATAGAAACTTTCTCTCAGCTTTAACTTCTTGAGCCGCCCATGACCCTGTTGCCGGTTCACCACTGTTGAGCGTGAGCATTAAAGCGAAAGAGGACAACATTTGTAATAAACAGAATGTTATCTATATAAAAAATCATTATTTTTATAGTTATAGTTCTTGGTGTGAACAGGCCTTATATTGAATTGCTGATTTGTTGTTAGAACACAAATTAATTGTTTCACTTTTAATTTAGTTCATGTTACAGTTACAATTATTCTTTGGAAGTGCTTCACCATAATTGGTCTGGTTATGATTTGCATCTGTTTAGTTGTGTTTTTGGCATTGGGCGGTGTCCCCTAGCTGTCTAACAATAGGCTGGATGTGGTTATGGGTCCCTGTGGGTTCACTTTTCTTCATTGCCTTTTCAAAGCCAGAACATAAAAGAGCGGCCCAACAGTCATAACTCAAACTCTCAATAAACAAAAAGCCAGAAACCCGCCTTTATATACGGCATATAAACATTGTCTCTGTCTCCCCGTGGTCAGGACCCTGCAGAGGGAGTACGAACAGTTGCGCCAGCAGCACGGTCAGTCCGGCGCAGGAGCCGCAGCTGTCAGCGGAGCCCCTGAGGAAGCTGACCTGTTAGCTGAAGCTAAACTCCTGCGACAGCACAAGGGACGTCTGGAGGCCCGCATGCAGATACTGGAGGACCACAACAAGCAGCTGGAATCACAGCTTTACCGGCTACGTCAGCTGCTGCATCAGGTAACACACAAACTAGTGAGTTGTCTACCTAGACGCCATTTTAAGGTATCAGAGGTTTGAAACATCTGCCTTTCAAAGGTTGGAATACACTACATGACTTTTGCCAGGATTTTTGCAGTCTTTAGGAGTCGACACTAGTTGCTGGAAGTCAGATCCAGTCTTCAGATTTAAATTTCAGTCTGATGGGCACAGATTTGACTTCTGACAAATTTTTTAGAACATATTGTTTTCATACGTCATTTTTCAAGATATTTTTATTTATTATTATACGACATACAATGCATAACTACAGATTTTAAGGGACTACAGAGGTTGTCGGGGACTTTAAACTTCGTGCTGAACATGTAAACTCATCTACTCACTAGTTGCTGTGTTTATAATTGCACAAACTATGCTCAAACTTTCCAACTCAAACTCTGGTGTGCCTGTTCACACCAACACGAATGTTAGGCATGACAATTCGATCTGATTTTTCTGTTTGGACCAGTGTGTAAAAACGTCAGACTGCATGAAAATGCAGTTTCACTCTCTGACATTTTAAATAAAGAGTCGTCAGAAGCGTAGTGATGGTGACATTGAAGTTGTGCGGTCGTAAGCGCAATTTATAGCCTACTTTAGCTTTTTACTTCTGACGATTGAATTATCTTGATGTGTAAGAATCATAAACCTTTGTTGATCACAGAGCTTATTTTCTCCAATAATGCCAAATGAAAGATCCTATTGTGTTTTTCTTGAAAGAACCAGGGTAATACTAACATCAAGGCTGGCCTACAAAAATGTCATTACTGCAGCGCTTCATTAGAATAAAGCTTGACTCTTGTGTTGCCAAACTTTTGACTATCAGAATTAAAGCCTTGCATCTTATTCTGTGCCAAGAGCTGTCCACTTAGTGCTTTTTGACTATGAATCAGACCGTCCCTGGGGGTGTGAAGCTGAGACTAACATTCACCTGTCTCGGGTTCAGTTCCAGCTCTATCGCGCTGTATAAACTGCTATTGTTTCTTTCTTCAATGGGCTTCATGGTCTAAAGGGCAATGCCAGCGAGTCCCACAGCCGCCAATAGTGTCGTGAATCAAGCACAGGCGTTCAATGAGCCCTGATTTAGAGTAACAGTAATTTATTGGGTCTCCTGAGGGCCTAATTCACTGCACTGAGCCTCAGTTTAGCCAGATGGTCTTGTCAGAGGCTCTTAGCTAAATAAACACAATATAACTTGAGATCCAAAAAGGCAAACAAGACTGTCATTCCAGTCTTACATTTCTGGCCACCTTGCTTTGACCTAGAGGAAGACTTTAAGCAGTAATGACTTCTCAAACATGCCAAATAAATCTGTCTGCGAGGAAGCACATTTTATGCTGTATTGTACAAAAATATACAAATACAAAAAAATATATATTTAATTTATATTTATAAATCTATATTTTCTGGGATTTCGTCAAAAGTCATGAAGCCATTAATGCAACTGATTGGTTCAAGCGGCTGATTGATTCAGGAACAAAGCAAGTGGCTGTCTTTATGAATAGGTTATTGAATTACTGATTCGTTCAAAAATGCTGATACTGGGTTATGTTGCGGTTTGGTCGCTTTCTTTACCACAGAATATCACATTGCAATCTTGCTGATAATCGGGGGACAAAAAAAAAATATTGCTTAGCTATATCAGACATTACATTATGACCATCTTCCTAATATTTTGTTGGTCCCCCTTTTGCTGCAATCAAAGTAACATCCACATGGATGGCAGGACCCAAGGTTTCCCAGCAGAACATTGCCCAAAGCATCACACTGCCTCCGCCGGCTTGCCTTCTTCCCATAGTGCATCCTGATGCCATGTGTTCCCCAGGTCATCCAAGTGATAAAAAAGAAAATGTGATTCATCAGACCAGGCCACCTTCTTCCATTGCTCCGTGGTCCAGTTCCGAGGCTCACGTGCCACTGTTGGTGCTTTCTGCAGTGCACAGCGGTCAGCATGGGCACCCTGACTGGTCTGCGGCTAATCAGCCCCATACGCAACAAACTGCGATGCACTGTGTATTCTGACACCTTTCTATCAGAACCAGCATTAACTTCTTGAGCAATCTGAGCTACAGTAGCTCGTCTGTTTGATCAGACCACACGGGCCAGCCTTCGCTCCACACGTGCATCAATGAGCCTTGGCCGCCCATGACCCTGTGTCCGGTTCACCACTGTTCCTTCCGTGATTGAGATAATCAGTGTTATTCACTTCACCTGTGCATAATGTAATGCCTGATCTCTGTACTGTATATAGATATAGAAGACAAAAACGCATGAATTTTGGGGTCTTTCTTGCTGCATTTTACTAGGCTACTTCACACAAAGCATTCACTCTCTCAAAGTTTGTTGCTTGTTCGTTTGTGCATAGTCACAGACCTACACGATAGTTACAACAAGTGGGATATTATCATAGGCGATACATATCACGCCCCCCCTAGTTTTATAGGTGTTTCATCAGTTTTTAAACTATGCCTATCTCTCTTTCTAGCCTGAGTTAAATGGCACGTCCTCTTCCGGCTCTCTGCATCAGGATATAGCAGGACAGCCCGAGCTCCCAGGTACACACGCACACACACACATACACCGCAAGGTGATTACCCTGAGGGCTGACTTCTTTAAGTAATAATCTGTTGAGTGTATTCTATGTGTGTTCTCAGATGAGTTTCTCCGTCAGTGTGCTAACAGTAACTCTGATCTGGCTGAGGTTATGGAACAGATTAACCACAGTTTTCCTGCATGCTCTCGTAAGTCTAACGCTCTGGCTTTCCCGCTCTCAGTCATGCAAGCTAATACTCTGCTGTCTTCTGGGTGTTTGAACTCCTTCCTTCTTTGTTTCCTGGCATGTATTGAAGTCTTTGGCTGCGTCCCGTTTGAGCATTGGGGTCTGAAAGTAAAATTCCATTAAATTTTCTTCATTGAGAAACTGTTTTTGAATGAAAAGACACTTTTCAGCCAAATTCGTTGAATTGCTAAATTAAAATGCTGTACTGCTCTACCCATAATCCTGAAGAGAAATCCACCAATCAGTAGTCCCTGTTAACTTTGTGAGGAATAGTTCATTGCATTTTGAGCCAAAGGTAGTTTGCTGATCTTGTTTAAGCTGGAATAGCTTGCGGTTAGACGTAGAAGATGGCACATGCTCAAAACCACTTTAAACCATCCAACTACACCCACCTGACCAGCTCACTACCTTAGACTGGTTTTTCTCAGTGGTATTTGGTTTGGTCTAGGGCTTAACTTTTTAGTTTGTTATTTTTTAAATCCCTATGAAGAAAATTAATGCAAAAAATACTTCCAGAACCAGGCCTGCTGAAAAAGTTAGCAGTCAAAGTTGCTCCTCTTGTGCACACTCTACTATATACTAAAAGTGTGTACTTCACCGGTATTATGTAAGCTAGAACTGGAACATGCTAACATGCCATTGTTGGTGCTGCGTTTGCATCTTAGCTTAGCTACAATCCTTTTTCTCCACTTTTAGGTTTGTAGAGATATGAAACCCTCCATTTCATCACATCAGTTCTCAGCACAGTGAAAAGAGTAGGAGAGAACACAACAGTTGTCTCTGATCCATAGTTCTGTTTGCTTTAATGGAGTTAACGGCATCAAAGGTTCTCATAAATGCACGCTGCTATTCATAATTGCACTCACCAAAATGCCCTTTATTATGTGAGTTCACAGTGCATTACGCAAACACACATCTCATTTTATATCTATAATTGAATGCATATGCAAGCCGATTTCATTTGCATCAAAAAAATATGTGAACGTGCATTTGCAGTTTATTCTTTGACGTTGACTCGTGGAAGTGGTTTGATGAATTAACACACTCACAGTGAGGGTGGATGGCGCTCGGATTGTCTCAGTCGCGTGATAACTGCTCATTGAATATCTTGTTTGATTGAAAGCCTGTCGCTCCATCAGCATCACAAGGGAGGCCGAACACTCAAGACTTTCAAGTGTTTCTGCGAGTTATCAACTCACTGAAGTGCCGGCTGAGCGTTTGAAGCACTCGTCTCAGGACAATGCGACGTGATGTCATGAATAATTATGAGACAGCACCTTCTCATAGGATAAAGTCAGGCAATCACATGAATAATTATGAGGCGCTGCTGACGTTTCCGAACCTAAAAGACGAAAATAGACCAGAATATTACATTTTATTTTAATGGCAGATACATTGATCAGATTGTCCAACACACACTCACACACACAAACGTGTTTAAAAATGGCTTTTCAAAATTACCCACATTCGTTTTGCAGCACTAAAAATGTATTAAAGTCGAAAGAGACTTTGAAATGAACACCTGCCACCATTCGAATGCATGTTTTTTTTTGTGCAGTGATGGGTATTTTTGCTTTCAGCAACCATGCATGCTTGAAGATGCCATCCAATTATGTAATGCATTGCAATGTTTTACAGATTAGTCCTAGTATTTAGGATGGACAGTGTGCAAATCATTTTCTTTCACTTATCAATCTAAACCCTGTTCAGTTTTTTGAGTCATTTAGGATAATTGCTTACTTAGTCAAAGAGTAGAAATCATTTATGATCTCAGACATTTGTCTCAGATAGAAATAGCGTACAGTGTGCCCTGGGCTTTAATTGCTGTATTAGTTTTGATCTCTTCATATATTGACTTACTTTTAGTAGATCAGCACCACAAATCTTGTGAAGTCGTGAAATGATGTGCTCAAAATCCATCTGAAAGCGGTCTGTTTGCCTCTTCCTCCATATAAACCGTGTTCTACAGATATCCCAGACTGGCACTGACCTCTCCCTACGGCTGTCAGTCGGCCAAAGACGGCACTCTTCTGCCTTTGAGAACGCTCCCGTTTCTGCAGTCTGAGAACTCTGATTGTGAATTATGTTTGTAATCGCGGTTGTTTCAAAGAAAATCGTATTCGGAAGCCTTTAGAGACTCCATTTTATGGAACAACTCAGTTTAAACGAGTGTTTTTACTACCTCAAAGTTACTGATAAGATTTTATTGTTATTGTGGAACTTAATTTTGAATTCCGCCCAGACTTTGGCTTGCATTGTTAGCTAGAAACTCAGTAAAATATTGATCTTGGCACATTGTTGTTTTACTGCATCGGGCCTTTGTGTGCAGTGAGATTCGGTCTGGGAGAAGATATGGGGCCATTTCCATGTTCTTTGTTTGACGGGAAAGTTTTAATGAAGGACAGAGGCACAGGTGATATGAGTGTTAGGAGTCGTCTCACTTGTGTTTGCTGTCATCTCCCTGTAGAGTTCATTAAAATGTTTCGCTCAGTGTTCAGAAGAGCAATCCCAAGAGTCTGAGCTTGACTGCTCTGAATTAAAAGTTTTGCCGTTGTGGAGAGTCTGCATGTTGTTCTTGTCAAGACTGTCTTGGTTAGGATAGCTATTAAATTGTCCTAACTGTCTCTCTCTCTCTTTGTTTTTCCCTTCTGGGTTCTGAAGCATCAAGTGTGTCCTCGAGGCCGAAGGTAAGTCTCGCCACACATCACAGTAAAAACACTCCACAGTAGAGCTGCACAATTAACCCTAAAATCATCACAATCTTATTCCAATGGTCTATAAAACCTTTGATAAAATCACACCAGAACATTCAGATCTGCAGTGGCACTGCCGCTGATCCAGAGAGAGCAGATATTGGTATGAAACAGCTTCACAAAGTATCAATATCAGCATCAATAATTCATATTATCACAGAAGTACTGGGATAAAAGTTTATAGTTCGGATATATACACGGATGTCTACGGTAGCGAACAAAATAAAGTAAATCACCTTTAGAAAGGATCTTGGCGCTTCAAATTAAGATTGTATCATTACATCATTACACCAGTAGGTGGCGACAAGAGACTGTTAATACCTGTGTTTGTCATTGAATCATTCATTCAAGAGATTCATTCAAATACACTGATTCATCCAGTAAAGAAACAAGTTAAGTCTTTATGAATGAGTCATTGAATCATTCTAGAGATTCGTTCAAATACGCTGATTCATCCAGTAATGAAACAAGTGAAGTCTTTATGAATGAGTCATTGAATCATTCTAGAGATTCATTCAAATACGCTGATTCATCCAATAATGAAACAAGTGATTTTTTGATAAATGAGTCATTGAATCATCAAGAGATTCTTCAAAAACACTGATTCATCCAGTAATGAAACAAGTGAAGTCTTTATTAATTAATCATTGAATAATTTATTTAAGAGATTCTTAAAAAACACTGTTTTATCTAGTAATGAAACGAGTAAAGTCTTTATGACTGAATCATTCTAGAGATTTGTTCAAAAACTCTGATTCATCCAGTAATGAAACAAGTGAAGTCTTAATGAGCAATTCATTGAATCATTCATTCAAGTGATTCTTTCAAAAATGCTCACTCATCCAGTAATTAATTCAAATTCAGTACTGCAGCAATTACGTTTTTGTCAGAACCTACTTAAGTTTTGTTTAGTTGTCTATTTAGAATCGGAGGAATCATTATCCATTTTAAACCAAAAGAAATGTGGTTCTCAATTTATCCAGAATCGTGCAGCTCTACTCCACAGTAATTCTTTCTGACCACAAAAGGAAATAGCTGAGACTGTAACACCATTTTACCCCCTATCGTTTGCACCTGTTTTCTTATCCTATCTACTTTCAAATGGGTCTCTTAAAGCACTGGACATATTTGTTCCTTGCTCTATTAGTTTGCTTGAACCAGCTCAGATGGACACACTATCAATCACATTTCTGTTAATGAGAAATTTTAGTGATGAGCTTGTTTGGAAATATCCATCACAGCCGATAGACTGACATCTCCATATGTTGCATATCTGTGATGATTTATTGACTGGTTTTATTTGAAAACATTATCAACGGTTGGGAATTGAAAATCAGCTTTTTATTCAGGAAGGTTTCCATTTAGAACAACTGGGGCCAAATTATTTTCATAAGTTTTGGTTCTGTTATTGGTTCTGAACTGCTACTGCTAGTTTTAGTCAGACTCATGAATCAGTCCCAAACTCATGAGCTATTTGTTTAAGTTCAATGATTCACTCACTCACTGAATCAACAGTCATTACTCACTTACTCAAGGCATTACTTTCATAATGTCCAGCTTGAAATGAACTGTTAATGTCTTTTTTAGAGCCCATGAAATCCAAAATGTGACTGTGCAAAGTCAAAAGAGTGCTGCAGGAGTCCTAAAAGCATTAAATGATTAAAATGTAGTACTTACAGTATGGTTCCATTTTGTCTCGAAGTCAGTGTTTTTTTGTGTTGATTTCTGTGGTCGTGGCTCCTAAGTGGTGGCCCTACGTCGTACAGTGAGAGAGGTTCAAATATGGCAGAATATAGCCTGTGATCATTTCATGACATTGTCATAAATTTAGCATGACCATCTCACAGTGTGTTTGCTGCTACGACCTGCGTCTACTGACTTGCCAATACAAATGCAACATGAAATTGGCGTATTGATCAACACAGCATGCCGCTAAAACGTAAAACTACTCACCTCAAGCTCCAATTTGCAAAATTGACATGCCAAGTTGGTCTTTTCTCAGCCTCAGATTTCAGGCCCACAGACCGTTGGCTGAACGCTTACCAGGATCAACTAAACACTGGATTTTCTAAAGTATGTGAAGTGCGCGGCTCCATTGTTGCAGTAAACTTGCACAATGTTCTTGAATGAATCATTTATGGATGCACGCTGGTCTGTTATTGCAGGGACATCAACTTTACATTTTCATGCCCCTAAACATGATGCAGAACAAAACAAACTGTAATTGGTTGCGTTACATGTCAGTCCAACGCTCTCTTGGGCGGTCCTTGACCAATGGAGTCCAGACCTACTTTAGGCTAGGGATTACTGAGGTTGTCTGGACATCCACGCAAACAAGTAAACTCATCTACCCTCTAGTCCGCTTTTACATTGTGTTTATACTCGTGCTTTTGCAAACTATTCTAACTCACTTGGTAATGCTAAACTGGTGACGCTAAAGTTGTGCGACCGTGAGAGTTAGTTTTTAGCTTTGTTTTTACTTCTGCTGATTGTATTTATGCTGTGTTCCATACAAGGTTGGACATGGGAATATCCCAAATGAAATGTCTCACTTCAGACCTCGGTGAGTTCCAGGGTATAGATGTGTCCCGTTCACGTTGACCACATGATGTCGCCACTACACAACAAGAGCATATTGTGTTTTTGTGTCATCTATGACAAAAATAGAATAAAAACAACATAACATTTCTTTGAAAACAGCAGATGAGAAACAAAAACGAAGGCATTTTACATAAAATGAATGTCTAATGTTGAAGTTTCCTAGAAGGAAATAGAAAAAATCCATCTCTCTGAAATGCAGCATTAAAGGGTTAGTTGACCGAAAAATGAAAATTCTGTCATTAATTACTCCCCCTCATGTCGTCCGACACCCGTAAGACCTCCGTTCATCTTCGGAACACAAATGAAGATATTGAAATCGGCCATCACTATCAAAGTAATTATTTAGTCTTTTTGCGCACAAAAACTATTCTCGTCGCTTCATAAAGCGATTGTAGAACCACTGTAGTGAGATGGACTTTGTTGGACCTTTGAGAGAGGAAATGTCATTACTGTCAATGGAGGCCTTTCTGAGCCATCGGATTTCAACAAAAATATCTTCATTTGTGTTCCCAAGATGAACGGAGGTCTTACGGGAGTCGAACGCACGAGGGTGAGGAATAAAATTATAGAATTTTCATTTTTGGGTGAACTAACCCTTTAAGCCTCATACACACTGGGATGATAATCGCACGTGCTTATTGCCAGTGTTTTTCCAGATGTTTTTTGACGCGTCTTTGTGTTCATAGTGCATACCCAAGCGATTTGTACTGGTGATGCGCCGGGTCAACAATTTTCTCCCTGACAGTAGATGGCGCTTTTGATTTGATTGCAATTCCTCTCCATAACAACTCCCTCTTATGGAGATTTTTGTAGTCGCTGTGGCATTTGTCATAAAGTTCTTTGTGTTCAGACACCAAAGAGACCAGCAGCTCTACATTCATCTTGCCTCGTTGCATCTTCTTCATCTACTTAATTCCTCTTCGGCGTGTTCTTCTTAGGTATGAATGTGTGCTCGGCATGAACGTTTTGTGCTTAAGTGCCACCAAGTCGTGTTTTACTGTAACTTCAGCAGCTCCAGGCACGTGAACATAAGCGGCAATCTCATTGGTCGGGCCAGTTTTAACGCAAACCAAACCAACAAAACGAACCCGAGGCGTTTAAAATAATATATATAATTGCTTTTTTTTTACGGCTGGTGTTTTGCGCGACGATGTGCATGCTCACGTTGGTGCCCTTTGTTTAGTCACGAGGCGTTAAAACGTCAGCAATAATCGTCCCGGTGTGAACAAGCTTCATTTGATGAATTAAACATGTAAGAATCAAACTTTTGTTGGTCACAGAGCTTATTGTCTGCAACAATCCAAAGGCCAATAAAAACAATCCTATTGGCTTTTTGTCAAGGAAAGAAAAGTTGATGCAAACTTTCCGGGTTGACCTCTATAAATACATGATCTCTGCAGCACTCGATCTCATGGGGGCAGAATTGTTTCAACATTCAATTCATGCATTATAGACACTTACACAATATATCAACATTTGTGTCCAGGTGATGTGAAGGTTTTCAGCAGAGCATCCCTTTTGGAGAGACGTAATCTTGCAGGACGTCTCTTACTCGACATGACAAGAAGATTCCCATTCCAGAGATGCAGATGTTCCCTAGACAGAGGCGTTTATCCTCGAACCCAAAGACTCTGGAACAGAACCACACAGTTCATTCAATGGCTATTACTACTGCGTCTGTCTGTACTATGCAAGTGTACATTTGATCAACATGTAGATTGTACGTGAGGTGTATCTGCCCATTGTTTTACTACTCGGATGATTATTTAGGGTTATGGGGGCCATTTATCGTGTAACCTGTATGCTTTTATTTCTATCTTCACCAAGGAACCGCACTGCTACCACATATCCCACATGCAGCTCACATCAGTTGCTGTTCAAGTCAGCACGTTGTCTTTCTACAGACGTGGTTATTCGTTTAGTCGGAAAACGTTGTAGAAATCAGTGGATATGAAGACGAATCGGTCTTGTAATGCTAAACTGTTAGCGCATGTTGCCCCCAGCATTGTTCTGTTGAAGTTTTAGCCTGTTTTGACAGTGTTTGCCGTGAAATTTCCCTTTAAAGCATCGCTTTGACAGTTTGTGCCACTGGCAGCAGTGCATCCGAACCCTCACTGCATTTCTAGAGCGCACGCACAGATGATGTACAACACAAAATACCCTTTTGTGCCTATAAAGCATCCATTCCAGGAGAGACGAGTGGCCGAGAGATGCTGTATTTCTCAAAAATCGTGTAGAAAGATTATATTATAAAGACAAATGTAGGAAATGTGGATTTTCAGGATGTTTGGCCCAAGATGATTTATCTTTGTGTAGTCTAGTTTTATAAATAAATGTTTAAAAAGAATAAAATTAGAGAAAGCCATGATTGCCTTGCTACCTCAGACATTATCAATCACTCATTGGTTTGTTCATTGGTGTGACTGTCGACTGATTTCACTCTTCGTTTCCAAAACAAAAATAAGGACATCGTCCCATCGGCCATTCCACAAAGCTGCACTTGCTACGTGAGTAAGCTACCCTGACAGTTACATTGTGCTTTTCCCTTGTTTTCCCAGCAGTCCTTTCATTTTTCTACATGGTGTATTTGTGGTGTGCTACCTTCAGTGAAGTGTTAGATTTGAACATTACTATAACACCTGCGAAACATTGTCCTGAAGTCGATTCTGACCTAGTGAAGTCACCGATGCTGTGCTGTTCTGACCCGAGATAGATCGATTAAACCGACCACACTACATGTAATGAGGTTCCACACGTTTTATTCAAAATAAAGTTTTTATAATGAGAGTTTCGTTTTTTGTCCTTCTTGTGAGTCTTTGTCTTAATCACATATTGGCGCAGTTTGGAAAAGTATGGTGAAAAGAAAGCAGAGTATGGAAAAACATATTTAGTGACTATTTCCCAATTTATATCATAGAAATGTAAGAATTTAATGAAAATAAACGTACCATTTTATGGAAGCGGTTTAGTTATTGTCAACAACGACTGAATTAATTCAAGGTGCACTTTTTCACTATGCAAAAATTCAGATTATAAGCGTTTTGAGTTGTTACGATATTCTTAGCAACGCATTACAGAGCCACTTAAAGGACTTCTGCAAAAATAAAAAATATACAGACTTTCGTGTAAGCATTAAACTTTTCGCGGTGTGGTTTCTTGGCCGCCACAGAGTATGTGTTAAAGCAGACCTAAGCCCTTAAAATATGACATACTTCCCTAACGAAAGCCACATTTTGAACACTTTTTTTACAGTACCAGTCTTTTTTATAGAGCCTTGAACTTGGCAAATAGGACAATGCACAGCCATATTGTGCCATCAGCCCAATTTGTGTCATGGTTTCTCTGTCGGCACAGAGGATGTGATAAATTGGACATTAGGCCTTGATATTAAAGGTACTATCCTAAGGAAAGCCATATTTTGAACACTTTTTTTAACTGTAACAGTCTTTTTTATAGAGCCTTGAACTTGGCAAATAGGACAATGCACAGCCGTATTGTGCCATCAGTTCATTTTGTGTCATGGTTTCTCTGTCGGCACAGAGGATGCGTTAAATGGGACATTAGGCCTTGATATAAGGAAAGGGTAAATAGAGCTTTATTAATTCATATGCATCCATGCTCCGAGAAAGAGAGGGAATTGAACAAGCGTCTCTGGAGTAATGTCAGCTGCTTATAAACTTTGCTTGAAATTCTGTAACTCAGGCACTTTGGAATTAGTGAGCCCAACTTTCTTTTTCTTAAAAAAGATATTTGATTCAATTAATCAATATAGTGAACTTTATTAAAATTAAAAGAAAATATTAGCTAGGTTTAAGCAACAATATCTGTGTTTGTGTACACAAAAGGGGGAAAAAATGCAAAACGAGGATCTGGAACCATTTTGCATGCAAACTATAATTTGCATTGCAACCATCGAATTTAAAATAAATGAGCAAATTGGTTGATGTAGAATAATCATTTTTAGTCTTGTTAGTCAACATGAAATGAAACGAACCCAACTGAGCTTCGTAATGCATGTTATTGTGCACAACTTGTTAAAATGTCCTTGTTACATATTACATGTACTTACTATAGTAATAACAGCATAATTGCATGCAACCCTAAACCAAAACCCAATCCTAACCCTATAGTAAGTACATGGATTTAATTAGTATTACTTATTAGTTATTATTAGTAATTAATAGTAATTATTAGTTCTTACAGTAATGTATAATTACACAAAGACAACTTCAAATAAACTAACCAAATGTTTTAAAATAATAACTGTTGTTGCATGTCAAAGTAAATGTTCTACATGGTAGATTAAATGTGTTTTATGTCAAGAATATTAGCCATGAATCATTAAAATCAGCATTTTTTCTTAAAATGGTCGCTGTGAGGTAAATGTCAGTGGCTCAACTAATAGCACCAGCGCGCTTTGCCTCCGAAGGCAGGAAATACTATTACAGTGGTGAATTGAAAAGCTCGAGGGTAGGAGTGCCAGAGCCAAATTTGTCTCTAAGAATCTGAGCGAGCACTTGCTAACAGAAGCCCACCATTCAAACTAAATGAAAAAAGGTATTTTCCTGCAATATATACAGAACAAGCTTCCGCAGGCTGAAAGGAGCAGTTTTTCTTATTTTACTATAACCTTGTTTGCGTTGTGAACATAAAAAGTGGCACAGTTTACCCATCTTGGCTGTATTTCTATTAGTCTTCCAGGCTGTAGCGTCTCGTATTAACCTGCTCTATCACAAGCTTCAGATGAACCTGAGCTGAACGCACTGAAGGCTTTCACGATGCTTCATTTTCTTTCACAGCACAATTCTCTGGCGAGTGATTTTATTGAATAAATATCCATATATTGTTGCAGTGTGTCTCTGCTGGGGTCTGCTCTCACTGAACTCAACATGAATGCAAAGTTTTCCCTATTTACTTTAATACATTCCTGGTCTTATTGTGTAAGATTCATCAGTGCACATTATTCCATATTATATATTAAAAATGTTTTCATGGTAATCTTTCATTTACGCTCATGAAAAAACATTCCTTCTCTGCTGTCACAAATCCCTTTTTGTTTTTGTTTTTATCCGCTCTCCTCCAAACACCTGATCCTTTCAGGACGAGAAATATTCCAGCCCTCGCCTATTTGCAGGGCATTTAAAGCAGTCTGATTCTGCACACGAATGTCCAACAGAGGGAACTGAATTCTTGATACACGAGTTGCTGAGTTGGTTTGAAATGTGGAAAAAATTATCTATCTATCTATTTAGAGAATTGATATTAACCTCATGATATTGAAGAATATCTGGGTCACCTGCTGGAAGACAGAAAAGCATGGAAATGAGGAAGCATCAGTTTGCTGAGTTGGTTTGAAATGTGGAAAAAATTATCTATAACATATCAAACATGTAGAAATCTGTGATGTGAATAATGAAAAAAAAGTGATGAATAATTTACATAATTTTAAATTCAATTCTTTTAAAGACTACTTCCATGTTTACAACATTTCATGTCAAATGCCCGACTTGGAGGTATGTGTTTTCCAACACAAAATAGACACTAAAGCAGCTTGTGTCCGAAATCGCCCCCTATACCCTTAAATAGGGCACTATTTGAGGGGACAGCCATTTGTAGTGGTGTCCGAAACCATAGTGGACATTATTGAGTGCACTCATTCAATCCCACAATGCACCGTGAGGGTCACACACTAAATAAAACGAGACGAGAGAGGACCAGGCCTGGACTTTACGCTGTGTTTTGTTTACATTTATTATGTGTGTGCGTGCCAGTCGTCCGTGAGGGGCTGCCAGCGGTTTACTTTCGTTTCGTGTTTATTTATTTATTTATTAAAGTCATTTAAATGTTTGCCAGTTCCCGCCTCCTTCCTTCCCATAACTACGAACTTCATTACAGATATAAATTCCTTTTTAATTGATTTATTAAATTGTTTAAATAAGGTTTATACATGCTAGTTTCCATGACACAGTTCAAGATCAGCCAGTTTGCTCAGTTTTGCAGGATTATACAACGTCAAGCACAAACTTTGCAAAAAGCGCCAGCCCTTCCGGTGCACTCTGTGTCAATCACTCGTTTTCATTCACTCCTTCAAGTGGACTATAAAGTAGGGAACTGTGAATAAGTGTATGGGGTGATTTCAAACACAGCCTTGGTCTTCAGAATCACTAGAAACTTCTATTCAGGTATGTGGAGGAAAGTTTCCCTGCAGGAGCAGGATTGGGCAACACGGATTTAGAGAATTGATATTAACCTCATGATATTGAACAATATCTGGGTCACCTGCTGGAAGACAGAAAAGCAAGGAAATGAGGAAGCATCAGTTTGAGAAATAAGATTCCTGTGTTATAGAATCTCTGATTTCTTTGTCATGTGACCAATCGCTCCACACAAAATGATACCTATATTGAATGAACATATCAAGAACCTACACTAGCACATGGATTCTCAACTCTGACTCTCAAAGTATGCTTACCTGCAGAGTTCAACTTAATCAAGTTGATCAAGGTCTTCAGGATTGCTAGAAAGCTTCAGGCAGGTGAGTTTGATCAAGGTTGGAATTAAAAAAGTAGATGCCAAGGGCCAGAGTTGAGAAACCCTGCACTTGGAGCTGTAACATCAAAAACAGTAACTATAACTGATCAAAGTACTCGATTTTAAAAATCCTTGATAATTGAATGTAATTCACCTTTCTGAGAAATCGACTCTCAATGTTTATGATTCAGCTGAGGTGTGAAAAGTGACATGTGAAGCCCAAGAAAGTGTCGTATCTGGTACGCGTGGAATCCACATGTGGCCCGGATCTGGGCCGACACCAAGTTGCTGTCTGGGATGGTAACCCATACTCGTAATTTGTCCTCTGCATTTAACCCATCCAAGTTAGTCCACACACATTAGGACATTAGGAGTAGTGAGTAGTGAACACACAACAAACCACCGTGGACACAAAACACGGAGCAGTGGGCGGACATTTTGCTGCAACGTCTGAGGAGCAGTCTAGGGAGCGGCACCTCAGTCATTTCCTGCCAGTATTGCGAATCGAATCTGCAACCTTTGGGTTAACAGACTGACTCTCTAACCATTAGGCCATGACTGCCCCTTAATTTGATCTCTAACATATTGAATTAGCCACTTGATTCCATTCTTATTGTGGATTAGTATCAGCCCTACATTGTTTTATGACCCCTCCAAAAAATTGGGCGCTAAATGCGCCAAAATACAGAATTTATATATTTAAAACAACAACTGGGTCATGAATGCAGGTTCAGTGCTATCTAGACCCCTGCATTATCATCCATTCATTGAAATAAAATAATAATCTGCATAAATAAAATGTTTTGTGTTCCATTATTTGAGTCAAACACCAGCAGCTACTAAAAAAAAAAATTCTGCTTCGATCACTGTACAAAGACGGACATCTTCATTGTGAAAGAGAGCTTTTTTTCTTCTGTCTTTACTTCTGAAATGAATGAATCTCTGAGGCTGTGTTTGCTTTTTACTGTAAGCAGAGAGAGAGAGAGAGAGAGAGAGAGAGAGAAAAGAGAGAAATGAACTGGAACTAAGTGAGAACGAGAGAGAGGGAAACTAATTAGTGGCAAAGCCTGTTTCCTCCCCTTCTCTGTACGGTCCAGAAGTTCCCGGAAGAATTAGAGACATTACTCTGGTGTTACTCTTCAGTAAATCACGCCTGTCCCTCTGTACAGGGTTTGACGTTATCATTAGTTGTTGGAAGCAGGAGGCAGATTCATCTTGGTCATCTCGGGCACTGTCAGAGAGCGGCCGTCTGACCTCAGCAATGCTGCTGCCCATCTATTAGTCTCACTGCTAGGCGACTTTACAGCTTCATTTTTCTTCTGACGTTATAAGCAACTTTCAGAGCCTGGAGTTTGTTGGCAAAACTCAAATGTTTGATCTTCAATTTGACATGTTTATTTAGACAATATTTCTCAGTGTTGCATGCACATTACATCATTCAATTCAGTTTAAATATATTTGTATAGCGCTTTTCACAATACACATTGTTTTAAAGCAGCTTTTCAGAAAGTGCATTTCATAAATGTACATTGAAAAATGTTAGAAAGACAATGTTAAAGAAAAATGTTAGGTTAATCAATCATGTATTAATTTAGGCCATAGCAAAGCTGGCGTTGAGTCGTCTCTTCACAGGCGTCGAGTCGTCTCATCACAGGTGTTGGGACATCTGAAGTCTCCATTAGAGCCTGGATACAAACTGGAGCTGACAAACGATTTACCTCGGGACTAGTGTACTCATACAGGTACACGTATGTTACGAACAACATCATCTTTATGTACCTTATACATTAAATTGACTTCTATGATAAATGTTGTTCATGAAAAAAAAAATGAAGAATTACATTTAAAGTCGAGTTAACTGCTTTGTCTGTGAGCAACACACAGTAGAGGAATCAAGGAATCAATGAATAAAGGCTTTTGAACAAATCTGATGGGTGAATGATTCAATGGCTCACTCATAAAGACAAATCCCATACTCTCTTGAGTAGGTACTTATTATGAATAAGTAATTACTTTACGGCTGCTAAAAAGTATTTTCTAAATAGTATGAATATAATCTGGGCATTCTCAAATCACTATGTTGTCATTATCATGTGACCCACCATGTCAGTTTCATCACTTCACCTCCATTCACAAATCCTCTCCCATGGCATCATGGGATTGTAAAGTGACCATCGTATGCACACTTTAGAATCTCGCCGGTACGAAGTAGGTCTTCGGGGTGCTTTTTGCCTAATTTGGACATACTACTTGTCACATTCTGAGAATGCAGTCGGTTTCTCAATTTATTCCTGAATTAATGAGAGTTATTGCGACCTATTCACCTATTGCGACTTGTCAAAAACCTGCTGTAATTAATGCCCCTTTTTACAAGATGTAAAATAAGTCTCTGATGTCCCCAGAGTGTGCATGTGGAGTTTTAGCTCAAACGCCAAATATATATATATATATATATATATATATATATATATATATATATATATATATATATATTTTTTTTTTTTAAATAGCATGTTAAAATTGTCAGTTTTTGAGGGTGAGCAAAAAGCGCAATTTTTGTGTGTTCCTTTAAATGCAAATTAGCTGTTGCTCCTGCCCCTTTCAAGAAGAGGGCGGAGCTTCAAGAGCTCATGTTAGCAGCTCCGATTACCTCACGCAGACACGCACTGAAAAGGTCCGAAACCCTTTTATGTTCAAACCAGATGCCCATTTAAGAGAAGGTACACCACCATCTTGCTCCGATGAAAGTGACTTGAACGCACCTTTCCAGGAGAACTTAAACAATCCATTAATATATACCACAGTAAGCCATTAATATTTGATAGTACGATTTTTCAGGATGCAGTGCTGAATCGTGCACAGTAAGATAAATAAAAAAATAAATAGGATTAAATTCCATTCCATTATGTTTTTAATGATAACAAATCAGAGCATGATCTTAGTTATAAAATGCTGTGGTCCAATAGTCAGCAATTATAATTATGATTCACTTATACTTACAGCATTTATTAAACCGATACAATTCTGTTGCTGGTAAACAGATAATTGATCTAACATCATGTTGTGTGTTATTGCTCGGGTCCTGATTGATTTCAGCAGTGCTGTTGTATCTGTGCGTGTGGGCAGGTTTGGCAGTGAGCCTGCATGCTGTACTCTCATATCTGGGCTCGCTGCTCTTTAATAATGCATATACAACACTCATTTAAAGCTAGCACGACCCACCTCCACCCAGGCCCCTTGACAATCTCACATACACTCTCTTAGTTTCTGAAACCGGAGGGCACAGGGGAGTATCTGCTAGTGAGGATAAAATCTAGACCTTGTGCAAAATGTTGCACAGCGTGTGACTGAAGATTCTGTTGAGTGACCCCTCAGCTCTTTAATATTCATTAACTCTAATCTGTGTCTCTGGTTAACATAAGTGAACTACAGGCTACAGAGATGTGCTGCCCATTGTAGTGCAGCCCACCAGGGAATAAAGTGCAGGGGCTGGTAATGTTACTGAATAATATAAAGGATCCAGTTCTGAATGCTGATTGGTCAAGGCAGTATGTCAGTTGTGTTAAAATACAAAAATCATTCATTATAAACACTGCGATATTCAATTAAAAGACAAAGAAAACGCATACTGTGTAGGAAGTCAATGGCTGTGCTTTTCTAAGTTCACATTTGTGAACCTGGACCTCAAAATGGGTCATATGGGTACATTTTTAAAATAAATAAAAATTTTAAAAAGCTTTCCATTGATGTGTGGTTTGTTAGGATAGGAATATAAAATATTTGGCCAAGATACAACTATTCGAGAGTGCAAAACAATCTAAATATTGAGAAAATCACCTTTTGTCCAAAAGTTTGTCCAAATGAAGTCCTTAGCAATGCATATTTCTAATAATATTTTTTTGATAATGTTACGGTAGGAGATTTACTAAATATCTACATGGAACATGATCTTTACTCAATACTCAAAACTCTTTAAATGATTCAGAACGCTGCGGCACGTCTTGTCTTCAATGAGCCCAAAAGGGCCCATGTCACACCTCTCTTCATCTCTCTGCACTGGCTGCCACTCGCTGCCCACATCAAGTTCAAGGCCTTGACCCTCGCTTATGGATCCACCACAGGCTCGGCACCAGCATACTTCGACTCGCTCCTACGAGTCTACACCCCTACCAGAAGCCTTCGCTCAGATAAGAAAGGTACCATCACAGAAAGGCATGAAATCCCTCTCCAGAACTTTTTCATTCACTGTTCCTGGCTGGTGGAACGATCTTCCGACCTCCATCCGGATGGCAGAATCACTGTCATCATTCAAAAGACTGCTAAAAACTCATCTCTTCCGTGAGCACTTAACCTTATCATAAAAAATTTAATTAAAAAAATCTCTTACTCTAGCATCCCTCCCTATTCTAGCATAGGCTACTCTGAGTAATGTCCAAAACTTGTTATTTAAGGCACTTTTTTTCTTCGCCTCTTCATAACAGATCTCTTCTCATACTCCTCAGTTGTAAGTCGCATTGGATAAAAGTGTCTGCTAAATGAATAAATGTAAATGTAATATCCTAATGATTTTTGGCATAAAATAAAAATTGATAATTTTGCCACAAATATACCCGTGCGACTTATGACTGGTTTTGTACTCCAGGGTCACATTTGTTGGCCACATATGTCATTGAAGCTGCCTCATTTGAGAAATGTAACTGTTATATTGCAAAAGTAACACCTCACAAGGAATAACCGTTTTTATCAGCCTCAAGGCAGAAGTGAGCATGTGAATTTGCGAGACTTCAGATTTATTAGCCGCTATAGGGTAATAATGAAAAGACTAATGGCGCTTTTCCACTACACAGTACCAGCTCGACTCGCCTTTATTTGGTTTTCCAGGCACTTTTTTTTCGTACCACCTCCGGCGAGGTTCTGACGAGCTGAGGCGATACTAAAATGTGACTTGAAAACACAGCAGACTGCTGATTGGTCAGAGAGAATTGTCACTGTTCATTACGTCATCATTGCACGCGCCGGACGGAGTATCCTGAATCACCGCGCCATTTTTAAGTTTGTCCAGAGATTGCGTGTTATTTACTATTATGGCAACTCGGAAGAATACTCCGTGGTCAAACGAGGAGGTGCAGACTTTCCTTTGTTTGGTTGCCGAAGAGAGGATCCAGCGGGTGTTTGTCGCGTGGAAGATTACGTCATGGCAGTTTCCTGCGGCATCGCTATGACGACCAGGTACTATTGTGGAGGTACTATCTGTAATGGAAAACGGAGCGAAAAGTGAGCCGAGCCGAGCCGAGACGAGGCGAGTCGAGCTGGTACTGGTAATGGAAAAGCGCCATAAGTGAAGTAAATGGTAAAACTATTTGCGCTACATACATTTGCTACATTTATAGTTATGATAATGCATTTAAACAATATGTGGTAACACTTAGGGTTCTATTCTCACTATAAACTAGTTACTTATTAGTATTCTTATTACTAGGATATTGGCTGTTTATTAGTACTTATAAAGCACATATTAATGCCTCATTCTGCATCCCTTAATCCAACCCAGTAAATAAACTCAAATGCTACAAAAACAACCTTATTTACAATTAAAGCAGTAAATTAGTCGTATTTAATAGTGAATATGTATTCCCCATACTAAAGTGATACCTAATATGGTAAGAAATATTAGTTTGCAATATCAAGCAGCATAACAAGCTGTTTTGTACCTCTGACAATAACTGGATGACACCTGAAGCCAGACATATTCAGTTTACAAACGGCCAAGCGATGTGACAATAGGACCCATTATAGTCAGTGATGCTGTCTACACTGGATGCGGCGTGACGCAGTAAACTGATGCCCCATTCTATTTCTGTGACACTCCAAGCCCTTGCGCTACTTCAACTTGGAGGTCAAATGGATTTGCATCGGTCGCTTTGTTGAGTCCAGTGTGGACGGCTTCTGGCTGTCTAACACCATTGTAGTAATTCGTCTTGCAGACACTCAGTCACTTTGTTCTTTGACGGTTCCAAAATGGCAGACGGCTTACGTAGTGGCCCATAGAAACAGATGCTAATGAGGCACACCTGACTTGAGCTAAACGGGGTGTCTGCAGTTTGACACTAAGCGTCTCCTCTTCAACGCCTACAAATGTATACTCTACTAGCGTCAGCTTCGAATTGGACAATGTCTCATCCCTTGTGATCTGGGAGGATCTCGGACCAATTTCTGAGAAAAATCCCCAGACAAAGAGAGTACAACTGAAAAGGAACATAGTAAAGGTGACATGATTCATTACATAATTTTTCTTCAACTTGATTGGTTCTACATACTGTATGTATAATTATTTGTTACTAGGGAGAAGCAAATCTGGATACCTCGAACATGAGTTTGGACAAAACTGGACATCTGTCTGGTTTAATTCCCCCTTTTGTTATTCTCAGACACAGTAATTCTGGCCCAAGTGTTAGAGACATTCAGAATTCAAAAGCATATATACATGTTATCTCCATAAGGAATATAAATGTAAGTTATGTTTAATTAAATTTAAATTTCTTACACAAATATTTTGATGTTTTGATAAATAAAATGGAATATTAGGTCATAATGTTATACTTTATCGGTACTCCACTAGTTAAGTATAAAGTTAATAATTAATGATTGGATGAACCATGTAAATAGCTGTTATTAAATAAAGCAAAGTCAATATTGTTAATATTCATGCAGTAGATATTTTTTCACTGTTCAGATGTCGCATCTCGCCTGAATTGGTGTTACTCTGTACTGAATCAGCATGCAAATGCATTTTTTGCCTTTAGGTAACTAACGTGTGTGTTTGTCACTGATGTTAACGGTGAGAACAGTGGTTCAATAATCTCCAAATGGCTGCTCTGTCCTTCTGCCAGCCTTGTCGATTCTTGACGGTGTTAGTTTCATTAAGGATTTGGCAGTGTGTCTGTGGCCCCTGCAGGCAAGGCAATGAATATGGGATTGGAGCGTGGAAAGCTTCCTCTTCTGTATCTGAAACTCCTGAATGGCAGACTGGGGAACCTGGCAAACCAACTTTCTTCCGTCAACCCTCATTCTCTGCGCTCTACCCATCCTCTGTTCCTCTCTGATGTGCCGTTTGGCATAGAATGAGGCATGAAGAGCCAAGCTGAGCAACGGATTTATCCATGATAGGAGAAAATCAAAAGAGAAAAATGAATTCCCATCCACCTTGCAGCTTTCATGTGGTGAATGTGGGAGGTGATGTGAAGAGTCGTGGGGTTGTACATGTGTTTGTGTGCTAGAAATGAAAGGTACACAGAAAACAGAAGAGAGGAGAAAGTGACATCCACAGAGGAAATGAAAAGCCTCTTTGATTGAGAGAGACAGCAAGGAGAGCGACAGGCACCTGCTCTTGATCTCGTACCAATCATAGGGAAGCACTGTCAGCTGTCTTACAAGTACCTGGCTGTGTACATCACCAACCTCTGATTTGACCTGCGAGAAAAACACACCGGCTGCATCCCAAATCGCATACTTCCCTACTATATAAAAACAGTATGTGACAAAAGAAGTATGTCTGACTTCACAGTACTCATAAAATGTGCCTGGAAGACCTACTTCTTCCGGCGAGATTCTGAAGAATGCATTCGATGGTCACTTCACTATCCCATGAGGCCATGGGAGAAGATTTGTGAATGTCAGTGAAGCGACATTAGCGGTCATGAAGTAATTACTTATTCAAAATATGTACCTATCAAGAAAGTATATGATTTTGGAACAGCTACTGGCTGCATCATGAAACTTAGGCAGTGACTTGTTGTCTTGCAAGTGTACACTTATCAGGCAATGCGTGCATTTGCGCACAAAGGTCCCTCAGGTAACTGACTTCTGAGGCAGCGTAATGGTTTAATGATCTACAGCAAAATAGAGAGAGCTTTGGCAATAAATAAGCAACCATTTATTTACTACCATAGTCATTTCTCACTAAAAATGACATAAAAAGTGGAAAACTTTGGTCAAAAATGTACATTTACAAATAAACTGACCGCCAACCACAACTTTCAGACACCATTTTTTTTTTTTATGCAACTGTCACAGAATGGAAAGCACGGGATTGTGGGATATCAAAGGCAGCGAAGGATACATATAAAGGTCCTTCTCAAAAAATTAGCATATTGTGATAAAAGTACATTATTTTCCATAATGTAATGATACAAATTAAACTTTCATATATTTTAGATTCATTGCACACCAACTGAAATATTTCAGGTCTTTTATTGTTTTAATACTGATGATTTTGGCATACAGCTCATGAAAACCCTAATCTAAAAAAATTAGCATATTTCATCCGACCAATAAAAGAAAAGTGTTTTTAATACAAAAAAAGTCAACCTTCAAATAATTATGTTCAGTTATGCACTCAATACTTGGTCGTGAATCCTTTTGCAGAAATGACTGCTTCAATGCGGCGTGGCATGGAGGCAATCAGCCTGTGGCTCTGCTGAGGTGTTATGGAGGCCCAGGATGCTTGATAAGCGGCCTTAAGCTCATCCAGAGTGTTAGGTCTTGCATCTCTCAACTTTCTCTTCACAATATCCCACAGATTCTCTATGGGGTTCAGGTCAGGAGAGTTGGCAGGCCAATTGAGCACAGTAATACCATGGTCAGTAAACCATTTACCAGTGGTTTTGGCACTGTGAGCAGGTGCCAGGTCGTGCTGAAAAACAAAATCTTCATCTCCATAAAGCTTTTCAGCAGATGGAAGCATGAAGTGCTCCAAAATCTCCTGATAGCTAGCTGCATTGACCCTGCCCTTGATAAAACACAGTGGACCAACACCAGCAGCTGACATGGCACCCCAGACCATCACTGACTGTGGGTACTTGACACTGGACTTCAGGCATTTTGGCATTTCCTTCTCCCCAGTCTTCCTCCAGACTCTGGAACCTTGATTTCCGAATGACATGCAAAATTTGATTTCATCCGAAAAAAGAACTTTGGACCACTGAGCAACAGTCCAGTGCTGCTTCTCTGTAGCCCAGGTCAGGCGCTTCTGCCGCTGTTTCTGATTCAAAAGTGGCTTGACCTGGGGAATGCGGCACCTGTAGCCCATTTCCTGCACACGCCTGTGCACGGTGGCTCTGGATGTTTCTACTCCAGACTCAGTCCACTGCTTCCGCAGGTCCCCCAATGTCTGGAATCGGTCCTTCTCCACAATCTTCCTCAGGGTCTGGTCACCTCTTCGTTGTGCAGCGTTTTTGCCACACTTTTTCCTTCCCACAGACTTCCCACTGAGGTGCCTTGATACAGCACTCTGGGAACAGCCTATTCGTTCAGAAATTTCTTTCTGTGTCTTACCCTCTCGCTTGAGGGTGTCAATGATGGCCTTCTGGACAGCAGTCAGGTTGGCAGTCTTACCCATGATTGCGGTTTTGAGTAATGAACCAGGCTTTGAGTTTTTAAAAGCCTCAGGAATCTTTTGCAGGTGTTTAGAGTTAATTAGTTGATTCAGATGATTAGGTTAATAGCTCGTTTAGAGAACCTTTTCATGATATGCTAATCTTTTAAGAATTTTGGGTTTTCATGAGCTGTATGCCAAAATCATCAGTATTAAAACAATAAAAGACCTGAAATATTTCAGTTGGTGTGCAATGAATCTAAAATATATGAAAGTTAAATTTGTATCATTACATTACGGAAAATAATGAACTTTTATCACAATATGCTAATTTTTTGAGAAGGACCTGTATGTTGACTTCAAAAGTCGATCAGATAAAGATCTCTCAAGAGACAGGAAGTGAAGCTTGCTATTGGATTCGGACGTGCATTGATTTCTTCTTCCGTGGAATGCATTCTCTGCAAGGTAACATTTTTTACGTTTTCGGACGCAGCCTTTTTCTAGTCAAAGTTGTAGAATTTATCTTTATTATGTTGTGGCTAGTAGGGCGGGGCCGAAAGTCGTGGGAACAGAGCAAGTGATGATGAGTGTGACCTGCGCACCACACCGGCCTGGAGTCCCACGGAGGAGCTCCGGGAGGATAAAAGGAGGAGTGACAACAGTGCTATCTATCTCCGTCCGTCCATCCATCCATCTAAAAAAAAACATTCACATTTTTTTCACCCTCTTTCTGAATCTGCTTTTAAAATGTCTGCATGTAAATGACATTTCAATATGATTGGCATACTGACACAGGTCACACTGTTTTTCATCGGGCTGGTCGTTTTCTGGTCTGGTCGTGCTTGTCATAAGCTCTGTCTGTGAAACCAAGCCTATATGTTAATATACTGGTTGCCTACCAGTACAAGTCAAACTGGTAGGCAACCAGTATATTTTTACATACACTATGTACTATGTACTCCATTGTCTAGTGTATGAATTTTATACAGTTATTTTGTTATTCATCATTGGAGTCTGATAGCCTCTTCTTCTCTATTCAAGGAAAGCTGTGACCGTTGAGTGCCCACATTGAAGTGCCCAATACTCCTTCATTTTTTCAGTTAAATAAGTGCATCATCCAGGTATTTGAAGTGCACTTTTTCATTTTTGTAATTTTCACACTCTAATCACACTATTTATATTACACCAGTGGCATAATGGCAAATAGTATTACATAAGTGTGCGAATTGGAACATATTCTTTTGATATTCTGGAGAAGAAAATATCATAAGCCTGATTGCTCAGAAAAGTAATAACACCTCAGAAAGCCTCACGGGGAATTATTCATGTCTGTAGCACAACCGTGGGTTGAATCACATACAGTGCACTCGGAAAGTATTCACAGCGCTTCACTTTTTCCACATTTTGTTATGTTACAGACTTGTTCCAAAATTGATTAAATTCATTATTTTCCACAAAATTCTACAAACAATACCCCATAATGGCAACATGAAAGAAGTTTGTTTGAAATCTTTGCAAATGTATTGAAAATAAAAATAATCACAGTATTCACAGCCTTCGCCATGACACTCAAAATTGATCTTAGGTGCATCCTGTTTCCACTGATCATCCTTGAGATGTCTCTACAATTTGATTGGAGTCAACCTGTGGTACATTCAGTTGATTGGAGATTATTTGGAAAGGCACACACCTGTATATAAGGTCCCACATTTAACAGTGCATGTCAGAGCAAAAACCAATCCATGAAGTCTAAGGAATTGTCTGTAGACCTGCGAGACAGGATTTTACCGAGGCAAGAGAACCTTCCAGAAGAACAACCATCTCTACGGAACTCCACCAATCAGGCCTGTATGGTAGAGTGGCCAGACGGCAAATGGTAACCAGTCTGGAGTTGGCCTGAAGGACTCTCAGACCATGAGAAACAAAATTCTCGGGTCTGATGAAACAAAGATTCAACTTTTTGACCTGAATGGCAAGTGTCATGTCTGGAGGAAACCAGGCACCGCTCATCACCTTCCCAATACCATCCCTACAATGAAGCATCGTAGTGGCAGCATCATGCTGTGGGGAAGTTTTTCAGTGGCAGGAACTGGGAGACTAGTCAGGATCAAGGGAAAGATGAATGCAGCAGTGTACAAAGACATCCTTGATGAAAACCTGCTCCAGAGTGCTCTGGACCCCAGACTGGGGTGAAGGTTCAAGCTTCCAACAGGACAACGACCCTAAGCACACAGCCAAGATAACAAAGTGTGATTCTGTGAATGTCCTTGAGTGGTCCAGCCAGAGCCTAGACTTTGACTTTAGATTTTGACCCAATTGAACATCTCTGGAGAGATCTGAAAATGTCTGTGCACCGACACTTCCCATCCAACCTGATGGGACGTGAGAGGTCCTGCTAAGAAGAATGGGAGAAACTGCCCAAAAATTGTGCCAAGGTGTGCCAAGCTTGCAGCATCATACTCAAAAAGACTTGAGGTTGTAATTGGTGCCAAAGGTGCTTCAACAAAGTATTGAGAAAAGGCTGTGTATACTACATGTGATTTTTTTCCCCCCGTTTTTTTTACTTTTATTACATTTGCAAAGATTTCAAACAAACTTCTTTCACGTTGTCATTATGGGGTGTTGTTTGTAGAATTGAGGAAAAACAATTATTAATTTAATCCATGAATCCATGAATTTAACGAATTTAATGTTAATCTATTTCTGTTGTAGAACAGTATAGATTTATGCTTTATTAAACATGAATTTTGTCAAATATATGTTAGCCACTCATTTTGCCAGGATTCCCAAGACTATGAGTCAGCATGTTCTTCTGGGTATTTCTGTTTCTCATCCTGTAAACTCATTATACAGGTGCCAGCCGTCTCTGAGTAGACCTCAGATCTCTGCATTGCCCGAATAAATGTGTTCTGCTGCTATTGAGGATGAAATCGACTCAAATCATCCTTTGTGACCATACAGCACGTACAATATTATGTTCTACCCAGAAGCGGCCATTATCATCAGCCGCAGATCTCGGAGGATATTCTGATAGATGGTTTTTGCTAAATATTACTCCCTGAGGTTAAATATAAAGTGTGATGTTTTATTTGTTTGGAGATATGATTGTCTCATCTGCTAAGTAATTTACCAGCAGCCCACTGAGATGTTATTACAGATATTATAGCCTATATAAAACAGCTCAAGGTTTCTGGGAGATTTTATTGATATTTTTAAATGAGTAAAACATATTAACTGAGTTTTCTTTTGTTTCTGTTACTTGCTTTGTGCCAAAAGGCAATGACTGAATTATGCAGATGTTTTTTCCAAAACTTAATGTCAGTGTGTTAAAGCTAATATAATGAGAAATCAGAGGTTCTTTGATCTTTTGAAATAAAATAAATTACTTTTGTACTGTGAAGTTTTAGAACTTATAATTTACTCACCAACCAAAAAAGACCATTTATTAAAATTAAGGACCTCAAATTAAACCTGAATACACATGGTGGTACACTGAATACACATGGTGGTCCAGTCGTGTGGAGATGGTGGTCCAGTGGGTTAAACAACCTAACTGACATGCAGAAGGTTGCTGGTTCGTCACCACCAGTGTGTCCTTGAGCAAGGCACTTTACTCCACGTTGCTTCAGGGTGATTGTCCCTGTAATTAGTGCACTGTAAGTCACTTTGGATAAAAGCGTCTGCCAAATGCATAAATGTAAATGTAAATGTAAACATGGGTGTTGGAAGCAAAAAAAGTTTGGATGGAATGGATTTGACTGACGCTGCTCTGAAAAGTGAAAGGCATATGCACTGAATTAGAAACGGTAAAAGTGAGTGGATCCAATATCAATGGTCTTAAAAAGTGGGTGGGTGCATATGTTTTTAAGTTTAAGGGTAAAGTTAGGGACAGGTGTGGTGTGGGTAATTTTAAGAGTAAAGTTATGGACATTTGTGGTGGTATGGGTTAGTTTAAAGGTAAAGTTAGGGACAGGTGTGGTGATATGGGTAAGTTTAAGGGGTAAAGTTAGCGACAGATGTGGTGGTTTGGGTGAGTTTAAAGGTAAAGTTAGGGACAGGTGTGGTGATATGGGTAAGTTTAAGGGTAAAGTTAGGGACAGGTGTGGTGGTATGGGTAAGTTTAAGGGTAAAGTTAGGGACAGGTGTGGTGGTATGGGTAAGTTTAAGGGTAAAGTTATGGACAGGTCTGGTGGTATGGGTTAGTTTGAAGGTAAAGTTAGGAACAGGTGTGGTGGTATGGGTCAGTTTAAAGGTAAAGTTATGGACAGGTCTGGTGGTATGGGTTAGTTTGAAGGTAAAGTTAGGAACAGGTGTGGTGGTATGGGTAAGTTTAAGGGTAAAGTTATGGACAGGTCTGGTGGTATGGGTTAGTTTGAAGGTAAAGTTAGGGACAGGTGTGGTCGTATGTGTGAGTTTAAGGGTAAAGTTAGCGACAGATGTGGTGGTATGGGTAAGTTTAAGGGTAAAGTTATGGACATATCTGGTGGTATGGGTGAGTTTAAAGGTAAAGTTAGGGACAGGTGTGGTGGTATGGGTGAGTTTAAAGGTAAAGTTAGGGACAGGTGTGGTCGTATGTGTGAGTTTAAGGGTAAAGTTAGCGACAGATGTGGTGGTATGGGTAAGTTTAAGGGTAAAGTTATGGACATATCTGGTGGTATGGGTGAGTTTAAAGGTAAAGTGAGGGACAGGTGTGGTGGTATGGGTAAGTTTAAGGGTAAAGTTAGGGACAGGTGTGGTGATATGGGTAAGTTTAAGGGTAAAGTTAGGGACAGGTGTGGTGGTATGGGTAAGTTTAAGGGTAAAGTTAGGGACAGGTGTGGTGGTATGGGTAAGTTTAAGGGTAAAGTTAGGGACAGGTGTGGTGGTATGGGTGAGTTTAAAGGTAAAGTGAGGGACAGGTGTGGTTGTATGGGTAAGTTTAAGGGTAAAGTTAGGGACAGGTGTGGTGATATGGGTAAGTTTAAGGGTAAAGTTAGGGACAGGTGTGGTGGTATGGGTAAGTTTAAGGGTAAAGTTAGGGACAGGTGTGGTGGTATGGGTAAGTTTAAGGGTAAAGTTAGGGACAGGTGTGGTGGTATGGGTGAGTTTAAAGGTAAAGTGAGGGAAAGGTGTGGTGGTATGGGTAAGTTTAAGGGTAAAGTTAGGGACAGGTGTGGTGATATGGGTAAGTTTAAGGGTAAAGTTAGGGACAGGTGTGGTGGTATGGGTAAGTTTAAGGGTAAAGTTAGGGACAGGTGTGGTGGTATGGGTAAGTTTAAGGGTAAAGTTATGGACAGGTCTGGTGGTATGGGTTAGTTTGAAGGTAAAGTGAGGGACAGGTGTGGTGGTATGGGTGAGTTTAAAGGTAAAGTTAGGGACAGGTGTGGTGGTATGGGTCAGTTTAAGGGTAGAGTTAGCGACAGATGTGGTGGTATGGGTAATTTTAAGAGTAAAGTTATGGACAGGTCTGGTGGTATGGGTAATTTTAAGAGTAAAGTTAGGGACAGGTGTGGTGGTATGGGTGAGTTTAAAGGTAAAGTTAGGGACAGGTGTGGTGATATGGGTCAGTTTAAGGGTAAAGTTCGGGACAGGTGTGGTGGTATGGGTAAGTTTAAGGGTAAAGTTAGGGACAGGTGTGGTGGTATGGGTAAGTTTAAGGGTAAAGTTATGGACAGGTCTGGTGGTATGGGTTAGTTTGAAGGTAAAGTGAGGGACAGGTGTGGTGGTATGGGTCAGTTTAAAGGTAAAGTTAGGAACAGGTGTGGTGGTATGGGTCAGTTTAAAGGTAAAGTTAGGAACAGATGTGGTGGTATGGGTCAGTTTAAAGGTAAAGTTAGGGACAGGTGTGGTGGTGTGGGTAAGTTTAAGTATAAAGTTAGGGACGGTGTGGTGGTGTGGGTAAGTTTAAGGGTAAAGTTAGGGACAGGTGTGGTGGTATGGGTCAGTTTAAAGGTAAAGTTAGGGACAGGTGTGGTGGTGTGGGTAAGTTTAAGTATAAAGTTAGGGACGGTGTGGTGGTGTGGGTAAGTTTAAGGGTAAAGTTAGGGACAGGTGTGGTGGTGTGGGTAAGTTTAAGTATAAAGTTAAGGACAGGTGTGGTGGTGTGGGTAAGTTTAAAGGTAAAGTTAGGGACAGGTGTGGTGGTATGGGTAAGTTTAAGGGTAAAGTTCGGGACAGGTGTGGTGGGATGGGTGAGTTTAAGGGTAAAGTTCGGGACAGGTGTGGTGGGATGGTGAGTTTAAGGGTAAAGTTAGGGACAGGTGTGGTGGGATGGGTAAGTTTAAGGGTAAAGTTAGGTGTAAGGGAAGTGTCAACAGTGTAATTATAAATGTAACTACAGAAATTTATTACAGATGTAATTACATGCAGGTATTTTTTAAATGTAAGTACAATGTAAAAACATGAATGTACACAATAAGCGCATTGTATCAATTTATAAATTTAAATGTAAGTACATAGTAAAGTGTGTCCAATGGTTCCAACACCCATGTGAATACATTAACACATGTCCACATCAGCAATGCCTATTTAGTGTTTACTTAGCCAGTCCAGTCACAGTAAGATAAGTAAGATATATATTGTTATTCCTAAACAATAGAAAACCAAAGAAAAGAAAGTAAGTGGCCCCCTGGGACCCTAGAATCATCCTACTCTACACCTATCCAACACAAGACAATGAACTCAGAGAACAGAAGGCAATACATACACACAAGATAATGAAATAAAAGGAAATAGGTGTGAACGAAAGCTGGGCTCAGACTAAAGGAGTTTTTTAATCCTAACCTGTTATGAAATCAAAGGTTGCATCACGCACATGAAGAAAACTTTCACAGATGTTTTTCGTTCTCAAACATGCACACACCACAAGATTTGGAAAATTGTACCGCATTACACATTACAAGATATTATGAAGATTATAATGCCAGAAGGAGCACCTCACGTAATCTCATGGGGATCTAGATATTTTACTTTAAGTATTAAATATGGATATTTTTCTTACACAATGCATCGCTTTGCTTCATAAGGCCTTTATCAACCCCTGGAGCCGTGGGAAACATTTTTGTAATGGATAGATGCACTTTTTTGGGCTTCAAATTTTGGGCTGCCATTCATTGTCATTATAATGCTTTTATTAGCCATTACATTTTTTATATACTTCTGATTGTATTCGTCTGAAAGAAGAATGTCATATACACCTAGGATGGCTTGAAGATGAGTACATTATGGGATAATTTAGATTTTTGGCCAAACTATCCCTTTAATGTATCTACTGCTTTCTCCCACTCATTTGATAGCGCTTATGGGTCAGGCTATTGAATTTGAGTGTGCCGTTTAGAGACCATCAGCATTTTTTGTATATTATATTATGATTTTTGTGGATCGTGTGTGTCTCATATCACCCGCTCTAATGTGCATCATTAGCTCTTCCACCCCTGCTCGTGTTGCTGGAGAAGAGGCTGATGGCTTATACTGTATACAGCCAACCTCTCGCCCACTTCTCTTACCCAACAAGTGCCTTTTTGCAGTGTGCAATGAAAAGCAGAGTAACTTAGCAATAGAAACCCTTTTATTTATCACCCAGAGGACAACCTGAAGATAGCGCTTACGTCCAGATTGTCCTCCCACACACACACATTTCATACTCACTCACACCTTTTGAAAAAGGCACACTTTAGAGTTCTTGATATAAAAAGAATCTACTTAATGCTTCAGTTTGTACCGAATGTTTTATTTTGTAATGACTTATTGCAACCTCACTGTATTTAAGTGGTATTTAATTAGTGTTGTAAACACTACATTTTTGCATGCATGCATTTTTGATCCACTTTAGGTAATGTAATGCTGGATGCACTGACCGGTGGAATCAAGTACTCCAGAGAACCGTGTACTTAACTATTTTATGTAACTGCTGAGAAAATTGTCAAATTCTCAAGCAACTCTGATTTGTTTTTCACCGCTGGGTAATTTTAATTAAATCCCCCAGAAAAAGGCGGTAAACAGACAAGAGGCAAGCAAGATGTTTTTATAAATGTAGGCGACTGTTCATTAGAAGAGTCAAACACACAGACGTGCTCTAAACGCTTATGCCCGTGGGGACACAACTGATTGGCACAACCTCTGTACATGATTTAGCAGACAATTGTGTGTGTGTGTGTGTGTGTGTGTGTGTGTGTGAGAGCGAGAGAGAGAGTTGGAGACTGAGGGACGCAGCAGCTCTTTGGTGTGGATTTGTGCAACTGTCTGGACTAATTATTCTTGACGTACTCTGTGCTAATGAGGAAATATGTTGAACCAAAAATGGAAAATGACTATAAATCAGGCGTGTGTTCAGGGCATGTGTTACACAATGGAGTGTACAGAAATGAAAGAAAATTAAAGAAGCAGTATGTTTAACTTTTTCCTTTCTGTATTTCATTATTTTTTAAGTATGGAATGATATACAGTCAGTCGATCACTGATTATCAGAAAATTAAGTGATTCAAGAAGCCTCCGGCTTGTGTTGGGGTCCCGATCACCCAGCCCATCATGGTTTATTTGGCAATGACTGATGGTGGTGCATTATCCTTTTCATATTCATTTAAAATAAGTTGTATTGTCTGTCTAGTCATGGGTTTAATTCCCAGGGAATACATGAACGGATAAAATGTATACCTTGAATTAGTGTTAATGCATTTTTTTCGCCTAACCGAACAATACCGTGTTCACACTTGGCATGTTTGGTTGGACACAACGAACCCTGGTGCGATTGCTCTTTTGTGCTCGTTTGTGCAGTTAATTTTAAAAAAGTTTGTCCGAAAACTGGTGCACACCAAACAAGAGGACCGAGACCCTGAAAAATTGGTCTCTCTCCGCTTCCAAAAGAACTCAGGTGCGGTCAGAATGCTCACGCATACCTGTATTTTCTCGTCATAGTCACGATGTTGCCCATCACAGTCCGCTACAGGCATTATAACCGCGTCTCCTCGTAGCAGATCTTGGTTTGTGTGTGATCGAGGATTCCTGCTGCTGTTTTGACTTATTTACACATTTTATAAGGTCTTAACAAGTTCTCAGCTGGTCAAGATACCATCATATGCAGCTACGCACACACAACAAGCACAGTTAGCCCAGCACACAGCATTGATTTAGATGTCCGGTAAGTTCATACGTGAAATATACGTAATAAAAGCCGACCAATCCGGTTGTGAATGTATCCCTGTGCCTTTAGGTTCAGTATCTTTAGGTTCGGTGTTGAAATTCCAAAGTGAACGTTAAGTGGACCAGGACTAAATGTTGTTGTTTTATTTTGGTCCGGACCAAATGAACTAAGCAAACCGAACTACACACCAGACAAGTTTCAGTCGTCTTCTATATGTCTGGGTATTTTAGTCAAGTTTTAGTCAATGAAAACTTGCATTATAATGGTTAAACTGATAATAAGGATTATTTTGCTCAAAATTATAATCACAATGATTGTCTGAAAATGAAATGTATTTTTACCTATAAGCACAATCTTATATGCATGGTTTATTTTAACTCATCTGTCCCTGGTTTCACAGAAAAGCCTGATCTCAGACTAAAATGCATACTAAAATAATATCCCAAGACGTATATAGGGTGCTATCATACACCTGGCGCAATGTGATGCCAGGCGCCAAGCAAGTGATTTTTGCTAGTTTCAGCCCGACAGTTATCATTTTCACATTCATGTTTAAATAGCAAAGGCACTCGTGCCCATCTGTTTGTCCACGGGCGTGCTGGTCTGAAAACCAGGTGTGTTCAGGCGCACTGTTGGCGCATTGCTATTTTGAAAACGACAACACCATTGAACAACAAAAACCTGGTCTAAAGTCAATAGCGTAGTATTTTTTGTGTTATTTAAAGGGCGTGTTAGTAATATGTGAATATATGAGGGTGCACAATGCGAGTACACTCTGCTTATTACACTAATGGGGCGAGCTGGCTTTTAGAGGGAATAGGAGATGAGACTCTGATTGGTTTATTGCAGTGGTTCCCAACCATGTTCCTGGAGTACCCCCAACAGTGCACATTTTGCATGTCTCCTCATTAGTTCATCATCTCATTAGTAGCTACTCCAAGACCTTATGTGGGTGTGTCAGACAAAGGACTGTTGAAAATAAAACTGTTGGGGGTCCTCCAGGAACGTGGTTGGGAACCACTGGTTTATTGTACGTTACGCCCAGAAAACACCCATGACACGCTTCAGACCATGCAATCAGATCATTATAATAGGGCCCATAATGTTTTTTTTTGCATTTTTTTTTTCAAAGGCACATTCATAAATGCTACTTAAATGTCCTAATTGAACTAAGATCTAATACTGGCTTAATATAAGCCCTGTCTGTGAAACCAGGTCTTATAGTTTCCTGATTTATTATAGGCAGCGTAGAGAGAGCGTGTGCAGAACTTTTTGCCAGATTGCAAAATATTAAGTAAAAGACCAGGCAGAAAATGTATGGGGGTAATCGTCGCTTCAGGATCTGCGAACTCGAACATGTGTAAGTACCGAGCTTTTATACAGTGAGCATGAGAATATAATTGGATTGGAGTGAAGGCAATAAGTGACGTAGTAATTGAGTCTTCCCAGCAGAACTTATGCTAAAGCTTTTATATCTTTGGTAAAGTTATTTTTTAAATACTTTTCAGTTTCATCTTTTTCGTCAACAATATTGCATGTTTAATGGCTTTATTGTCGTCTCGTATAGTTTTCGTTAATGGAATGTAGCATGTTGCTTTATGTAAAAGCTCCGAATGAGTAAATGAATAATAGGCCAAACAATATATGTCCAGATCATTTACTTACTGAAACTACTGGAAAAATACTAAGAAATTCTTACCCCCATACAGAAACAGAATACATTTTTTTAAAGGTATTATTGGCATTTTGTGAACTGGCTATGACTTTATACACAGTATCAGACTGATGTACTGCTGAAACTTTGTCTTTCAATCACAAAATAGCATAACAGGAATCAAAATAACAGAGGGTGTTTTTCTTTTTAGCTAGTATAATGAACATATGGAAGTCCATATCTCTCAACTTCTGATGTATAACCTTAACTCTTCATCTGTGTTGATTCAGAGATGCGGTGAAATAAATATATCAATCCCGCTCTGCACGTTCACTTGTAAGTGTCTGCTTCTCTTTGTGCATGTTGTTTTCTTTCTTTTTGTTTGTTAGTCAAACTGCTTTGGATATTAAAGCAATAGTTCACACAGAAATGAACATGCTGTCAACAAGTCGCTCCAGAACGGAGGGTGAGTAAATCATTTTCATGTTTGGATGAACTAACTCTTCTAACACTTCATCCTGATGATTAAAAACATCCATCCCTCTTAATCCCCCTTACATTGGCTGTTTGATAAGAATAGTGTGGATTCTGAAATGCTCAGACATCTCTCTCTCTTGATAAGAGTCTCTCTGATTAATTTAAATCACATGAATATTGAGATGAGGATGAGAGATAGAACATCTTTGATTGACAGTGTATCAGAAGCAGCAGTGCTAATCTGCCTTGATTCATCCTCTCAACAACTGATTAAACTAAAACACAAGCTTTTCACACTCCAGTGACACTTGTGTAGCTACACTGAGATGTGCGATAAGACAGACGCTCAAAAAAGTTCTCTACAATGTAAGCGGGAGCATTATAGTTTTCCTTTTTCCATGTGTCCATGTTTTGTTTGCTTGCACTGTAGACTTGATGATAGCGGAAGTACACAATATTGGCAAAGGTTTTGGGACGCCTGCATGCACATGAACTTTAATGACATCCCATTCTTAATCCGTAGGGTTTAATATGGAGTTGAGCCACATTTTGCAGCTATAACAGCTTCAACTCTTCTGGAAGGCTTTCCACAAGGTTTAGGAGTGTGTTTGTGGGAAATTTTGACCATTCTTCTAAAAGCGCACTGTTGTTGGATGAGAAGGCCTGGCTCGCAGTCTCCGATCTAATTCATCCCAAAGGTGTTCTATCAGGTTTGAGGTCAGGAATCAAGTTCCTCCACACCAAACTCACTCATCCATGTCTTTATGGACTTTGCTTTGTGCACTGGTGCGCAGTCATGTTGGAACAGGAAAGGTCCATCCCCAAACTGTCCCCACAAAGTTGGGACCATGAAATTGTCCAAAATGTCTTGGTATGCTGAAGCATTAAGAGTTCCTTTCACTGGAACTAAGGGGCCCAAGCCCAACCCCTGAAAAACAACCACACACCCTAATCCCCCCTCCACTAAACTTTACACTTGGCACAATGCAGTCAGGCAAGTATCATTCACTTGGCAACCGTTCTAGAGTCCAGTGTCGGCGTGCTTTACACCACTGCATCACACCATGCTTTGCATTGCACTTGGTGATGTAAGGCTTGGATGAGCTGCTCAGCCATGGAAACCCATTCCATAAAGCTCTCTACAGGTCTAAGTTCATTATTTTCCATAATGTAGTGATACAATTAAAATTTCATATATTTTAGATTCATTGCACACCAACTGAAATATTTCAGGTCTTTTATTGTTTTAATACAGATGATTTTGGCATACAGCTCATGAAAACCCAAAATTTCTCAAAAAATTAGCATATCATGAAAAGGTTCTCTAAACGAGCTATTAACCTAATCATCTGAATCAACTAATTAACTCTAAACACCTGCAAAAGATTCCTGAGGCTTTTAAAAACTCCCAGCCTGGTTCATTACTCAAAACCGCAATCATGGGTAAGACTGCCGACCTGACTGCTGTCCAGAAGGCCATCATTGACACCCTCAAGCGAGAGGGTAAGACACAGAAAGACATTTCTGAACGAATAGGCTGTTCCCAGAGTGCTGTATCAAGGCACCTCAGTGGGAAGTCTGTGGGAAGGAAAAAGTGTGGCAAAAAAACGCTGCACAACGAGAAGAGGTGACCGGACCCTGAGGAAGATTGTGGAGAAGGACCGATTCCAGACCTTGTGTTGGACCTGCGGAAGCAGTGGACTGAGTCTGGAGTAGAAACATCCAGAGCCACCGTGCACAGGCGTGTGCAGGAAATGGGCTACAGGTGCCGCATTCCCCAGGTCAAGCCACTTTTGAACCAGAAACAGCCGCAGAAACGCCTGACCTGGGCTGCAGAGAAGCAGCACTGGACTGTCGCTCAAATTTTGCATGTCATTCGGAAATCAAGGTGCCAGAGTCTGGAGGAAGACTGGGGAGAAGGAAATGCCAAAATGCCTGAAGTCCAGTGTCAAGTACCCACAGTCAGTGATGGTCTGGGGTGCCATGTCAGCTGCTGGTGTTGGTCTACTGTGTTTTATCAAGGGCAGGGTCAATGAATCTAGCTATCAGGAGATTTTGGAGCACTTCATGCTTCCATCTGCAGAAAAGCTTTATGGAGATGAAGATTTCGTTTTCAGCACGACCTGGCACCTGCTCACAGTGCCAAAACCACTGGTAAATGGTTTACTGACCATGGTATTACTGTGCTCAATTGGCCTGCCAACTCTCCTGACCTGAACCCCATAGAGAATCTGTGAGATATTGTGAAGAGAAAGTTGAGAGATGCAAGACCCAACACTCTGGATGAGCTTAAGGCCGCTATCGAAGCATCCTGGGCCTCCATAACACCTCAGCAGTGCCACAGGCTGATTGCCTCCATGCCACGCCGCATTGAAGCAGTCATTTCTGCAAAAGGATTCCCGACCAAGTATTGAGTGCATAACTGAACATAATTACTTGAAGGTTGACTTTTTTTGTATTAAAAACACTTTTCTTTTATTGGTCGGATGAAATATGCTAATTTTTTATGAGAAGGACCTATATACACTGTTTTTGAGCTAATCTGAAGACCATAAGAAGATTGGTCTGTTGCTATTGACTCAGCAGAAAGTTGGTGACTTCTGCGCACTGTGCATCTCAGCATGCACTGACCCCGCTCTGTGATTTTATGTGGCCTACCACTTTGTGGCTGAGTTGCTGTTGTTCCCAATTACACCATAACTTTAGCTTCAGAAAGTTCAAAGACACTGTAAAAGTAACACACTTGGGGGCAGATTTACTAACAGCTTGCAGGGTTATTTTTGCAGCTGACCTTATTGCAAATGCATTTGTAGGGGTTTCCCTTTCAGACGCAAAATTTATGGGAGGAGAGTATTTAAATGAATCAAGCAAGGAGATTTATTAAGGTTTTTACTCGTCAATTTACTAGTATTTGCACCATTATTTAACGGCTCAAAAAACTATGTCTTTAAACCGGATGATATTTTGTGCTTCTCTTGGTAGATTGTGTTGGTTATTATGGAAATTATCTGGCTGCGTTTCTGTTCTTTCATTTGACCATCATCATTAAATCACATGCAGAACTTCCCTGCCCTCCCATTGGCGCTTCAAAGTAAAAGTCCAACTATAAGCACAAACTGAACCTGACATACATAAAGCATATAAGATATGATAAATGAAGCTCAAACATGCATTAGTGATATGCAAAAACTTATGAAGTTTCTGCTTGGCATCAAACATGTTTGGGCTTGCATGTTTACCATATTTGATGTGCTCTATGTGCATTGGTTTATATGTGAATAAAAGCCTAAATTAAATAATTTAATCTGAAGCTTACTTTTTTAAGATTAAAATTTTGAGTTACAGACTTTCAACAGAAAGACAGAAATCTCTCAAGTTTTATTAAACAATATCTTCATTTGAATTTGAGTTTTGAGTTTGAGTCTTGGGTTTGGAACGACATGAGGATGAGTATTGATTTTACAGAATTTTATTTGCAGGTGAACTATCCCTTTAAGTTTTGGCTGAATGAATACAACACAATGAGTATGTGGATCAAAGTATGAATTAGATGATGTGTAATGATGTGGATCTCTCCTCTTTCTCATTATATGTTTCTCTCATCTCTCTATCTGTTTGTGCTGAGATAGGTTTGTCTGGGATTTTAAAACTTTCTTGCAACATTGTCTCACAGTGCTTTTGGTCAGGTTTGAACTATGGGAACAGATGTTTGCCTCCTCTGAGAGCTCATTATGGATAGCATCAAATTAATGCAATAGTGTTAATTACAGTTAGTACTATAACCCTCTTTAATTATCATTAATCACTAACGTCAGGTTACGCGTGTGTGATTATGTGCCGCTTACTGTGATTGAAGAGTGAAAATATGGATGTTCTCAACGCTGAAAATTACTAAAGGAGCTGCAAAAGTTGGTTTAATTAACTCACCATGATCTTAAAAACTTTATTTCGCCAAAGAAGACATTAGTCAGGAAGTCTAATTTTCTCTTTTACATACAAAAATAACAATCATAAGAGTAGCAGTACAAATGATTTGTGAATTTTAAGTGTTCTGAAAGCATGTAGTGTTTTTACATATTCTATCAAACATTATGTTGTAAAATAAAAGTGAACTTTTGCATAAAAAAGTTTAAAAAAGTTAAAAATAAAAACTTAAAAAGTACTTATTACAGAAATATACTTAAGTGCATTTAATATTTCATGTTGCATGAAATATTTAAATTGCATGTTAATTGCAATGAAATGAAAATATTTTATAGTTTACATTTATATCAAATGCAATAAGTTGAACGTAAGAGTGCTTATTTACACACTAAGTACAATTTAAGCACATCATTATATGTAATTTCAGATATACTTCTGTTGTCTTTGAAATATGGTTAACTAAATATATTGACATTAAGCATTTATGGTAAACTTTATAAATAAGTGCACTTCTTTAAATCATAACAAAAGATTATTAAAACATGAGAATTTTTAAATGTACTTTGAAGTAACTTTTAGTTTAACATTATTACAAAGTGCACAAAAGTGTAATGGTCTGCTATCTTTACACTTAAGTGGGGTTTTTTTTGTAATTATTATATGATCCACAAGTATAATCTCTTTTAAATAAATACTTTTAAGATTTGAAGTACACTACAAGTATGCATTCAATCAAATTAAGCACACTTTTTTTCACAAGGGCCATTGGTTGTTGTGTCATATAAAAATTACATTTTAGTCCCTTCCTCACTTAAAGCACACAAGTCATGGACTACTTTTATGGTGCTTTTTGAGCTCGACAGCCCCTGGCCACTGAATATCATTGTAGATACACTGTAAAAATGCTTTTCTTACTTTGTATTTTTGTCTTGTTTCCAGTCCAAATATCTGACAGTTCTTAAAGCAATCACAATTATCTGCCAATGGGGTAAGAAAAATAATCTTATAGTCTATGTTTGAATTAAGACAATTTTTCTAACCCCACTGGCAGATAATTTAGCTTTTTTAAGTACAACTCGCTTAAATTTGATTTATTTCCCCAGAAAACAGGACATAATATCTTGTGTTATTTTACTTATCTAGTAAATGCATCTTGATTTAAGAATCCTCAGATATTTGGACTGGAAACAAGACACAAATACTAAGTAAGAAAAGCAGTTTTGCAGTGTAAAGAGCCGTTTCGTTTGTGTTCCACAGAAGAACAGAAAGTCATACAGGACTGAAACTACATGAGGTAAATAATTATGTTTTTTAAATGCATAAATCTCTGAATAACCAGACCATTGCTTTCCCGCCCTTCATTCTTTCTTTTTCACTTTATGTTCATCTGTACTGTGTGTTTAGAGTGATTGCTGTTCTATGTAATTGCTGTCATGTCTGTGAGTTTGACAGTTATAAGGCTGTTTTTTTGCTGTGAAATGGCGTGAATGTAACGATCAGTCTTGAACAGCGCTGCAGATGTGCGTTGACTTGACTCATCTGAAATCTGTCTGTCTGAGTGCTGGAACAGGTATAATTACTGCCTGCTGCAACACTGAGCAAATGCAATGAGACAAAATATTGCCAACAAAATTATTTATATTTTTTTGCTTTGTCTCTTTAGACAACAATACAATGTGGGATTTCGGTAAACAGCCAGCTTATTATTTGCATTTATAATGTATCCCTTTGTTATCCCACACATTAGTTTGAAAGCAAAGGATTATGGGTTGTTTTTGTTGTCTGTGTGTTTGATCAGCTGGGCTGAACCCTCACGCTAAAGCGCAACAATCCAATTTACCATTGTGGAGCTCGTCCAAATAAAGCGTCTCTCATTGGCGATTTATTGCTGTATTATTTTTCTATCCCATCTCTCTCTTGTATTTACTGAAATGAGTGTTTGTTCAATATTCTTCACTATATTTTTTCTAGACACATCAGTTTATTTTACAAGACCCAGTAATTAAATCTATCTTTCTTTTCTATCTGTTTATATTTTTCCCATAATATCATCATTTTCAACCATTTCTTTCTTTCAGGGCAGAGAAAGAAAAAAATGTTGTCAACACAAGTCAAAACATTTTCAACAGTGTATTTTCACCGGAGGTAAAGCCTAAAAATATCACTCTTATTTATCTAATGACGTATTTGTGAGAGGGACTGCGGATGTTGATAATCTTCTTTAGAGCAGGCCTGCGGCTTATTGTCAGAAGTATTTAAATTGTTTTGGAGTGTGTGGGCATGTTTTTGTGAAATATCAGGACACAAATGTGTATAATGACCTGGGTATGACATAGGTATTACAAAAGAGGGTGAAATATGAGGACGTCCCCATGTCCTCACTTTTCAAAATGCTTATAAATCACACAGGATGAGGTTTTTTCACAGAAAGTAAACTGCACAATCTCCTGTGATGGGTAGGTTTAGGGCAGGGGCAGTGTAGGGGATAGAAAATACGGTTTGTATGGTATAAAATGCATTACGCCTATGGAATGTCCCCATATTTCACAAAAACAAACATGTGTGTGTGTGTGTGTGTGTGTGTGTGTGTGTGTGTGTGTGTGTGTGTGTGTGTGTGTGTGTGCTACAGAAGAGGACAAGGTAAGATAGTTAAACAAGTCTTACTGGAGATGCAGGCAGATGATGATTAATGGAGGATGACAGACAGAAGACAGAAGAGAGATTGGTATCAACAGGTAGGGCAATGGACTCTGGACGGGGGCTGGAGATGTCACTGGACTCTGGACGGGGACTGGAGATGGCACAGCACTCTGAACGGGGCTGGAGATGTCACTGGACTCTGGACGGGGGCTGGAGATGTCACTGGACTCTGGACGGGGGCTGGAGATGGCACAGCACTCTGAACGGGGCTGGAGACGGCAGAGGGCTCTGGCATGGTGGCGGCCATCTTGGCTGAGGACTCTGGGACGGCGGCCATGGCAGGACGGGACTCTGGGACGGCAACCAAGATGGGACGAGACAGAAGACAGATCAGGATAAACAGGTAGGTTCTCAGGCGAGTAAACGGGTAGAGTCTGTAGAGCTTATCATAGACAAGACCAGACCCTGAAGTGAGGAGTGGTGGGGAACATATACAGGTGCTGGTCATATAATTAGAATATCATCAAAAAGTTGATTTATTTCACTAATTCCATTCAAAAAGTGAAACTTGTATATTATATTCATTCATTATGCACAGACTGATATATTTCAAATGTTTATTTATCTTAATTCTGATGATTATAACCGACAACTAAGGAAAATCCCAAATTCAGTTTCTCAGAAAATTAGAATATTGTGAAAAGGTTCAGTATTGAAGACACCTGGTGCCATACTCTAATCAGCTAATTAACTCAAAACACCCGCTAAGGCCTTTAAATGGTCTCTCAGTCTAGATCTGTAGGCTACACAATCATAGGGAAGACTGCTGACTTGACAGTTGTCCAAAAGATGACCATTGACACCTTGCACAAGGAGGTTAAGACACAAAAGGTCATTGCAAAAGAGGCTGACAGAGCTCTGTGTCCAAGCACATTAATAGAGAGACGAAGGGAAGGAAAATATGTGGTAGAAAAAAGTGTACAAGCAATAGGGATAACCACACCCTGTAGAGCATTGTGAAACAAAACCCATTCAAAAATGTGATGGAGATTCACAAAGAGTGGACTGCAGCTGGAGTCAGTACTTCAAGAACCACTACGCATTCCTTGTGTCAAGCCACTCTTGAACAACAGACAGCATCAGAAGCATCTCACCTGGGATACAAAAAGGCCAAAAAGTGGTGCAAAGTTATGTTCTCTGATGAAGGTAAATTTTGCATTTCCTTTGGAAATCAGGGTCTGGAGGAAGAGAGGAGAGGCACACAATCCACGTTGCTTGAGGTCCAGTGTAAAGTTTCCACAGTCAGTGATGATTTGGGGTGCCATGTCATCTGCTGGTGTTGGTCCACTGTGATTTCTGAGGTCCAAGGTCAATGCAGCCATATACCAAGAAGTTTTAGGGCACTTCATGCTTCCAGCTGCTGACCAACCTTATGGAGATGCAGATTTCATTTTCCAACAGGACTTGGCACCTGCACACAGTGCCAAAGCAACCAGTACCTGGTTTAAGGACCATGGTTCCATGGTTAAAGATACCTGGTTCTTAATTGGCCAGCAAACTCGCCTGACCTTAATCCCACAGAACATCTATGGGGTACTGTGAAGAGGAAGATGCGATATGCCTGACCCAACAATGCAGAAGAGCTGAAGGCCACTATCAGAGCAACCTGGGCTCTCATAACACCTGAGCAGCGCCACAGACTGATCGACTCCATGCCACGCCGCATTGCTGCAGTAATTCAGGCAAAAGAAGCCACAACTAAGTATTGAGTGCTGTACATGCTCATACTTTTCATGTTCATACTTTTCAGTTGGCCAAGATTTCTAAAAATCCTTTTTTTGTATTGATCTTAAGTAATATTTGAATTTTCTGAGATTTCGGGATTTTCCTTAGTTGTCAGTTATAATCATCAAAAATAAAAGAAATAAACATTTGAAATATATCAGTCTGTGTGTGATGAAGGAATATAATATACAAGTTTCACTTTTTGAATGGAATTAGTGAAATAAATCAACTTTTTGATGATATTCTAATTATATGACCAGCACCTGTACTGTGTGGTGATAAGGGTATTTGACAGCAGGTGCAGGTGATAGTGGATTATGTGCAGGTGGTGATTAGGAAGGATTCTGGGAAATGAAGTGCTGAAGGTGACTGAGCTGGTGACTGTAACAGTGTGTGTGTGGTTCAGGTAAACCCTATGTTGTGGTGACCAATTTTCATTTTTTGGTCCCCATGCGTAAAACAGTGTTTAGTATTTTGTTTAGTTTGTGTATAAATCACAGTGATGTTTTTCGAAAATTTTATAATGCAGAAAGGTTTCTTTGATGGGTAAGTTTAGTGTAGCGGGAAAGAATATACAGTTTGTACAGTATAAAAATAATTACGTCTCTGGAGAGTCGACACAAAACTTGGAAACCCAACATATGTGTGTTCTTTGTGTTGAGTTTCAGACACATGTTGTAACATTAGTGAATAAACTTTACTGTGCTGATTTTTTTAGCTCAGAGGATATCTGTCAGTATTCCTGTTTATTGTGTCAAAGATTTGTTGATTATAAAATCAGCATTCTAGTGTTGTCTATGGCAGCTTGTTTTCACCACAGAATAAAATATTACAAAAGGTTAGTAACTTTTGTTTCCCTCACAACTGCAAGTTATTATATATCCCCTGGTTTCACAGACAATGCAAGCAAGTCCTAGACTAAAATGCATGTTTGAGCTGCAACTCACACTGAGATATCTTAAAATATGTCAGTGGAATTGTTTTCTCAAAGATGCACACCAGGGTCCGTATTCTTAAAGCTCCTAATTTAGCCTAAAAACTTTGATGTAGGAGTCTTAGCTTCAGAGTGATTCAGGACTGATCTGAGAGCAACTTTGAGTGAGGAAAATACAAAACTTTATCTTAGTGAGGAGGCGGGGCCCGTTGCTACGTATGACACAGTCTTTTGAAGACTGTGATTGGTTGCTTGTCCAAGAAGGAAAAAAGAGCTTTTAAAGGTGCCCTAGAATGAGTTGAAACAATATTTTAAATTGTTCTCTGATATCTACATAGAGGGTATGTGACTTATTTAAGGGCAAAAATTTGCCAGATACGGTTTTACAGGTCCATTTACGACCATTTACAGATTTTGAGGAACAACCAATTGTTTTGAGATTGGAAATGGACGCTTCTGAGTGGTAAGTTTAGTCTTTATTTTCAGTAAGAACCTGCAAAAAGTAACGTCAATACTATAACTTCAGCCTACATGTGAACTAGCATATAACATTAACTTTACACGTTAACTCATTACATCAGTAGTCACAACTTTGTTTTTAGCATTGTAAAGACATTTTAATCATTGTAATGCATCACCATATGATTTTACAATGATAACCTTCTCTTTAAATCACAAACTCTAAACAGCGAACTGGGTAGCGGGTAAATATGTTGTTTGTTAAGTACAGTAAGTTTTTTTAACAAATTGACTAGATGCCTTGTCAAATGACTATTGTTTCAACTTAAACCACTTAAGGAGAAGGTGACGTTAGCTACAAGGATCGAGAGAGCTATCTGTAAGCAACTAAACTAACGTAGTTAGCTCCTGAGTTATGTGTTGTTGATGAAATAACCGACAAAAGGAATTGCCATATGTATCTAAAGTTGTATTTTGTAGATTTATATGATAACACTGGCAGGAAATAATAATAACCTTTGTCATTTGACATTTGTCAAACTGTTATGTGTGCTACTTGGAGTTTCCTATTGTTACTGTACCAGCTTCTTGCATTGGATCTAGACAACACGGGATATTATCGTTAATGTTGTCCAACTATAAACTTTCAATTTAATCAGAAAGTGTTTAGACAGTCAATAAGTGGATAAATGCTACTCCAGTATCAGACGCTGAGTGAAGCCTGCTTGATATTGTCCAAGCCAGGTTAGAAAAACTGTCCGTGTGAAATGGGCGAGCAAACGAACAACTTTGAAAGAAATAGTTGCGGTATCCGGTTATAGATAAACATCTATAACTGGTTGCTGCCAGCTGTTTGGAATGACATCATGATTGGATAGATCATTTGACCGTGTTCCTCCCGAACTTTGTTAATCAAACATAATTTCATTCAAACAGTCCAAAACAGCGCTCATGTAAAGAAGGCCATGATGATTGCCTCAGAGACATCAGAGAGACATCACACAGAATACACTGTCAGAAAAAAAAGGTACATTGCTATCACTGGGGCGGTACCCTAAGGTACAAAACCGAAAAGGTACTAATATGTACCTTTAAGGTATTAATATGTACCTTTAAGGTATTAATATGTACCTTTAAGGTACTAATACGCACTCTTAAAGTACTGATATGTACCTTTTAAGGTACTAATACGTACCATTTTAGGGGTGAGTAAGGAACAAAGATGTCCCTTTTCACTTTTGTACCTTAGGGTACCTCCCTAGTGACAGCACTGTACCTTTTTTTCTAAGAGTGTTATTCACTCCAGTGTGTGCTTTGCTTTGAAAACACAAGCTCTGCTGAATTCTGCGATTGTTTCTGAAGAGTGCAATTTTGGTGCGTAAGTGCATGAGAGCCTGTTATATTGATGCACAAAGAACAAACCCTGTCTGTGAGCGCTCTCGATCACTGATCGCATGCTGCATTCATGTACAGACACATTTCAGTGCATTCATGTTGTTTACACACACACTCAGGAAGGATAATGTTTGATTTGTCATGTGTATGTGCTTGTGATTAGTAATCGTAGGTTTATGCAGTCAAAGCGGTATGGTACAGTGTTTGAATTGAGTTCTTTCTTTGCAGCTTATTGCACTTAAAAAGCCAAACACAATATAAGATTTTGGTCATGTTACTCACCCTTGCCTCACATCTTCATTGATTTTGAGCATTTAGGTTTAGACGTTGACTGTTGGCCTGAACAGGATGAGGAGGATGAGTCTCTAGGCTGGAGTCTCATGCAGTTCGGAAACAAGGACACAAACACACACACAGTCGTGCTGATGTAAAGGGAGGAAATGGAAGACTTTAGACGATCAATAAACGGGAAACAAAGAGTGAAGGATAGTCTTTCTGTTTTCTCCTTCCTGCCTCAAATGTTAGCATGTCCTGGGAATGTTTTCATGTTCTGATACTCAGACAGGCCTGACGTCAAACCCATGAACGTCTGAGTTCATATTGACTTTCAGGCTTATATCAAATCATTCACACAGGGCTTTAAACCAGAAAGAAGAAAACGTGATTGTGGCCTACATGTCTACATAGATAACAAACTGGAAAGGGAAATAGGTTTGTTTCCCTCCCATTCCAAATCAAACAATTCTCATAAACGGATATGAAATTTGTCACTGGCTGTGTAATTGTCTCACTCGCTGCTCAATGCCTCTTGGCAAACTGGTGCTAAAATTGGTTTAGCTGCAGGTAGTTATATGGTGTTCTGCAAATCTCTGAAATGGACGAAGAGAAAACATATTATACTGAGCTCTAGATGAAGGTAATTTAACTCATTTCACAGCAGAGGAGGGAAGACGTAGATCCGTCTTATAGAGTGATGTTTGATTGACCCCTAGAGCTTGTACACAGTCTAGCGCCTGTAGTGTAATTCATAAGCAAAATGATTCACGTCTGTGTGTTGTCACGCTCTGTATGGAGGACGAATAATTAAAAATAAAATAATAAGTTATCAATTTAATAATTTAAACATAAAAATGGTAATTAATCGCTTTTTAAATGCTGAGATTAACAATAGACATTTATAGTTATTTATAGACAACATAGTTAAAACAATGAGACAAAAAAGCAAATGTTTTTGAAATGCAATTTAAAATGTGCATTTTTATTAATTTACCAGATAAAATAAAACTGTTTTACTATTTAAACAACTGTTTATTTTTATTTCATTTAAAATATTGTATTATTTTATTTACATTTTAAAATGTGAGCATTAAATACACAGTTTTAAACATATCTATTATTTTCTCCATCTAAAAAGTGATTTATTCATTTCCATTTTTATTTTAGAATAATTACATTAATAATTTAATTCCTTTATTTTTAAGTGGCATGCCTTCAGAAGTGCAAAGTAACCAAATGAAACAAAAATAATGACGGTAATATGGGGTGATTTAATTAAATAACTTATAATGTTTAGCAACTATAGAGTGTTCATAAAGCCATTTACATTTAACCACCAGTGTGACAAATGTTTAATATTATGTTTTTATAAGTTGTGAATCAACAATGACCATGCACTCATAAAAATGTCTAATCATGTAAGTAAATGTATATTATTATGGAAGCACTTTATTTTACAGTGTCATTGTTACATATATTACATGTTGCCATAGTAATACAGTAAATCATGGATAATTACATGCAACCCTAAACCAACCCTAATCCTTACCTAACCCTATAGTAAGTACATGTTGTTAATTAATATTACTCAGTACTTAAATATATAATTACACTGTAACAATGACACCTTAAAATAAATTGTAACACTTATTTTATTTTTATAATCAGAATTTAGAGTCATAAAAATATGTGTTTCATAGCACTGTGTTGTTGTTTTTTCCCCAGCTCTCAAATGTGCTGTATGCTAAATGTGTTGTACTGTTCAGTTGTTTGTCACAGATGAGTGCAAATCAAGACAAAAACAAGAATTAATATCCCAGGAATCCGAAAGGACAGGACAACATCAGCTCACGCTGTGACTGACACCAGATTAAACCAACTGACCCCTGATGCACACCCAGCTTCACTGGCAGAATAAATATTAAATTGAATACTGCTGTTTATCAGTGTTTTTTCAGTTTGAGGCTAATAAATACACTGTATTGCCAAAAGTTTTGGGAATCCTGCCTTTACATGCGCATGAACTTTAATGACATCCCATTCTTAATCCGTAGGGTTTAATATGGAGTTGGCCCACCCTTTGCAGCTATAACAGCTTCAACTCTTCTGAGAAGGCTTTCCACAAGGTTTAGGAGTGTGTTTATGGGAATATTTGACCATTCTTCTAGAAGCGCATTTGTGAGGTCAGGCACTGATGTTGGACGAGAAGGCCTGGCTCGCAGTCTCCGCTCAAATTCATCCCAAAGGTGTTCTATCGGGTTGAGGTCAGGACTCTGTGCAGGCCAGTCAAGTTCCTCCACACCAAACTCGCTCATCCATGTCTTTATGGACCTTGCTTTGTGCAGGTGCGCAGTCATGTTGGAACAGGAAGGGGCCATCCCCAAACTCTTCCCATAAATTTGAAAAAAAAAAAAACATGAAATTGTCCTAAATGTCTTGGTAACCCCTGAAAAACAACCCCACACCCTTGCTGTTGTTCCCAATGGCTTCCACTTCGTTATAATACCACTAACAGTTGACCGTGGAATACTTAGCAATGAGGAAATTTCAGGAATGGACTTATTGCACAGGTGGCAACCTAATGTTTGTAGAAGTGTCTGCATCCCTTGATTTTATACACATGTGGCCATGGAAGTGATTGGAACACCTGAATTCAATGATTTGGAGGGTGTCCCAATACTTGTGGCAATATAGTGAATTATAAGTTTTCAAATTACTGTATGTATTCTATAGTTGTGTATAGTTTCTTAGTGTAGCTAACTAACTTACTTTTTCTAAACAGTTTTAAAGTAGATACTCCATCAGTATAATTACTATGTTTTCCTATGTACCCTCAAAGAAAATACTGTTCTTGATGCATTAAAGTGTCAATTCTTTTTCTCTCAACATCCTGCACAGAAATTATGCCCTTGCAACACTTTTGATTGCGTCTGGAAAGAGATCTAGTTCCCACGCTTGAAATCCTTTTGAAGATTATGTTAATGTGTTTTTCCTCCAAATGCTGACCCATAAAAGTTGATGACTCATGTTACGTTTATCGGATTACTAATGTTAAATAAAAACTCTATCCCTCGAAGAAGAACAAGGACCAGAATAACTTTGATACTTCTTGAGTATCCCACATTACAGTTTTGATCATTTTGTTCTGTGATTTACTAAAAGCATAGCAAATGCTGTATTACCCTTATATTAGTTTAAATAAAACCAGTACATTAGAAATATGGCTTTCAAATGATAAATTACAATTAAAAATATCTCCCAGGTCTTTAACAGCAGAGCATTTCATAAGAAGGGATACATTTAAACACAGATGATAGTTAAACAGATTTGGTTTGATTTTCAGTTGATCCCATCTTTAATAACCGTAATGCATCAAGTAAAATTTCAGGTGATCTTGAGGAGATATTAAACTGTCATTTGACAGTGAAAACAAAAGTCATGTTTAACAATAATGATATCACCTAAAAGAGCAGAGGGAAAAAACAATGGGCCCAAGACTGAGACTTGTGGCACACCACAGTTTAAAATATCAGATATCTCATAATTTATACAAGCATTGCAGTAATAGGCTGTCACATAAAACAGAATCTAAACATTTGTCCTCAAAGCTACTGTGATTTTCAAGCCCAAAAGAATATGGTCTACACAGTACCAAAAACAGCACTAATGTACACCAATCAGGCATAACAAGGGCCAAATGGTGATGGCTAAACGACCGGGTCAGAGCATCTCTTGTGGGGTGTTCCAGGTCTACAGTCCCTGACAAAAGTCTTGTCGCTTGTGTACAAATTGAACTGAAGTGCCCCTGAAATATATTTCTTATCTTTTTTACAAGAAATGGCTCATTTTAATCTCAACAGCTTTTGTAATAATGTTTCAGTGCAAAATATTCTAATATTCACAGCTTGGTAAAGCCCATTGAGTCAATTTTTGCAAAGACATAAGTGTTGTCGCCTTGTCATATGAGCTTCACCTGTGACTAATAATGGATCAATTAGATCTCAGGTGTGTATAAAAAGAACCCCAGTACACTAGACCTTCACATCAACTGCAACTAGACCTCTGCAAACATGTCTAAGATTCACCCTGAGACTAAAGTTTTGATTATCAAGAGGCTGAAGACCAGATCCACTGCTGATGTGGCAGACACCTTCGAAGTGTCTCAGCGTCAAGTACAGAGGATAAAAAAAAGATTTGAAGAGACTGGAGACGTTTATGACAAACCCAGGTCAGGTAGACCCTGCAAGACAACTGCTTGAGAGGGCCGTTTGTTGGCTCGAAAATCCAAGGCCAGCCCATTTTCCACTGCAGCAGAGCTCCACGAGACCTGGTCACCTGAAGTCCCTGTGTCAACCAGAACAGTTTGTCGGATTCTGTCTCGAAATGGCCTCCATGGTCGAATCAGTGCCCAGAAGCCAGCACTAAACCAAAGACATTTGAAAAACTGTGTGGCATTTGCCAAAGCCCACAGCCTGCTAAAAGGATGGACGCTGGAAAAGTGGCAGAAGGATTTTTCAGATGAATCTTCTGTTGAATTACACCACAGTCGCCACAAATATTGCAGGAGAACTACTGGAGCCCGCATGGATCTGAGATTCACCCAGAAAACAGTGAAGTTTGGTGGGGGAAATCATGGTCTGGGGTTACATCCAGTATGGGGGTGTACGGGAGATCTGCAGGGTGGAAGGCAACTTCAATAGTCTAAAATACCAAGACATCTTAGCTACCTCTTATATTTCCAACCATAAAAGAGGCCAAATTCTGCAGCAGGATGGTGCTCCATCACATTCTTCCATCTCCACATCATTGAGCATATGTGGGGTAGGATGAAAGAGGAAGCATGGAAGACGAAACCAAAGAATATTGATGAACTCTGGGAGGCATGCAAGACTGCTTTCTTTGCTATTCCTGATGACTTCATCAATAAATTGTATGAATCCTTGCCAAACCGCATGGATACAGTCCTTCAAGCTCATGGAAGTCATACAAGATATTAAATTTGGATCTCACAGCACCACTACTTAATTTGCTGACATATTTTTGTATTTGCAGTAAATTTGTTCAATTTCTGTATAGGCGACAAAACTTTTGTCTTGCCAAAATTTGACCTTTCTGTCTTGATTAAATGATAAATCTTTTTTCAGTGAAACTAATTTATTTCAGTGCATTAAACATCATTTGGGAGGGTTTTAGCTTTTCATATGAGCTATTTCTAACACCAATTGATGAATTAAAAGTCAGGTTAATAGCAGGTGTTTCTACAAAATAGATAAGCGACACGACTTTTGTCAGGGACTGTACAGTGGTCAGTATCTATCAAAAGTGCTCCAAGGAAGGAAGAGTGGTGAACCGGCGACAGGGTCATGGGTGGCCAAGGCTCATTGATGCATGTGGGGAACGAAGGCTGTCCCGTGTGGTCCGATCAAGCAGATGAGCTGCTGTAGCTCAAATTACTCAAGAAGTTAATGCTGGTTCTGATAGAAAGTGCCAGGATGCACTGTGGGAAGAAGGCAAGCCGGCGGAGGCAGTGTGATGCTTTGGGCAATGTTCTGCTGGGAAACCTTGGGTCCTGCCATCCATGTGGATGTTAATTTGATACACACCACCTACCTAAGCATTGTTGCAGACCATGTACACCCTTTCATGGAAACGGTATTCCCTGGTGGCTGTGGCTCTTTCAGCAGGATAATGTGCCCTGCCACAAAGCAAAAATGGTTCAGGAAAAGTTTAAGGAGTACAACAACGAGTTTGAGGTGATGACTTGGCCTCCAAATTCCCCAGATCTCAATCCAATCGAGCATCTGTGGGATGTGCTGAACAAACAAGTCCAATCCATGGAGGCCCCACCTCCCAACTTACTGGACTTAAAGGATCTGCAGCTAACATCTTGGTGCCGGATACCAACACAATATTAGGAACATAATGTTATGTCTGATCGGTGTACAGGTCCTTCTCAAAAAATTAGCATATTGTGATAAAAGTTCATTATTTTCCATAATGTAATGATAAAAATTAAACTTTCATATATTTTAGATTCATTGCACACCAACTGAAATATTTCAGGTCTTTTATTGTTTTAATACTGATGATTTTGGCATACAGCTCATGAAAACCCAAAATTCCTGTCTCAAAAATTAGCATATCATGAAAAGGTTCTCTAAACAAGCTATTAACCTAATCATCTGAATCAACTAATTAACTCTAAACACCTGCAAAAGATTCCTGAGGCTTTTAAAAACTCCCAGCCTGGTTCATTACTCAAAACCGCAATCATGGGTAAGACTGCCGACCTGACTGCTGTCCAGAAGGCCATCATTGACACCCTGCGAGAGGGTAAGACACAGAAAGACATTTCTGAACGAATAGGCTGTTCCCAGAGTGCTGTATCAAGGCACCTCAGTGGGAAGTCTGTGGGAAGGAAAAGTGTGGCAAAAAAACGCTGCACAACGAGAAGAGGTGACCGGACCCTGAGGAAGATTGTGGAGAAGGACCGATTCCAGACCTTGGGGGACCTGCGGAAGCAGTGGACTGAGTCTGGAGTAGATACATCCAGAGTCATCGTGCACAGGCGTGTGCAGGAAATGGGCTACAGGTGCCGCATTCCCCAGGTCAAGCCACTTTTGAACCAGAAACAGCCGCAGAAACGCCTGACCTGGGCTACAGAGAAGCAGCACTGGACTGTCGCTCAAATTTTGCATGAAATTCATTGCAAAATTTTGCATGAAATCAAGATGCCAGAGTCTGGAGGAAGACTGGGGAGAAGGAAATGCCAAAATGCCTGAAGTCCAGTGTCAAGTACCCACAGTCAGTGATGGTCTGGGGTGCCATGTCAGCTGCTGGTGTTGGTCCACTGTGTTTTATCAAGGGCAGGGTCAATGCAGCTAGCTATCAGGAGATTTTGGAGCACTTCATGCTTCCATCTGCTGAAAAGCTTTATGGAGATGAAGATTTCATTTTTCAGCACGACCTGGCACCTGCTCACAGTGCCAAAACCACTGCTAAATGGTTTACTGACCATGGTATTACTGTGCTCAATTGGCCTGCCAACTCTCCTGACCTGAACCCCATAGAGAATCTGTGGAAAATTGTGAAGAGAAAGTTTAGAGACGCAGGACCCAACACTCTGGATGAGCTTAAGGCCGCTATCGAAGCATCCTGGGCCTCCATAACACCTCAGCAGTGCCACAGGCTGATTGCCTCCATGCCACGCCGCATTAAAGCAGTCATTTCTGCAAAAGGATTCACGACCAAGTATTGAGTGCATAACTGAACATAATTATTTGAAGGTTGACTTTTTTTGTATTAAAAACACTTTTCTTTTATTGGTCGGATGAAATATGCAAATTTTTTTAGATTTTTTTAGAACTTTTTTAGGTTTTCATGAGCTGTATGCCAAAATCATCAGTATTAAAACAATAAAAGACCTGAAATATTTCAGTTGGTGTGCAATGAATCTAAAATATATGAAAGTTTAATTTTTATCATTACATTATGGAAAATTATGAACTTTTATCACAATATGCAATTTTTTTAGAAGGACCTGTATACTAATACAAAAATTTGATATAGCCCAGTCAGTCTCTGTATTGTGATGGAGCCTAAAGATCTACTGACATGTTTTTGTATTTTTTATTAAAACGGATGATTGTAAACAGGTCTATATTATTCATGTCAAAAGCATGCAAATTCAGGTTCTGAGGTTTTATTCAGAGGTTTAATGACTACCAGTTTGAAATTTCCAAGAACGTGTCCAATGCGGTGATTGTATTAAAATTGCATTGAAAGATCCCAGCAGAGATCCAGTAGAGAGAACACAGGCCTGGAGCGCTCTTAAAGGTCACCCAAAGCTGAGCTATTGGATTTCTCTGACCTGCTGCTCTGTGCTGAAATAATCACAGACCTCAGGCAGCAGGAGTCGCACGAGTGCGTTCACACCTGACCTGCTCTCCAATGTATTTGTGTCCAGAAAGAACAGAGCTGAGCACCAGCAGTGACAAGGAGAGAGAAATGTCAATCAATGAATACATGAATAAACGGAAAGAATGAGAGTTAATGAAACAAGATCCTTCATGTTTTTGAAGGGGGAAAAGCAATGCATGGTAATAATCTCTTTTCTGACACCAGTGCACTGCTCACTCTTGCCTGTGCTGCTGGTCGACTAAAATAAAGTCATCATTTTAATAGAAAAACACCATAAATAGTGCATCAAAAACCAGGTAATTGAATCACTGTATGTTAATTTACCAAATGTAATAGGAAAATACATTATTTAAATTGTACTGTGAAATACTACAGGTAAGATGACAACAGAATGGAAAGATGAACGGAGGCATCGCAGATGAATAATACAGTCTTTGTAGAAGAAGATGGTAAATACAGAGAATACAATTTGAAAAACAGAGACTGGGATGACTGGAAGATGAGAACGCTGACAAATTGTTGAATAGGATAATGATAATGCAAAACAGGTCAACTCCACAAGTAACTAAAGCTGTAGGAGGCGTTGTAAACACAATCGAGTCCACAACAAGTGAGTGTGAAAGTCCATGGCTGTGTTCGAAATCGCCCCCCATACCCTTATTCACTCATCCCTACATTTATCCACTAATATAGTCCACTTGAAGGAGTGAATGAAAACGAGTGAGTGAATTCGGATACTGAGTGGACCGGAAGGGCTGGCTCTTTTACATAGCGTGCTTGGTGTTTAATAATCCTTTCAAACTTTTTAACGCAAACTGGCAGCTCCAGCTAATTAAACGATATTGAATTCTGTGTATAAGCTATGTATAAGCCTCAATTAAAATTGAATTTATACCTGTATATTAAACTGCACCCACATTGGACCAGCAGTTTGGAAAATGGATGGATGAACGATTCATCTGTGGGCGCCATCTTCTGGTCAGACACTGGAATTAATTCGGCACAACCCTCACAGTGCATTATGGCAGAGCCAATACAGATGGCTGTCTCCTCAAATAACGTCCTGTTTAAGGGAATAGAGGGTGATTTCAGACACATCCCATGTTACAGTGTCTTGAGCAGTTTGAGCTACAGTGGCTTGTCTGTTTGATCGGACCACACGGGCCAGCCTTCGCTCCCCACGTGCATCAATGAGCCTTGGCCGCCCATGACCCTGTCGCCGGTTCACCACTGTTCCTTCCTTCGGCTAAAATAAAGTCATAATTTTAAGTCCCTGTGTGACATATTTAATGTAACTTTAGGGTGTTCTCTCCTGGCTTTTGTGCCTCTGTCTCTTTGACCTCACCAGACACCTGCCCTGAGGAGATTGTAACATGATCCCATTTAGTCAAGCTTGAATCATCATTTTTTTCTCCTTGTTGCAATTCATTGCTAAAAACACATGGGTCTTGAGTGGCTTTATCAGAGAATAGGGCTCACTGCACATTCTCCAGTACTCTCTGCTGCCCTGTATACCGCCTGACTATGTGAATCATCTTTTGCGTTCTTCAAAAACAAAATCGATTGTGCCCTTCACCTCTTCTCCACTACTTTCTCCTGTAAATTCAGTCTTTTCTCTTTCCAGCTGGACATTTTTTCCAGGGTCATGGATTGGTTTCCACTGTTAGGCGCCTCAGTTCTGGTGATCTCTGAAATTTTGACCACCGCATGATTGATTTAACTTATTTACTAACTCTTAACAAGGGGGTGAGGGAGTATTTTGACTTAGACTACACAAAACTTTTCCCCTTTCTTCAATGTCTAACTGGCATATAACTTTTAAGCTCGCTTTTAGGCTTGTTATACTACCAGTTATGAGGGACAATTACAGTATGAAATTTTATACTGGTTTAAATTTGAAATATTATTAATTCAATCAACGGATCAATATCCCAGTGAACAGAATATGCTTCAATAATGTATAGTTGCTGGTACACATCAAGCATTTCTTGTCTTTGCATACACTGAAACACTGACAAGTATAGCCTGGATGCCAGCCGAACTTAGCCTCGCCCACAACATTTGAGGTGGGGAAGTTCAGTCTGGAATTGATCCGTTGTGGAGCAACTATGCTCGTACCAGAGCTGTTCGGACCAATCAAATTGTCAGGGTGGGCTTTATACGATGATGGACAGATGATCAACAGTAACGTAATCATCCACGTCACCAAAGAGCGCTTGGGTAGAATTCGTTCTAATCCTAAATGGAGAACTTGTTTGTATATGCATTCACCTTTACTATTTCTCTCAAAAATGATGATCGTGTTGGTAAGTACTCTGTGTATCCTTAAAATCTTTTCAAAACACTGGAAAAGATCATTTACCCTCATCTCCTTCTTCTACTAGTAGTGTGTGCAGTTGAGTTCTGTTGACACTACGCATTGCTCTTCACTTACTCCGTTGCTTTTATTGGTTGTAGGTCTATCCATTTGAATGCAGAGGCATTTTCTTTCCTGGTCTGATTGCAACACGCCACATAATCACAGCCCAATGGAGCAGTATCAGACTCATATTCTGACTAGAATCTGAGTATGATGATGTCAGGCTATGACAGTTAAGCAGTGGCCATTATTATACATGTGCTGACTTATTATAACTAATGGTAACATAATTGTATTGTATTGGTCTTGCACTGGCTATTTATTTAGTTAATTTTAATAAATATATTTAAATATATCAGGCTCCTCTGTGGGCTCATTAGCACTCACATGTTGCGGCAAGTGAATGAAAGTTTAAAGTGTCCATATTATGCTATTTTAAAGGTTTTGAAGTCTACAACAGTTGTACACTGCAAAAAAATGCTCTTCTTACTTAGTATTTTTTTCTTGTTTCCAGTCCAGATATCTATAAATCCTTAAATCAAGATGCATTTACTAGATAAGTAAAATGACATGAGATATTTTTTCTTGTTTTCTGGGGAAAAATATCAAAATTAAGTGAGTTTTTGCTTAAAACAAGCAAAATTATCTGCCAAAGGAGTGAGAAAAATAATCTTATTTCTGTTTGGGACAGAAACATGAAACAAGATTTCATTCAGAAACAAGATTATTTTTCTCAGATGGCCCAGTCTGTTGTTATTGGTCTACTCTGCTCTGATTGGTCAGATGACCCAGTCTGTTGTGACTGGTCTACCGCCTGCGTAGTTGACTATTTAGCGTAGTTATAACATTTCCATTTAAACAGTAATGAAATGTTTGCTGTGGTGCACATCCCTGTGATTATGTGTGATTCCTATGTAAGGGATAATTCAAACACTGAACATTTCCTTCTCAAAATCATTCATTGTACATTTTATACACAACCTTGTATCCAAGCAGACAGAAAAACCTGTGCAATCTGAAGCGCAGAAGTACTTAACAATTTTGTGTACAACATGTAACGGCCTGACAGTGCTGTCTGAAGCTGAGACTTACTGCATTATCTACTAGCTTATGTTGCGAAGGTCTCCATAATCTTGCCCTGTGATACTTGGCAGACCTGCTCCAGCTTAACACCCTGACACCTCTGGAGCTGCTCATGGTGCTCAGGTCAGGTTTCCTTACGATAAATAAGTGTACTTCAAGTACATTTTATTGAGAATACTTTATGTGGAAAGGATACTAATATCAAATGTACTAGATGTATACTTGTAAGTTTCAATACTATTTGGAACTAAATTGGCCTACTTTTTAATGTATAAAAGTATACTTTAAGTGTAACAGTAGTAAACTTTGAGTACACAGCTGGTTTACACATACACAACTATGTTTTTTTTTGTACTGCAAAGTGAACTAAGGTATACTGATAGTTTACTAGTCAAATACTTAGTACACACGACAAACACATATAGAGTGTCATCTTAGAATGTAGTATTTAATGTCATATTAATGTAGTATATTTACTGTCTCCAAATGTTACTTTAGAACGTTGCAAGTTATGTAGGAATTCCAGTGAGGAAAACGAAGTCATGTCTATTCTCAGAACAAACCTAAACCAAACACAACAGAACTGTATATAAACAAGCTACTCACATCAGCACATTTCAATTAAAGGATTTATACATTCATTCATTTGATATCCATGTAGGCTCCACGCAGGAAGAATAGACATGTCAACTAGTTACTTACCTAATGCAGACTAATATATACACAGCTGATGTGGCCTGATTTCATCTTGGTCTGGAGCGAGGTTTACCTACATAATAAGAGGGCAGTCTGAAATCTGCCCAATTGGCTCCAAATTAGAATGTGCTGCAGTTCCATTTTTCACCAGAGATTTACATTGGATATTTTGGGGGCACTGTGGAGCTGGGGAGGGCTCCGAGACCTGCTTACACAATTTGCCTCAGCATTGTGTATTAATCAGTAATGCCAGCATTTGCATATCCTGATGTTTTTCATCATGCTTAATAATAAGCAAAAAAATACTTAAAGAACTAAACAACCTTTTGTGAATTATATGATTAGCCTACTAATTAAATGTCATTTAAAGTTTACACCGGTCTACACAACAATCAAGGGACGCAATGCGGTGTAACAAAACAAGAACACTCCCATTATAATCAACAAGGCGGTCTACACTGTTATAATCGACACTCTCACTTGCAGTGCAGACAGCCTTATACATTATAATGAGGGTGCTCTGATTTGGCACATCACTCACTTTCAGTCCAGACACAGAAGCGCCAGATATAAATACGTGTCTGGATTGTGGTGGAGGACATGAGTGTCAGTTTAATATGGTGAGAAGGTGGGGCTGGTTGTGATATCAGTGATGAAGCCTCATAAATAATAATTAGGTTGTACACAAATATTTGAACAAGATCTTTTAATGTTGTCATTGTCTTGATCCAGTATTTGGATTAGATTTGCAATAACAGACAGCACAGCCAGTGTCGATTCATGAGCAAAAGTCAAAAGTCTTTTCAGGGATTCACAACATTTAGTGCATCCAGTTTAGTCTCATTCATGATAAGATTTTATAAATAATAAACTTAGTCAATCAGTCAGTTACTGAATCAGATTTACTGTTACCTTCAGTCATGTCTGTCTCTAAATGAAGGTATGACTTACAGGGCACTTGGCTATAAGATGCATTACTTAAACTTCCCATTGTTTAATACATTGTAATTATAAAAATAGATAGCTAAATAAATAAATACATAAATAAACTCATCGTGGTGCACCCGTCCCTAAAACGGCTCAACCCTAGCCAATATTGCAAACCAAAAATACACATTCTTTGTGTCACATTTCCAATCTTTTTTTCTTAATTCTTCTATAAAGTACTAGTTATTTACTGCAGTATTTATTTGAGTTCGGCGCTGTAACAAGGTTTGTTTTTAGGGAAGAAGGAGGCAGGAACCGGTGAACATTCAAGGTGAAGTTTTAATCATATAATAAACAAACAACAAAATGGAAGTAAAGCGGCAGCCCCTCATGGACAACTGCCGCATATAAACATAATAAAACAAAACATATATGTCCCAGACCTGGTCCTCTGTTATCCTTCACTGTCGAGACTGGCGTGGCGCACAGGTAGCCTCTTTCTGTTCCTACAGCTCTCGGCCCCGACCTGCTTACCGCATACCTGGGGGTATGGACAGACAAGGTGAGAGAAAAGGAGACGGAAAGATGAGGATAGACAGAGACGAGAGAGGAAGTTCCCAGTTGGTGCACTGCCAGTTGGTCCTCAACTAGCCAGGAGAACTGCTTTGTGATGCCTGGCGGTGGCACTGGAGACCTGTCAGTGCACAGCCTTTCACTCCTCTGCCCCCTGATGGATGGCGACGGGAGCGAGACCCCCCGTTCCCTCTCTTGCCTGCTTCTCCCCATCATGGCGATGGCAGCAGGCTCTTAGCATGCTAAAACAACTAAACGGAAGTAAAGCGGCAGCCCTTCACGGACGACATATAAACATAATAAAACACAACATAAATGTCCCAGGCCTGGTCCTCTCTCATCCCTCACAGTTGTCACTCTTCCTTTTATCTTTCCGGAACTCCTCCATGGGACTCGAGACCGGCGTGGCACGCAGGTAGCCTCGTTCCGTTCCCACAGCTCTCAGCCCTGCCCTGCTTGCCACATACCTAAGGTATGGACAGATGAGGTAAGAAAAAAGTAGACAGAAAGATGAGAGAGGAAGCTCCAAAACACACTGCCACTTGGTCCTCAATTAGCTGGGAGAACTTCTTGGCAGTGGCACTGGAGACTAACAGGGAGCCAGCAAACGTTTAATGTAAAGTTTTAATCATAAAATAAACAAACAACAAAATGAAAGTAAAGCGGCAGCCATTCACGGACATAATAAAACACGACATAAATGTCCCAGGCCTGATCCTCTCTCATTCTTCACTGTTGTCACTCCTCCTTTTATCCTTCCAGGCTCCTTCGTGGGCTCATTAGCACTCACATGTTGCGGCAAAAATACGTTAACTCCATTGCATTTCTGAATAAGAGACAAACCTTAGCCAATTGTGTCTTTAAAGATTTAATTTCTTGCAGGAAATGAATCCACAGTTGAAGCAACCATTCTCATGGTGACCACAAGTGTGAACTGAGGAACAATAGAAGGCCCAAGCTTTTATACTCCTCAGTGTCACAGTGTTTTTCCGTACAGAGAAAGGTGTAACAAATGCCTTTCCCCCACCCTTCTGTAACTAATAAAAAGAAAGCAAGGGACACAATGGTCCCCCCCTCCTATCTTCCCTCATCAGTGTTTGTGTCAAGGCCTCAAGTTCTGATGGGGGGTTTACATTTACATTTTATGAGGTAGATGTAGGTTTGACTGTGTGTGTGTGTGTGTGTGTGTGTGTGTGTGTGTGTGTGTGTGTGTGTGTGTGTGTGTGTGTGTGTGTGTGTGTGTGTGTGTGTGTGTGTGTGTGTGTGTGTGTGTGTGTGTGTGTGTGTGTGGGGTAATCCCTACGGTATGGGGACAAAATGTGGGGACATTTTTTGGTCCCCATGAGGAAAACAGGTCATAAATCACACTAAGTGATGTTTTTGAAAAAGTAAAATGCAGCATGTCTCCTGTGATGGGTAGGTTTAGGGGCAGGGGCAGTGTAGGGGGATAGAAAATACGGTTTGTACAGTATAAAATGCATTACGCCTATGGAATGTCCCCATAAAACATGGAAACACAACATGTGTGTGTGTGTGTGTGTGTGTGTGTGTGTGTGTGTGTGTGTGTGTGTGTGTGTGTGTGTGTGTGATTTAATCAGTGACACCTAAGGCCCCGGGAGAGTCTCCAATCTAGGTGTCCCGTGACCCCAAATTAAGAAGTGTTTTTGAATAACAGAAACAGATGTTGATATCTGTATAACCTTAAACATAAATCTTCTTCTATGATACAATTTTTCCTCTACACACACAACCGGCCTCACTCTGTTCCCATGGCTCTTGGCCCCAACCTCCTTGCCACAGGTGCAGCACAATATTCTTATGTTATTTGATCCTAAGGGTCAAATCCTATTTTCTTGGATTGTGAAAGAACCCCAGACCTTCTGATAATTCTTATCAAGTTAAAGAGACAGATAAGTTGATAGCAGGTCAGAGGGAAATTTTTTTTTTACAGAACAGAGGCAAAGGAGAGAGAAGTTGTGATAGAGAGACAGAGCCCATATATTCTCTTCCATTATCCATATTCACAACTCAAAAATGAATCATCAGTATAGTTCAAACACTATTGTAAATCAATGCGGTCTTGGCAGGCTATGTAACTTTAACTTTAAATGTCTGTGCTATTAAACTAGTTGTATTTTACCAAATTTACAATTTAGCTTGCTCAACATGATTCTCTTAAATCTGTCGCTTCACAATGACATTACTTGACCTGAAAGAGAAAACCAACCCAGTCTCAAGAGAAAACTGAACTATTAAAACTTATACTTATCAGTCATTTAGTTTGGTTCCTGACACATTTTTCTCAAATGTGGTTGTCACTACCTGGATTTTTTCTACCGGAGTTAATTTGGTTGTAGAATGCGGTCATCACTCCTTGAAATTACTGAACTGTGTGTGTAAAGAACAGGATTAAGCACTAAACGGTGAATTTAGCTGCAGTGTTTGCCTGGCTACAGAGTAAAGTAATTCTACAACCCTAAAACTCAGAACAAATATAAGCAGAAAAATGACCCAAGCTCAAACAACAAGATTAAAGGGATAACCCAAAAATGAAAATTCTGTCATAATTTACTCACCCTCAAGTTGTTCCAGACCTGTATAAATGTCTTTGTTCAGCTGTACACAAAGGAATGTATATGGAAGAATGTTTGTAACCAAGCAGATCTTGCTTCCCATTGAGTAGGAAAAAAATGGAATGGTATTCAATGGTGGGCGGGATCTGCTCAGTAACAAACATTCTTCCAAATATCATGACAGAATTTTCTTTTTTGTGTAAACTATCCCTTTAAAAAAGTCAATTAAACTAATTGTTTTTTAAACAAATCGCAAGCCAATTCATTGTAATGTCAAGACGAAACTTTAGCACATTGCCCGCATTTTCAGCCTAGCTTGGCAATCTGATACAGTTCCCACGAGCACCTAAATAAATTCAGCAATTAATTCATGTGTGACGCATTACACTGAACTAACAAATGGCGACAGCAAGATTAATCAGATTACAGCATGTCACGTCTCAGACATTCTTACTCTGATTCTGCATGTTTAATCGGCCTGAAGTTCCATAAACTACACTGACACTTAAAGGTTTTTCTCCAGTTGTGTTACTGATTGACTTTCTGGTTCATCAGCAACTCAACTGACCATGGAGGTTCCTCAGGGCTCAGTGCTGGGACCTCTCCTCTTCTCCATTTCCACTACATCACTGGGACCTATCAAACACGCATGTGGCTTCTCATAATATTGCTATGCTGACGACACACAGCTCTACCTTTCAGTTCAACTATATGGTAGCTGCACGAATCTCAAGCTATCTGGTGGACATCTCGGCATGGATGAAGGAACATCACCTGACGCTCAGCCTGTCAAAGACGGAGCTTCTCGTCTTCCCTGCCAATCCGACTCTACAGCACAATTTAACCATCCAGATAGTTTCATCTTTGATAGAAATCTTGGAGTAACCTTTGATGACCAGCTGTCCTTCAAAGACCACATTTCAAAGACAGCTCATGCAGGTTTGCGCTGCACAACATCAGGAAGATTAGACCATTCCTAACAGAGCATGCAACACAGCTTCTGGTCCAGGCCCTGGTCATTTCTTGGCTTGACTACTGCGAAACACTTCTGGCTGGACTGCCATCATGCACAATCAAACCTCTACAAATGCTTCAGAACACTGCATCACGTCTTGTCTTTAATGAGCCCAAAAGGGCCCATATCACACCTCTCTTCATCTCTGGTTACCACTCGCTACTCGCATCAAGTTTAAGGTGTTGACGCTTGCTTACAAATCCACCACAAGCTCAGCACCCGCATACTTTGACTCGCTCCTACGAGTCTACACCCCAACCAGAAGCGATGGCATGTGGTACCACCACAGAGAGGCATGAAATCACTCTCCAGAACATTTTTCACTGTTCCTTGCTGGTGGAACTATCTCCCCATCTACATACGGAATGCGGAATCACTGTCAACATTCAAAAGATAGCTGAAAACACATCTCTTCCAAGAGCACTTAACCTCTATTCCCTCCCTATTCTAGCTTATGCTACTCTAAGCAATGTTCAAAACTTAGTATTTCAGGCACTTTTTGTGATTATTCGCCTCTTCATGACAGTTCGCTTCCTGTATTCCTCAGTTGTAAGTTGCTTTGGATAAAAGCAATATAAATGTAACTCTGGACGTAAAATAAAATGCTTGTTCATACACTGTTTAAAATTTTCAACACTTGACCAACTGTAATCCAGTAATGGTGATAGGCGTTCAGTTTCTGAAATACGCTGTACGCAGTAGACCAATCACGACTGGCATTAGTGTCGCGCAAAGAAGGGGTTTGGAAAAATGAATCGTTGAGTGAATCCTTTGGGAGTCGTTGAGCAAATAAGGTAAAAATAAATGCAAATTATAAGACAATGAAAGTGTTTTTTAACCCTGCATGCATGTAAACCTGTTGTTGGGGACAAATTGGGGGCAAATGCCATAATAGGGGCACTTTAAAATTGCAGAAAGCAACAAGTCTTTGGTCACTGTAATATTAATTTGGTCAAGAATAGCAGATACCAAACTAGCAGATACCAAATGTCAGACGCCAGGACCTTGCCATGGTTACAGAACTGTCAAACATGTACAGAGCCTATTTGATGTCAAGCAACTGTATTTTATGTGTTGAAAGTACCAAAATAACATATAATAAATTAGAATAATTTGCACAATAATGGATTTGAATAATGGGTTTTTGTCAATGCCAGTCCTTTCTACAAGATCCATTTAAACGTGACCTCTGACAGCGCAGTCTTTGTGTTAAATTGTTCTCCCAGCCTAGATATTTGTATGAGATCATTTGCAATCTATTATTATCATTCTTTATTTTTTTCATGTCAATGACAGAAGTGAATTGTAAAAATTCTGCTTTTCAATGAAGCTTTTCATTTTAAACTTTCAAAAACTTGTTTTTATTCAGTTCTGCCTGACAGTTTGGAATGCAAACATAACCTTTTGTAGCAATGCTGAAATTACACATATAAACTATACAATTGCAGATGTAAAACTCCCAGTCTTGAGAATAATGAGAAGTTTTTTCCTTGCTGCTGTTTAAAAGCAGCTCTCTGTTGTTTTTTTATCTAGCTACAGTTGTCCATTAGAATTAACATATAATAAAGAATTAGCTCTCAGTGTTGTACTGTTTGAGGATTAATCTCAGCTTTGTAAGCACTTCTGTGCTTTCATTCCTTCTTAATTACCCATTTTCTGCTTTATTTATTTATTTTTACAGTGAAAGATGTTGCTGCAAGTTTCTTTAACTGGAACATTTCTTTGATAAACACTGTTGAAATCCTGATAACTCTCAAAAGTTCCCTAAAGCTGAATGCTTTTAGGTCTCTGAAAGTGTGAGACAATGGGCCTTATCACAATGCAAGTGTTTTTTGCTATTTCAGCCCGACACTGTTATCATTTTCGCGTCCAGAGCCACATTGTTTAAATAGCAAATGCACTCGTGTCTGTTTGCCCATGGGCATGCTGGTCTGAAAACCAGGTGTGGTCAGGCGCATTGTTGGCACGTTGCTATTTTGAGGCAACTGAAAACGACTGCGGCAGTCAAAAGCACAGTATTTTTTGTGTTATTTAAAGGGCGCGTTAGTAATACGTATCTATAAGCAAGTGCACAATGTGCATACACTCTGCTTATTACACACACACAGGGCAGCAGCAGCACACAATTATTTTTAAATATTACATTTACATGGTAACACTTTACAATAAGGTTGTATTAGTTAACATTAGTTAACGCATTAGTTAACATAAACTAACCATGAACAACACCTCTGTTCAGCATTAGTTAATCTTTGTTAACGTTAGATAATAAAAATACAGCTGTTCATGTTAGTTCACAGTGCATTAACTAATGTCAACAAGATTTTATTAATGCATTAGTAAATGTTGAAATTAACATTAACAAAGATAAATAAATGCTTTATAAGTGCAGTTCATTATTAGTTCATGTTAACTAATGCATTAACTAATACAACCTTATTGTAAAGTGTTACCATTTACATTTATACATTTAGCAGACGCTTTTATCCAAAGCGACTTACATCTGAGGAGTACAGGAAGCGATCGGTCATGAATAGGCGAAGAAACGCAAAAAATTGCCTTAAATACCAAGTTTTGGACATTACATAGAGTAACCTCAAGCTAGAATAGGGAGGGAATAAAAAAATAGAGGAAGAGAAGAGGTTTTTTATTTTATTTTATTTTTTTACTTTTTTTATTTTTATGATAAGGTTAAGTGCTCACGGAAGAGATGAGTTTTTAGCAGTCTTTTGAATGATGACAGTGATTCTGCCATCCGGATGGAGGTCGGAAGATCGTTCCACCAGCCAGGAACGGTGAATGAAAAAGTTCTGGAGAGGGATTTCATGCCTTTCTGTGATGGTACCTTTCTTATCTGAGCGAAGGCTTCTGGTAGGGGTGTAGACTCGTAGGAGCGAGTCGAAGTATGCTGGTGCCGAGCCTGTGGTGGATCCATAAGCGAGTGTCAAGGCCTTGAACTTGATGTGGGCAGTGAGTGGCAGCCAGTGCAGAGAGATGAAGAGAGGTGTGACATGGGCCCTTTGGGCTCATTGAAGACAAGACGTGCCGCTGTGTTCTGAATCATTTAAAGAGTTTTGAATGATTGCACACGATGGAAGACCAGCCAGAAGCGCATTGCAGTAGTCAAGCCTAGAAATGACAAGGGCCTGGATGAGAAGTTGTGTTGCATGCTCTGTAAGGAACGGTCTGATCTTCCTGATGTTGTGCAGAGCAAACCTGCATGATCGAGCTGTCTTTGAAATGTGGTCTTTGAAGGACAGCTGGTCGTCAAAGATTACTCCAAGATTTCTGACCGACCCTGAAGGGGTAATCAGAGATGAACCTTGCTGGATGGTGAAGAGTCGGATTGGCAGGGAAGACGAGAAGCTCAGTCTTTGCCAGGTTGAGCTGCAGGTGGTGTTCCTTCATCCATGCCGAGATGTCTGCCAGACAGCTTGAGATTCGTTCATCTACTGTAGGATCATCTGGTTTAAATGAAAGATAGAGTTGAGTTTTAACAGCATAGCAATGGTATGAGAAGCCATGTGCTTATATGATGGGTCCCAGTGATGTAGTGTAAATGGAGAAGAGAAGAGGTCCCAGCACTGAGCCCTGAGGAACCCGCGGTCAGTTGATGAGCTTTGGATACCTCACCTCTCCAGGCAACCTTGAACGACCTACCTGTGAGGTAAGACTCAAACCAGTGGAGTGGAGTCCCTGTGATGCCCAGTGATGAGAGGGTGGACAGAAGAATCTGGTGATTCACTGTGTCAAATGCAGCAGATAGATCGAGGAGGATTAGGACTGATGATCTGGAAGCAGCTTTTGCAATCCGCAGGGCTTCAGTGACCGACAGTAATGCAGTCTCTGTTGAGTGGCCCTTTTTGAAACCTGACTGGTTACCGTCCAGCTGATTTGACTGTGAGAGGGAAATGAAACCTGGTTGAAAACAACTCGTTCAAGTGTTTTCGCTATGTATGGCATGAGAGAAATAAGTCTGTAGTTCTCTACAAGTGATGTGTCTAGAGTGGGCTTCTTAAGCAGTGGGGTGACCCGAGCCTGTTTGAATGTGGTAGGGAAAAGCCGGTGCTGAGAGATGTGTTGATGATGTGTGTGAGTGCTGGTAGGAGTGTGGGAGAGATGGCTTGTAGAAGGTGTGAGGGGATAGGATCTAGAGGGCAGGTGGTGGGATGGCTGGAGAGGAGAAGTTTAGATACTTCTGCCTCAGTGAGAGAAGGAGAGGAGAGGAGAGAAGATGTTTGGCTGTGGATGTGGCTGATCTAAAGTCCTGCATGTGCGGGGGTGGGAACTGACTGCTGATGGTTGTAATTTTATTTGTGAAGAAGTGGGCAAAGTCGTCTGCAGATAAAGAGGTGGTGGGAGGTGGACAGAAGAGAGAGTTGAATGTTCTGAAAAGTTTGCGTGTGTTAGAGGTGCTGTTGATTTTGTTGTGGAAATATGAGGATTTAGCCACATGGACATCATCTGAGAATGATGAGAGCAGAGATTGATATTTACCCAGGTCAGACGGGTCATTTGATTTTCGCCATTTTCTCTCTGCTGCCCTTAGTTTGGTCCGATGTTCACGAAGAACATCAGATAACCATGGGTTAGCGGGAGTAGGGCGTGCTGGCCTAGAAGATAGAGGGCAGATACTATCTAGACAAGAAGTTAAAGTAGAACATAGCATGTCTGTTGCAGTGTTGACATCCATGGATGAGAACTGTGTGGGTGAGGGAAGAGAGGATGACACAGCAGAGGAGAGATGAGAGGGAGAAAGAGAGCGTAGGTTTCGTCTGAAAGTAACTGGTAGTGGGATTGGGGAGCAGTAAATTGTAGATTAAAAGTGATGAAGTAATGGTCTGAGATGTGTAGGGGTTTGACCAGGATGTTATCTGTAGTGCAGTTGCGTGTGTATATGAGGTCAAGTTGGTTGCCAGATTTGTGGGTGTGTGAGGTGACATGGCGTTTGAGATCGAATGAGGCTAGGAGGGAGTGGAAGTCTGTAGCATATGGTTTGTCCAGGTGAATGTTGAAGTCACCAAGGATTACAAGTGGGCTGCCATCCTCTGGAAATGAGGACAGCAGCACATCTAGTTCCTCAACAAAGGTGGACAATTGACCTGGGGACGGTAAATGACTACAAGATGGATTTTAACGGGAGTTGAGACTGTAATAGCATGGTATTCGAATGAGTTGTTGTTGCATAGAGAGGTGTGGGTTGAGTATTTCCAATTGTTAGTAATGAGAAGACCTGTTCCTCCGCCTCCCAGTGTGACGAGGGGTGTGTGAGAGAAATTGGTAGAGAGAGCAGCAGGGGTTGCTGAGTCATCTGGACGGATCCAGGTCTCAGTCAAAGCCAAGATATTGAGAGTGGAGTGAGAGGCAAAGGCCGGAATGAAATCAGCTTTGTTGACAGCTGACTGACAGTTCCATAGGCCAACAGAAAAAGAGGGAGGGGCATTAGTGGAGAAGGGAATAGGACGCAGATTAGCAGTGTTGCGCTGCCTTCTGCGTGTGAAAGTGGAGCGTGGTCGAGAGACAGTGGGAATGTATTGAAAGCACATTGTAAGAGAGAGAAAGGAAGGTGAAAAGGAAAGAAAAAATAGATACTTAAGTACTGTATCGGTGTCCGCTCTTGGTGGAGTCGATCACAGGTCGAGTCGAAAGAAGATGTCTTCACACGAGGAGGCTGAACACGAGGGCTGAGCGCTTCTGCTGGTGCAGACAAGCTTATTAAATAGACGCCTTTTACTATTTGAGTGAGAACAGCTGTGGACGCTTTTGTAATTAGCCCAAAGGATCAAGGAAAAAGCCTGTCAATGGCTCGAATCGAAACGAAAAGTATATATTAAAAATAAAATGATTCCCCTCTGAAGAATCCGCTAATTCTCACAAATCCCGCCATGTAAATAGCGAATCCGCCATGGTGTAAGCACAACTGGCTTTAACTCTTTCCCGCCAGCGTTTAAAAAAATATTGCCAGCCAACGCCAGGATTTTGACCGTTTTCACCTAAATTTAATAGCACATAGAATATTTTGTTTTATGAATATCTGAGCATGCAATATATCAGAATAAAGAGCTGACCCTCTTCTTTTAAACAAAGAAACCCTGTTTAATTCTAGCTTCATGCATTCTTTTTTTTATCGACACTTGAATATGGGTAAGTTTCAATAAAAAAAGCAACATTTTGAGCAAAAAGCTGAGAAAATCAAGTTTTTGCGACAGACTGTATCCAGATCAGATTCAGAGTGATGATCACACACAGATGGGGTAGATCGAGTCCATCAACACCCCTAATGCTTGGACAGTCCTGTAGCTCACCCTGGGTCCACATTTCATTCAGTAACATTAGATAGTTTTGATTTATATGATGTTTAATGTTGACGATCCCATTGTTTTGCATTGCATCTGTTTACATGCAATCTCTTGTTTTACTGCGTCTTCCTCGCATGTGTTTTGATTAGGAGATTCAGTACTCATTCAGAAGATGCACTATAGCGCCCCCCTAGCGTCTAACAGTGAAAACATGGAAACCCGGAAAATTCCGTGTTTGGCGGGAAAGAGTTAAAGGAATGGGCGATGAGACTCTGATGGTTTATTACACGTTACTCAGACCATTTTCCAGCTATTAAACTAGCAAAAGGGGATTCAGACACGCCCTAAGTGCACCTGCGCCATACGCTTTTTAGACCATGTGCTCAGATCGTTAAAATAGGGCCCAATGGTGGTTTGTGTGGCCTGGGTCTGAAGGTGGTTGTTTTACTGAAGAAGAACCTATTAGGTCCACAAATGCATGGGTCTAATGGATGAAAATGGAAAAGACTAATTACTAATTACTCACCCTCTCGGACATCACCACTTTCGGTCAAGCACATGAACCTTGCATTTAAATGAACCATGAAATATGTGAGATAAAACATTACTCTGCATTAAATATTTATTTTTGATTTATATGTCGCCTTCATAAAGTGTTGTTTCAGCAGAATACCTGTCTACTTATGAATAGCGAATCGTGAAAACAGCATCTTCTAATGCTAACTAGCTATAATTTGACCTTTTTAACACATGAACTGTCTAAACATCAACTGAAAATGGCATGATTTTAAAGTGAAAAATCCCTAGCACACCCAATCAAGAAAGATATCTCTAAGGACAGGTTTTATTAGGAATGTATTGGATCAATGTTTTCAGTGCATGTTGCATGTTGTGTCTGAGTGAAATAGAGTGTGTGGAGCTGAGGATATTGGATAAAGTAGTGGGTGTTTTATCATTTTCTGCTTATGAAGCAGGTTCTCTCTGCTGAGATCATTTCGCTGTTCTAATTAAAGGGCTTAAGGAAAGCGCAGCAGAGTGGAACAGGTTTCCATTTTAAAAGCCAGGTGTTATTAATCTTCCCCTTGCTGAGGGGTTTGTGTGCATGTGTGTTTGTGTCGAAGTGTTTCATGACCTGACTTCATAAAATCCGTCCAGGTGACCTCTCTAAAAGTACATCAGGTGTTTCAAATAAATTGTATTCTCTTCACAGAGTAAATGTGTTGCTTCTGTAACTGTCTCTCTATCGCCATCTGTGGTTGAAGCATTACATTACATGTCACTGTTGTGCTCAGTTTGAGACAATTCACTGAATAGAATCAAAAGTGATTGAACATGCAAAGCAGAGCTAGAGTGGATGTCAAGAATGCCTCTGGAATTATATGTAGGTCTATTTGGGACAAAATTAGTTTTGGGGTGAGTCAAAACCAGAAATGTCCTTATTGTACAACTGTTCCTTTAAGTAGCCTATGAACTTTTCTGCTTGTTTTGACCTCTGGAATGTTTAATGAATTCCTGCCTTTATCCTCTGATGCTAAATCCTCTCTGATGTCATTTGTAGTCAGTAATTACTAAGTGTTTTTCTGCATGTCTGTAATTTACTGTGAAATGAATATGACATATTCTGTTTTGTTGTACATTTTAGGTTAATTACACCCTGTTACGTTTAATTATGTAAATCAAGTGAGAGGAATTCTGCTTCTGTAATGAAGAGAATCCCATTTGCGTTAGTATGTTGCTGTGAGGAATGAATAGACCATTTTTGAAGCATGTATCACTGACTACTGAGCCTCCAGCAATACAGAGACATATTCGACAGACTTTCATCCTAAAACTGGTTCATTAGCCATTTCCAGTCGGTACATCGATTCTCTTTTCTTTGTTTTTTTTTGTAGGTTCTCCACTGGTTTAACTTCAGGGTACAGATTTTACATTGGCAACCCAACACAGTACCAAAATAGTACACACACAGGCCTAAGGCACAGCAAAAAAAAAAAGAATTAATATGTTTTCAAAGTTTATTGTGAATTTCTGCAGCCAATAATAAACTACTTGAAGTCAGCACAATCCATATGTTATCCTTGTTGCAAGTAAACCAATACTGAATGTATTTTGGGTCCCATTTTGTTTAAGTTGCATAGTTTTCTTCATTGTTTTGAGGATGAGGGCATGTAATGAACCTGTCTGTGCCTAATTTGGCTTCTACCAAGGACAGATGACAGATTTGTGCCAAACAACTATTTTGGTCTAACTGGACATTTATACGGTTACGTTTTATGATTTGCAATTAGCATCAGATTTTCCTTCTATCCCTGCCTCTATTCAAACAGACCTACTTTACTTTTGACTCCATTTTAGTAATGTCTCTTCGTTAGGCCTCACCTCACCTGCTCTTATTTCTCATTTGATCAATAGAAGTCTCTCCACTGGGGTTGTACCCATAGACTGTATAAAAATATGGACGTAGTGTCCGTGACGTCACCCATAGGATTCTGCAGAGCGGTTTTGAAGCGTAAAGTAGGGTCGAGCTGGCCGTTGCCATCTTAGCAGCGCGTCATCAACCGTCACTCCCGGATAACAGAAAATGGGCAAAGAGGCGGGACGTGTGCGGAGCTGAGGTGACGCGTGACTAACAAACAACAGATAAATGGCTACCCACCTGCCACTCAAAGTGGCCACGCCCTTAATTATGCAGAACTTTAAGGCTTAATATAATGTAAACAAATGCGCTATAAAAAAATTCACCCCCCTCAGAGTTGTCATGAAGGGCAAAACTAGCCGTTTAGACCAAAACTAGAATTTGTAACAGGCTGTAAACATGTTTTATTCTGCTGTAAAGTTGGGCATTTTAACATGGGTCTCAATGAGATTCTGCTCCCTTCTGGAGCCTGGCCAGTCGGTGAACTGCAGTTTAATCCACTTCCGTATTGGCTTCAAGAGAGACAGCGGGAGGTTGCCGCTTGGTTGTACCTCAAAATCTCAGATGTGCTGCTGTCTTTCTATTACTCAGAAACCTGGCTCAGGTCCTACCATATTTACTTACTACAGGCCTGTTTTTAGTCTCTTATTTGCTATGGTTCTAGAAAAAGTAGTTGCTTCACAAATGCAATCTCATTTAGAACTTTATAATCTCTATGAAACACTTCAATCAGGTTTTCGTCCACTTCACTGCACTGAAACTGCATTGCTCAGGGTTGTCTACTTGATCTCATCTATGCTTTTGGTACTATAAAAAAACTCCTTGTCTGTCTTTCTGCCCTTGGCATTCAAAGTACTACACTTTCCTGCTTCACCTCGTACCTTTCAGATAAACAATACTTCTTCACTCTTCAAAGACACAAATCTACTGCCGTTACTTATGGTGTTCCTCAAGGATCTGTTCTCGGTCCTCTGATCTTTATAGTCTATATAGTTCCCTTTGGTAATATTTAGCAACAACATGGTTTTCAAAGTCACTGCTATACCGATGACACACACACACACACACACACACACACACACACACACACACACACACACACACACACACACACACACACACACACACACACACACACACACACACACACACGTTGTGTTTTCATGTTTTATGGGGACATTCCATAGGCGTAATGCATTTTATACCATACAAACCGTATTTTCTATCCCCTACACTGCCCCTGCCCCTTAACCTACCCATCACAGGAGACATGCTGCATTTTTACTTTTCAAAAACATCACTTAGTGTGATTTATAAGATGTTTTCCTCATGGGGACCCAAAAATGTCCCCACGAGGAGAAGGATTTTGGATATTGCCATCTTTGTGGCGACATTTTGTCCCCATACCGTAGGGATTACCAGTCCACACACACACACACACACACACACACACACACACACACACACACACACACACACACACACACACACACACACACACACACACACACACACACACACACACACACACACACCAGATCCAGTTTCATCTCACTCCTCACCCACTTTGACTACCTAAGAATCTGAAAAAACTTAAACTGAATACTGAACCAAAATCTTGGACTTCTAGGTCCTTAAACATTCCCTTTTCTCATCTCAGTTTTGCCATGTGATGGTTTTACTGTCATAATTTTGGTGGAAACACAACTTATCCAGAACAATTTGTCCCAGGAACTTTGTTTTTCCCCAGACCTGTTGCTGTCTGCATTTCCATCGCAATCTAAAGTACAGTGAAGATTAGGCAAATTAGTCCAGTGACGCAGGACTGCACATGACTTTCCAGTTCCAGCTGGATTTCATTCACAGTATAGAAGCCTGAGCCTTGCCGTCTGTCCATTGGACGTTTTTTTTTAACTCCATTGTTGATTCAAACAGCAAACAACTCTTACTGCATTCAACGCAACAGACTTGAAATGGTGGTTAAAATAAAATGCTGTGTGGGGTCAACCAATCAAAATGCTGCGTGAACCAATCAGCATGTTCAGTGACCAAGACTCAAGCCGGAAAGTTCCTGAACTGGTAACACTTTACAATAAGGTTGTATTAGTTAACATTAGTTAACGCATTAGTTTAACATAAACTAACCATGAACAACACCTCTGTTCAGAATTAGTTAATCTTTGTTAATGTTAGTTAATAAAAATACAGCTGTTCATGTTAGTTCACAGTGCATTAACTAATGTCAACAAGATTTTATTAATGCATTAGTAAATGTTGAAATTAACATTAACAAAGATAAATAAATGCTTTATAAGTGCCGTTCACCATTAGTTAATGTTAACTAATGCATTAACTAATACAACCTTATTGTAAAGTGTTACCCCTGAACTTTGAAAAAGTACTACCTCATGAGCAGGGACTTTCTGAGGGGACGTTTTTACCCAGATCTTCATTTAGACCCCGGTTCCTGCGGTCGAAACACACTGAGACCACCCCAAAGTCCCTAGTTCCTGGAGAAAGTTCCTGCGGTGGAAACGTGGCTATACATTCACAAACTCTGCCTCCTACCTTGGTGTTATCATTGACTTGAGTAGGGGTACTAGGGGTGGCACAGTTCACAAAACCCACAGTTTGGTTCGTATCACGGTTTTAGGGTCATGGTTTTCGGTTCTGTACGGTTCTTGTTGTTTTTTCTTTTAATCGTTAACACTCCAGAAATGTACTTGAGCATATGATATATAGCTTAAATATCCAGGATACAGTATTATTAAAATTGTAATATCATGTAGAAGTTGTTTGCTAACTGGCGTTGTCTACTGAGTCCGACACATTGGCGTAATATTTTTCATGTTAATCATGTCAATTTTGATCAGAACAACGCACTGCGGCTTTAATTCAGCATGAGCAGCTTTTTCCCAAACTTCAAAGGCCTGTTTAAATTATTAAAACTAGAAGCATATCTTAACTTTAATGTTACATTTATCATGTGAACTACTTATATACAACATGTTTTATGTGTTTGGGATAGAGGGGAACAGGGTCGCATTTGCAGCAGATAATGCTGCCCATCATAAATCAAAGCATGAGACAGACAGGGGTTGGAGGAGAACACCGGAAAATGTGACAGAATGGACAATATTCATTTGCAATACACAAGCCGTGGTTCAGCTGTGCGAGACAAACGCTGCCAGTGTGAATGCACAACGGGGGCGCGCGGCTCCCGCTCTCCATACGCACTGCTTCTGCCCTGCCAACTCACTGCTTGCACGTGTGATGTGAAGCCGGAGTTATACGACACTGGCGCATCCTCCAACTCTGGGCAGCCTTCCTTATCTCTCCCACTTGTCATTTCTACACATGACGTGACCTGAAGCACTCCACTTTTACTGTCTTTTACTTCTTTTACTGTATGTCCACACACACCTCTTTTTTCGCGAGGTAACATACGGGCACGAGGCTACATTGCGCATGCATCAAACCGTGTATTTTTTCATGTACTGTGCCACCCCTAAGGAGTACCCAATCATTTTCTGAGATGCCAAGTTCAGCTCCAACCCTGATCAAATGCACCTGAACCAGGTAATTAAGATCTACAGGAGGGTTGGACCTGAACTCTGCAGGTACGTTGATCTCTAAGAGAGATCAAGATTAGCTTCTCTATCTTTTGTTCACCACATGAATTAGTCCCAGATTAACTCTTTCCCCATCATTGAAAGTGAGAAATCACTTTCCCATTATGTAAAGACGGGTTTTTATGGATTTCCATGTTTCCACTGTTATACGAAAGGGGGCGCTAAGACACATCTTCTGAAAGAGTGCAGAATCTCCTGATCAAAACACAGGCGAAGAAGATACAGAAACAAGCATAAGCATAGCATAAGCAGATGCATATGTAAAATAACGGGATAATAAACATTAAACGGCATATAAATTAAAACTGCCTGATGTTACTGAATAAAATGTCGACCCAGAACGAGCTACAGGACTGTGAAGATTTGGGGGTGTTGATGGACTCAATCTAATCCATCTGTGATTTGATCATCGTTCTGAATCCAAACTGGATGTAGTCTTTGAAAAAACATGATTTTCTCAGCTTTTTGCTCAAAATGCTGCTTTTTTAATGAAACATTGTTAACTATTGCAATAACACTAACATTTAGCACATGTCCACCTGTTTTGTAGAAGTTTGTATAAAACTAGTTAAACCTACAAAGCTCTGCATAATCTTGCACCTGAAAATCTTATTCATCTTTTTTAATCACATATACAGTATTGTTCAAAATAATAGCAGTACAATGTGACTAACCAGAATAATCAAGGTTTTTAGTATATTTTTTTATTGCTACGTGGCAAACAAGTTACCAGTAGGTTCAGTAGATTCTCAGAAAACAAATGAGACCCAGCATTCATGATATGCACGCTCTTAAGGCTGTGCAATTGGGCAATTAGTTGAATTAGTTGAAAGGGGGTGTTCAAAAATAGCAGTGTGGCATTCAATCACTGAGGTCATCAATTTTGTGAAGAAACAGGTGTGAATCAGGTGGCCCCTATTTAAGGATGAAGCCAACACTTGTTGAACATGCATTTGAAAGCTGAGGAAAATGGGTCGTTCAAGACATTGTTCAGAAGAACAGCGTACTTTGATTAAAAAGTTGATTGGAGAGGGGAAAACCTATAAAGAGGTGCAAAAATGATAGGCTGTTCAGCTAAAATGATCTCCAATGCCTTAAAATGGAGAGCAAAACCAGAGAGACGTGGAAGAAAATGGAAGACAACCATCAAAATGGATAGAAGAATAACCAGAATGGCAAAGGCTCAGCCAATGATCACCTCCAGGATGATCAAAGACAGTCTGGAGTTACCTGTAAGTACTGTGACAGTTAGAAGACGTCTGTGTGAAGCTAATCTATTTTCAAGAATCCCGCAAAGTCCCTCTGTTAAAAAAGGCATGTGCAGAAGAGGTTACAATTTGCCAAAGAACACATCAACTGGCCTAAAGAGAAATGGAGGAACATTTTGTGGACTGATGAGAGTAAAATTGTTCTTTTGGGTCCAAGGGCCACAGGCAGTTTGTGAGATGACCCCAAACTCTGAATTCAAGCCACAGTACACAGTGAAGACAGTGAAGCATGGAGGTGCAAGCATCATGATATGGGCATGTTTCTCCTACTATGGTGTTGGGCCTGTTTATGGCATACCAGGGATCATGGATCAGTTTGCATATGTTAAAATACTTGAAGAGGTCATGTTGCCCTATGCTGAAGAGGACATGCCCTTGAAATGGTTGTTTCAACAAAACAATGACCCAAAACACACTAGTAAACGGGCAAAGTCTTGGTTCCAAACCAACAAAACTGTTATGGAGTAGCCAGCCCAATCTCCAGACCTTAATCCAACTGAGAACTTGTGGGGTGATATAAAAATGCTGTTTCTGAAGCAAAACCAAGAAATGTGAATGAATTGTGGAATGTTGTTAAAGAATCATGGAGTGGAATAACAGCTGAGAGGTGCCACAAGTTGGTTGACTCCATGCCACACAGATGTCAAGCAGTTTTAAAAAACTGTGGTCATACAACTAAATATTAGTTTAGTGATTCACAGGATTGCTAAATCCCAGAAAAAAAAAATGTTTGTACAAAATAGTTTTGAGTTTGTACAGTCAAAGGTAGACACTGCTATTTTTTTGAACACACCTTTCAACTAATTCAACTAATACCCCAATTGCACAGCCTTAAGAGCGTGCATATCATGAATGCTGGGTCTCATTTGTTTTCTGAGAATCTACTGAACCTACTGGTAACTTGTTTGCCACGTAGCAATAAAAAATATACTAAAAACCTTGATTATTCTGGTTAGTCACATTGTACTGCTATTATTTTGAACAATACTGTACATCTTCTGCCACTACTATCACCATATTCAGGCTCTTCTCTGTGGGAAATATCCTTAAAAATGTCATCCATATGTGTTGTTTCTATATTTATGTTGTTTGTTTTCTTCTTTGTTTTTCATGATCTTGTAAAGTTTGAAAGGTTAAATAAAACTTAATATTATTATTGTAATTGTATTTGACACTCCTCTTTACTGCATTCAGACAGTGATTGATCATGGCTATCTTGTGCTTCTAGCTGGTGCATTTTCCCTGGATCGTAATGCAACAAAAATTACCACTTTACACCTTCAGAATGAGAATGTGTGGGCTCAAATGTGTTTGCCAGAAACTTTCATTTCTCACCTTCTTTTGTTTTGTCTTTTTCCACCTCCACAGTCTGTAGGCTTAAAGCTTGGAATTATTTTCCAGCCTGGATTTCCATCCAAATCATTCTTTACAAAACCTCAAAATAAGATTGATTTAATTAGGGCCTGAGCACCAATGGTGTGCGGACCCTCTTGGAATTGCTCTGTTTATTGTCATTATTTTACATTCTTTCTTACTTCTGAACATGTGACTTCAGTGCATCTGTGTTGGAGTCATTTCCATTTGATGGTCATACTTTTGGCAGTGAGAACAGCACTGAGCTGCTCCCACACACACAGTGTGTTTGTATTGTGTTAGATAAATATGGATTTCTCTCTCACACACGCCTGCTTACACCATTATTACTCATCTTCTGGACGTTTTGGCGATAAGCTGACAGATGCTGCTCTGACACATTCAACACGGCAATTATCATTTTCTTTATCAGTATATTTCCATGAAAAATATCTAAACATCCATAAAACCAGATCAATACTATTCAAACTTGGATGTTAGAATTTTTATGTATTAAGTTATCCTTTTCTTATTCTAGTGCCAAATTGTTCTCAGCAATAAACCTCTAAAATGTCATAGATTCATGTTAGATAAATGTTGAGTGTCTGTGAATAAAGCTGTGTTTTTTTTTAAAGGTAAACTGAGTTTATACTAGCTGTACAACTGTCACGGGCAGAGCAGGCAAGGAGATGAGATGTGGATTTCTAGCCAAATTGTTTATTAAAAAAGACAAAATCAAAACAAAGACAGAGTAAACCAGAAAATAGAAGGTAAACAACACAACAGCTAGGCTAAACAGCAGACAATACAGGACAACAAAAATAATCCAACAGAGGGCTTAAATATACAAGAAAACGGGGACAAGACACAGGTGAACATAATCAATGAGTAACCATAGAAACAAACTAGCAACTGGAACAACAAAGACTAATGAAAACAGGAACATAATATTTAGTTAAAAATTGTTTTGTTTGCCGTTCATTTATATGCAAACATTTAAAAAACAGATTTCAAAGTGCAAGTTTTTTGAAAAACTTTGCGTTAAAAGAGCGTTATCTTCTCTGTGTAAACTACAAAAGCGTGAATTTGTGAAACCGCTGACATGACGTACATGCGCATGTGTATTATGTGTTCAGTCCATAGACGCATAATGTTTCTTTACAAAGTGACATCGTCACCTACTGGCCTGGCATGAATAATAACATCGCCATTTTCGTGGATCCGTGTAAACGGGATCGTTTTGAGAACGTTGTTGTCTGAACCAGGGGGTCATTCAAGCAAGCAAGGTTAACTTACCATCACATATACCTTGAACTCTCGGTTGATTAACCCAAACCTTGCCTACTCGAGGTATGCTGGTTCCAAAAACGAATCTGTGAGTAAGTTCAGACAACTGAACTCCCCGATAACACACAATACATTCTCAACAGAGCGACGAATCGATGATTCACCATGGAAACAGACACTGAGAAAAAACACGCCATTCTACATCCTTCCTTACTCTTAAACATACCCAGGTATGTTACATAACCTGCTTTCTGGAATAGCCCCTGAAAAACGCAAAGGAAATAACGTCATGTAAATGTTCCCTAAAACTGAATGTGACAACAACTTACACAATACTAATGGCCTTTTTAGCGTGTGGAGGCAATGTTACCTTTATCCTTACCCTTTTCTTTTATCTGCTATTAAATTGCTAATACATAATACTTTCTATAGACATAATGATTTGTATAAAATCTCTCCCACAACCCTAACCCTAAGGATTTTGAATATTGCCATCTTTGTGGGAACACTAGGAACATTTTAACCTGGACCACACACACACACACACACACACACACACACACACACACACACACACACACACACACACACACACACACACACACACACACACACACACACACACACACAACATGCTACACATTGCTTTGAATGCAATCCTAATTCCACCAAAAGTATTGGTATAAATATTGTAGTCTATTGAGTCTATTCAGTCTATGACGCTTCATTTCTATCATTTGTTTGCACTGGATTAATTGAGCGAGTTATGGTGTGTGTGTGATTGTGTGTGTGTGGTTCACATGACTGTCTCTTTCTATCTTACTGTGGATTCTTATTGCTGGAGCCACTGAGCCAGGAAAATGAACAAGGTCCAATTTTCTCCCTGCAAAGTAAAATTGGACAGCAAACTAAATGAGGTAGTGCTGAAAGAAAACCGAAAACAAAGCTGTCATGCAAGAGGATCTGATCTTTGCCCACTCCCAGCAGATCACAGTATCTGACTACATATAAATCTGATTTGCTAAAACTACAGAAAGAAAGTAAAGAGATAATAAAAAAGTGTTTTATACATAACTGGTTTTGGCAAGGTAATTATGCTATTAACTAATTTAGGAAGTATTCTGTTATCAGATGAGTGTCAAAGTAATGTCCATATGGAAGTGATATACAGCTATAACATGTTATGTGCTTAGTCAACGTCAGGGACTTATGCAGACACAGTAAATGTGTAAAGAGGATTATAATGGTTACAATATAATAATAATATTTGACAGTTTTGTATGCCAATCCAAAGTTAGCATCATCTAAAATCTTGTCATTGGCTTCAATCTGGATGCAATGGAGCAAAAGGAGAAGTAGCGTAGATGCTAAGGGATGATCATGTCATCCTTCCTTTGCTTTATGTGCTATGTTCTGATTGGTTCATTGTCTTGTCATGTGGTCAATGTTCATTTTTTTTTTCTTATCATGTATCCAAACCGTCATGTTTGCCTTGTCTAGTTGTCTTGTATTTAAGTATGTGGTTCCATGTTTCCATGAGCCAGGTCTGATCATAGTCAATTTTTGGACTTCACTTGGGTTCGCTACGTTTCCATCTTCGTCTGCTTAAACACAAGTAAGCAATAAGGTACCCAAGGCTAATGCTGTGTTGTGAATAAGTCACAGCCGAAGGGTGTTAAGTGCGACGGTTACCACAATACAACATTAAAGCCAAAACATGTATCAATGCAACTTTCATGAAGTAAAGCCTTCCTTCCACAGGGAAAAGAGTCCCTGACCGTGAACAGAAACATTCTTACTCTATTAGATGGCGGCAAAGATGATCTATATGAGTGAGTCACTCTGTAGAGAAGACTTTTATATTGAAAGGACTGAAACTTGTTGTGAACACGGAGCAAAACTCAACAGACAAATGCTTTGACTAGCGCTCACTGTCAGGCACAAGAAAACCCCTGATAGGACAAGATATCGCAGTGGACATTCAAACTGATTTTTTATTAAGAACATAGGACTGACCTGAAGGAAAATGCTGTATCTAAATACAGGTAGCTGCATTGTATTGTTATCATAAAGAGTGTTATAGGCTTTATAAGAAACAGTATTTTAATGATTGGCCTACTAATAGGACTAATATTTGGGTCACATACTGTAATTCATATGTGTTCTGCTAGTAAACTTGCTCTGTAGCTCACCTGGTACAGCATTGCACTTGTGATGCAAAGTGCTTGAGTCAACCCATCAAATAATTGTAGAAAAAGCTAAAATGGCATGGTTGCTTCAGAAAATGTGTATCTGACATTTGCTTCGTTAACACTATTGATTAGGTTTAGTGTATGTGGTATTATTTTTTTAAATGAGACAGAGCGTTAAACTTTTAGTACCACTTACCAGACATTTCCAAACTGAGATGCATGCAAACGTACAACTTTATTCACATCACTCAGTTGCGAGTTGTTTATTGAAGAACGATGGTTAACTGAGTTTCTTTTCAGTTGCTTTTGCAAGCAAGAAATATTTCTGATTGCACTGCTTGTCACCTACGCCATCCTTGAACTGTTCGGATCTGTGTTTCTGTGAAAAAACCTCATCCTGTGTGATTTATAAACATTTTGAAAAGTGAGGACCGGGGAACGTCCTCATATTTCACCCTCTTTTTGTAATACCTATGTCATACCCATGTCATTATACACATTTGTGTCCTGATATTTCACAAAAACATGCCCAGCCACGCCCGACACACACACACACACACACACACACACACACACACACACACACACACACACACACACACACACACACACACACACACACACACACACACTGATCTGTTATATGATTAAACACACAAAGTGCTCAGTTTATTTTGGTGATAGGAAGCAAATAATACGTATGCCCGTTGGCCAAGCTTGATAGGAATCACTCAAAGTCTGCGAGACTGACACATGTCTTGTTTCTTTTTTTCATTCCTATTTTCTTTCCTTATGCCACTGTTTAAAAGCAGCTCTTTGTCTTTATCCGGCTACAGGTCGTCGATTAGAAGTAACATATGAGAAACAATTAGCTCTTTGTATTGCATTGTTTGAGGTTTAATCTCAAACCAGCTTCGTAAGCACTTTTGCTTTTTCATCCCTTCTTAATTACCCATTATCTGTTTTTTTCTGGAACTTTTCAGCAAAAAATGCTGCTGAGGTCGGTACAACTTAGCCTAGTTTTGAAATAAAGAAGTTACAACTTAAGCACTACTAAATATTTTTGCATTTCACCATTAATATAAGTTGAAGCGTAACTCGACGTATAAACTAAATATTTACGGAAGCCTACGATCAGGAGTAATGGTTGAGATATATTTATCAGTATGCAATTATTAATCCTTATCAATTTAGTTTAAAATAATTTCTGAATGTTATTTACATATACAAACACTTATTTATTCATGATCAAGTATTATTTTAACCATTAGTTTAGGCTAAACAAAGTTAGAATGAAGGATAAACTGAAATTCACAGCATTTAAAACAACTTCTGCTCATGTGTTTGAAGGCTGCTATTGGATCATTGAGGACAAACATACTTTACGGAGAGCTTACGACCTACTAGCTATACAGTACGTTCTGCCTGAACAAATGGTGCAACCGAACAAAGTTGAGTTAATAGTTGCACTTTATTTCACAGTATGTGCACTTACAGTGTACATTGAAAAAAAACTTAATTTGCTTAATTTTTGCATGCCTTCTGAAGCGAATCGATGTGTTTGTCTAAGAAAAATATCCATATTTAAAACTTTATAAAGTAAATTATCTAATCACCTTCCATATTCAATTTACGGAAAAAGTATAGTGCCCATGCCTCATGCTGTTCAAAATGCTTATGCTACGTCTGACGAGCGTAACAGGTGTGATTTTATATCTATTAAAATACTGATATGGTCTTTAACTCCTCCATGAACTTCCTGCTTACCTGTATCTTGCTCTCTCATTGGCTGTCGGTCATCACCGATGTTATTTTCAGTCAGAGTGCATTTCACACAGCAGGAGTTTGAATCGCCGACAGGTCCAGATATTTAGCATGCCAAATATCTCACAGGCGTCTGCAACTCATCAGCGAATCTCTCTGATCACGTCTTTAATCATTCACACTGCGTGATTGTCACTCCCGTGAACGAGCTCCGATTTACCTATAATTTCGGCAAGCTGTCGGCAAGTGAAAATCTGGTCTAAAATCGGGCAGCGTGAACTCGCCATTACTAAACCACAAAGGTTTTTGTAGTAGTTACTTCACAGAATCATTTATATCATACATAAGGAAGTTCTGGGTAATATAAAGTAATAACTACATTGGTTATAGTTAGGTTTAGGGATAGGTTCTGGGTTATTAGTTGTTACCCAGTTATTGTAATTACTATAATAAGTACATAGTATATTGAAGAACAGGACTGTACAATAAAGTGCAACCGAGTTAGTTACAAACTAGCTATGGCTACTAAGGGGGAAAAAACTATTTTTCAAATATATTTCAAAATAAATCTAATTATTAAACTAAATTAACCATATAGACCAAATTACTTATCTAATTACTGATCTAAAGCCCACATTGTTACTGTATGATAATCAAAATATATTCTGTTGCATTATTTTTCTGTTTAACACTGTGAAGCTGCTTTGAAACAATCTGCATTGTTAAAAGCGCTATATAAATAAAGTCGACTTGACTTGACTTGACTTGACTTGACTAAGCCTCTACTGTGGACTTTACCTTCCAATTCAAGAACAAACTTACAAATGGCTGGTATAACCCCTGGTGTTCAATGGCGGGCCTACTAACTACACAAAGTCCCCAAACTCTGAGTGCAGTAGCAGCTCTGACTCACATCAAGCATGAACTTTTTTACTTTATGGAGAGACTGTGGCCCAGTACTCATGAAAGGCTCGAGACGCCTCGAGTAAAGATATGTTTGCCAAGCTGTTTATTGTATTTCTAGGGTGCTGACAGACAGCAAGTAGTGAGAACTGTAGCACAGGGTGCTGCTGGGAGAAAGTTGTCATCTAGATCACCATATAACTTCAGTGAGGGACAAGAGGAATTGAGTGATGGCACAATTCCATGAAACTACCACGATGAGTCATAAAGAAATGGAAAGAGCTGCAAGAAACATAGGTCCATATCTGAGAACAAACTAGGTTTCAGTGAAACATCTAATACTGAATCAATGTTTTCAGTGAAGTAATATTGCAAATTCACCTTCGTCAATGTATATTCTAATTGGTTTGGACTACTTGCAACAGAACATTCAGAAAGTCTGTTTGAAGTAAGTAGTTGACATTTCTCACTTTTCAATCAATATTCAATTTCAGGTAGGTCAGAGCAACGCTGAACTATGTCTTATATACTACAGGCTCTGTTCCAAAACCTAGTAAACTGTGCTGCTGTCTACTGCTCATATTGGCATCTGCCTTCAAAGGCATCTTAACTCAGATGGAACCTTGTTTGATATAAATCGCTCCTCATGTGAAACTTTACACTTTCCTCTTTAGGAAATTGATCTTTTTTCTTAAGGTAATTTTCTTTTGCCAATTGTGTTTTAGGGGGATATACTACACTTGGACACACTTAAAAGCAGACTTTGTGGTTCTTAATTCTGATGTATGCTTAAATTATTAATCCTAGAATTTTTACATTCCATTTTAAATAATTAATATATTCCCAAAAGTTTTGGGACGCCTGCATGCACATGAACTTTAATGACATCCCATTCTTAATCCGTAGGGTTTAATATGGAGTTGGCCCACCCTTTGCAGCTATAACAGCTTCAACTCTTCTGGGAAGGCTTTCCACAAGGTTTAGGAGTGTGTTTATGGGAATATTTGACCATTCTTCTAGAAGCGCATTTGTGAGGTCAGGCACTGATGATGGATGAGAAAGTCTGGCTCGCAGTCTCCGCTCAAATTCATCCCAAAGGTGTTTTATCGGATGAGGTCAGGATGTGCAGGCCAGTCAAGTTCCTCCACACCAAACTCGCTCATCCATGTCTTTATGGACTTTGCTTTGTGCGCTGGTGTGCAGTCATGTTGGAACAGGAAGGGGCCATCCCCAAACTGTTCCCACAAAGTTGGGAGCATGAAATTGTCCAAAATGTCTTGGTATGCTGAAGCATTAAGAGTTCCTTTCACTGGAACTAAGGGGCCAAGCCCAACCCCTGAAAAACAACCACACACCCTAACCCCCCCTCCACTAAACTTTACACTTGGCACAATGCAGTCAGGCAAGTACCGTTCTCCTGGAAAACGCCAAACCCAGACTCTTCCATCAGATTGCCAGACAGAGAAGCGTGATTGGTCACTTCAGAGAACACAGCTCCACTGCTCTAGAGTCCAGTGGAGGGGTGCTTTACACCACTGCATCCGATGATTTGCGTTGCACTTGGTGATTTAAGGCTTGGATGAGCTGCTCGGTCATGGTAACCCATTCCATGAAGCTCTCGACACACTGTTCTTGAGCTAATCTGAAGGCCACATGAAGTTTGGAGGTCTGTAGCTAGTGACTCAGCAGAAAGTTGGCGACTTCTGTGCACTGTGCACCTCAGCATGCGTTTACCCCGCTCTGTGATTTTACGTGGCCTACCACTTTATGGCTGAGTTGCTGTTGTGCCCGATTGCTTCCACTTTGTTATAAAACCACTAACAGTAAATCGACTCATCGCACAGGTGGCAACCCATCACGGTACCAAGCTTGAGTTCACTGAGCTCCTGAGAGCGACCCATTCTTTCTCAAGTGTTTATATAAGCGTCTGCATGCCTAGTGCTTGATTTATACACCTGTGGCCATGGAAGGGATTGAAACACTTGAATTTAATGATTTTTTGCAATTCATATGTATATACAGTATATATCACCACACATACATATATAAATTACATACTGTATTTACAATTTTATATACGAAATTCACTTTTTTTTAAATGGTGGGTTTATTTGTTTAATTTATTTAATAATGTTAAACTATGTCGCACAATTTTATTCTGCTAAATGCAACTATAAGGCATGTAGATATTAAGATCTTGTAAACATTAACATCATGATTTTCTGTAAAGTTGCTTTGAAACAATGTATATTGTGAAAGTGCTATACACATACATTTTACTTGACTTTATATTAACTACTCATAAACATGCGTGAGCTTACAGATAGAGATGAATGAACAAAACACGCCGTGAGCGGCAGTTCAGAAAACGGTTTGTAAATGAAAAACATCACTTGATATGCATCTTTGCATGCACAGCACAGAGGAGCAGAAGACCACAGCAGGTTCTGCTCCTGACAGCTAATCACAAATGTGTTTAGGGTGGGCACAGGGTCACTGAAAATGGACAGCAGAAGATTGGAGATACATGTGGTTGGGTGACTCTTCACTCTAATGCAGAGGTAGGGTGGTAGGGTCAGATGCAAGAGTTAGTCGATGTGAACAATGCAAAACCATGCATTCATCTCTGTGTCAACAGATCAGGCAGCTGGTAATATACTGGTGTAAAGATTACTGATACCAACTGAAAACTAACAGCTTCCCTAACTGCTTGTCTAGTCTGCAGAACAGATTTGAGGTTTGCATTGTGACTGGCTTCGGATGCACAATGAACAATTACATTGTCCAAGAAACATTGTATACAATTAAGGCCTTTTAAGGTCACGGTCATCATTCGTTTAAAAGCAGATGGTGCTGAAAACAGTCCATTTGGTACTCTACAGAGCTGATATAGGCCTTTGGGTAATGAAAGCAGTAAGTCCTTTGCTCTCCGAATGTAATTGTACTTGGTGCATTTTCGAGGTCAAGAGAAGAGAACAAAACTGATTCATGCAACTCGGACAATATGTTTTCGACCAGTGGTAGAGGATGTTTATCTTATACCGCAGCCTTGTTAGGTTCCCGTAAATCAATTTCCCTTACGAATTGTGTTGCTCTTTCATTTTGTGACCACAATAGGAGAAATCCACTCAGACGAAACAATCTTCTCAATTATGCCATTCTCCTCTAGCATCTTGAGTTCTTCTGACAGTGCCACTCACACTGATAGAGGATTTTCTGTTGTACAGGGGTGGATCTTCACTTTGTGTGTGAAAGTTTTAGCGCATCTAAATCCAGCAACAGTTGGTATGGAAACAGGACTTGTAGAAGCAAGTGAAATGCTGCATGGGTGAACCAATGCACACTTAGTTGCAGGATCAACTAAGTGACCACACTTGAAGGGATAGTTCTCCCCAAAATGAGAATTAGCCCATGATTTACTCTCCCTCAAGCCATCATAGGTGTATGACATTCTTCTTTCAGACGAATAAAATCAGAGTTGTATTTAAAAATGTCCTGGCTAATCCAAGCTTTATAATGGCAGACCAAAATTTGAAGCGCAAAAAAGTGCATCCATCCCATTATAAAAGTACTCCACACTGCTCTGGGAGTTTATAAAGACCTTTTGAAGCTGATTATAACACTTGGATTAGCCAGGATATTTTTTAATATAACTCTGATTGTATTCGCCTGAAAGAAGAATGTCATATACATATATCTGGTAAAACTTTATAATAACTATACACTTTTGAGAATTAGTTCAGCATTAGTAAATAATTAAGTCATCATTTATAAAGCATTTATAGACATTAATAAGCAGTTTATTAATGCAGATATAAATGCTTTATTCTTGACTTATAAGCGTATCTATAATGTGTTTAATAAATTTATTTTCATTCTTTATTAATTATTAATGTCTAATTTCTAAATTAAGTATTACATATTTACAAACCAGTTATTTAAGAGTTGTCGATCTTATAAGATCGTTTAGAAAGTGTAAGTAAATTATTAATGAACTAAATTTAAATCTTTTAAATCTTATTATTTAGACATATAGAAATAGTTACTCAGTGTGTTAATAAATGCTTTATTAACATGTATTCCTATTGTAGTTTATGATTAATTCAGGTAGTTATAAAACATTTAGTAGTTGTCAGTTAACTCTTTCTGTGAGCTCATCTAAAGTGAGGACTGTGTATGCCTTGTAAAGCATTTACAAATGAGATTTAAAGGCTCAGTTCTCTAATAAACAGAAGAAGGAAATGAACAATGCAGAGGAATCGACCATATATATTTATTTCAGGAGGTAAAATAAACTGTGCAACTGTACACTTGATATAAAATGAAAAAAAAAAAAATTCTTATGATTGGTAATATTCTTTGTTTTTCTATCTCAGCTAATTGTAAGTCTTTAGTTTGAAATGGATTTTGCGACACTAACAGAAACAAGAAAGCCTTACCACACCAAAATATTGCTTATTTTCTTCAGTCTATTGCTTTTTTTAAAAGTTTTGCTGCTTAATTTATTTACGCATATTATTGTTGTTGCTTATTGTATTAATTATATTTACTTTATTGCTTATTCTGTTATTTTTTGTTAATCTTGTAGCTTATTTAGTTCCTTGTTATTTTATTTTTGATACTGCAGATGTTTTTTTTTTTCATTTTATATCAAGTGTACAGTTGCACAGTTTTTTTTACCTCCTGAAATAAATATATCTATGTTCTTACCCTCTGCATTGTTCATTTCCTTCTTCTGTTTAGAAGAGAACTGAGCCTTTAAATCTCCTTTGTAAATGCTTTACTGGGCATACATAGTCCTCACTTTAGATAAGCTCACAAAAATAGTTAACTGACAACTACTAAATGTTTTATAACTACCTGAATTAATCATAAACTACAATAGGAATACATGTTAATAAAGCATTTATTAACACACTGAGTAACTATTACTATATGTATAAATAATAAGATGTACAAATGTACATTTAGATAGTTTATTAATCATTTACTTACACTTTCTAAATGATCTTATGAACCACTGACAACTCCTAAATAACTGGTTTGTAAATAATCAAATACTTAATTTAGAAATGATAAATTGATTATTAATAAAGTATGAAAATACAACTAATAAATGCATTATAGATATGCTTATAAATCAAGAACAAAGCATTTACAACTGTATTTATAAACCGCTTACTATATATATATATATATATATATATATATATATATATAAATATATATCAAGAATAACACATTTATAGCTGTATTAATAAACTGCTTATTAATGTCTAATAATGCTTTATAAAGGATGAATTGACTATTTACTAATGCTTAACTAATGCTTCATAGCGTGAGTTATTCTAAAGTGTTACCCTTTGATTTCTGCATTGGTTGTGATTTATGTCTTGGTGTAGTGCTCAAAATGGTGCTAAAGTGTGCATTTCCTGGATGCCCGAACCGCCTTATCAAAGCCGCAAAATGAAGGGCTCTACATAATATTCTTGCGCATGCGTCGTGAAGCTTCGTGAGTTCATGTCAGAGGCCAAAACAGATGACAAGAACTTATCGGAAAAAAAATTTCCCGCACAAAAAATATTCTCGTCACATCATAAAATGATTGTAGAACCCCTGTAGTGAGATGGACTTTGTAACTACGTCTTGTGTACCTTTTATGGGTCTTGAGAGAGGAAATGACATTACTCTCAATGGAGGCCTTTCTGAGCCATCGGATTTCAACAAAAATATCGTAATTTGTGTTCCAGAGATGGTTTTACGGGTGTCAAACAACAAGAGGGTAAATAATTGATGAAAGAACTTTCACTTTGGGTGAACTAGCCCTTTAAGTACTTTACTCATACTGAATGTAGACTCAAAGATACACTAGTCCTCATTACCAAGAGATATGTCAGTAAAAATCTGTATTCATGAGGTTTTAATATCCTAAAGTAGAAATGAAATTGAACACCTTAATATTTCAACATGGAAGAACAAAAACCAGATCAAACAAGTCAGTCTGAGTCAAACTCAAGTATTAAAAAAGGGCATTAGTAAAAAAAAAAAATCTCAAAAAGGTCTTTTTAGTACAATAGGCAAATAAAATCAAATAAAAGTAAAATGAAATATTCAGAGCTGAATTTGATTTGATGTACCTCTCAGTCTCAGAGGGAGGCAATATTTTTATTCAACTTCAACCAAAGCTGGTTCTCAAAGTTCTTGGCTCTTTTATTCTAGCTCTTTTTGGACTGAAAATGAGGCCAGCAGTGCTAAAAAAAAAGTAGCAGATGCAGGTAGGGGAGTTTTGAGCCTTAATGACAACTTCAATAGAGGTGGAAATGTTTTCAGGACACCCATGTCGTCAACAGCCCGTCAGATAGCCATCAAGCACTGTTGGGCCATGTTGTGCCTGGGATGAAATCCTCTTCCTCTGATGAAATAGCATCACTTGTAAGCTGAGAGGTCTCCTCCATATTTTCCTTTATGATGTCTAAACCTACAATATAATACACATTTAATAATGTTTCTGTAACTATTTAAAAATTATTTTAATTTTTAGTGCTTTTAAAAATATAAAGCTTATACTTCAGTTCAAAATATATTATATCAGCATTTCACAGTTCCAAAAATGTCACACATTACTGAGGTGTATCGATTATTGCCAAATGTCCCCAAAACATTTACAATATTAGAACACCATAAAATATTTAATTTAGTTCTAAAATCAGTTTGCGATTAAAAAAAACTAAACAAAAAACATGAATCTGTACCAATTAGCATGTTTTAGCATTTAGCTCTTCATTTAGTTGTATATGTATAGTTTTTCTATGTCAACACCGAGTTTGAGGATGGCAGCATCAGTTGTCCAATAAGTTTAAAACTTTGGAAGCAGGATTGCAGTCGCAATCAGCTCAGGATCATTGAGCATGTCCCCAACAACACAATCTCATGACAATGTGTATAAATAGTACGAGTGTTCAATCTCGTAGAATGTATACGCCAAAATGAGTTTTGGCGTGCATATGATACGCACTTTATGGCGTGTATATGACACGCTTTTGGGTAGGGTGGGGGTGTGGGGGGTTCGTACATATAATTCACCATAAAATGCGTATCATATGCACACCAAAAACGGCGTACCATATGCACGCCAAAATGAGTGTTGGCGTATACATTCTACAAGTTTGCTCACTCGTACTATTGATACGCATTTTCGTGAGATCGGGCTCGTCCCCAAAGTGCTTCTTCACACCTGCAAGGATTGCATCTACCAGGCTCTTGCAGAGTTTCATGGATATCTTGGCTCATTTTAGATTGGAAACCATGATGCTGAGTGTTGGTACAAGCCAGCCCATGTGCACATTGGTTTCTCCTTGCAAGATATTATTTGCTTTGGCAACAGGGGCCATAGCAGGGACATATTCCCCAAGAAAGGCCTTTTCTGCAGGAGTGAACCTATAAAAGAAAAACCTTGTTTAAAGTTGCTGCCCAGGTGAAAAAAGTCTTACTATTAAATATATTAAAAATATACTTGAAATTCCAGTAGTATGCTTATAATACATTTGTATTCACCACAAGCCATTTGAAGTGCATTACAAATATATAAAGTGCTTTGGTAATAAATATATGCTTATTTATACTTTTAAGAAATATGCTAAAGTTTTAGTGTATTTATATATGCAATATATTTATGCAATATATATTAAATATGTATGCATTTATTATTTTAAAATTTTCAAAAGTAGGATTTTTAAAAACATTTAACATTTAAAATGTACCAAATTATAATGTATTATAAGCATTCGTCAACTATTACTAAGCATCGCAATATGCATACATTGATTAATATGTTCTTCACTTTTATGTCATAAAAGGCTGTTGTCAATTACATGATATGTTTGTAACAGGCTTCTACTGAAATTCATAAAGGGATTGAAAAGGATTTCAACATCATATTACTTGAAATGCATCATAAACACTGATCTATACAGAGAACAGTGGCCATAAATCATAAATCTTTAACAGATTTTACTTGTGTTTAAATTCAAACTACACATAATTAAACCTGTGGATTTCAGAATCCACCCCTTTTAACTCTTGATACCTGAGTCATTACAGAAGAAACTCATAGTGCAATGAGGACTCAATGGGTCAGGGCAGGCAGCAAACAATCAGAATCCAAAGTCCAGGCAAACAGCAACCAGGAGGCAGGCAGCGCAGGATCGAAAACGAGAGTCCAAAGCAGAGTCAAAACACAGACAAGGTAATAACGGGAAAGTTACTCTCAGAAATGTAGCCGGGGCAAATAAGACTTTGCAATGAGTGACTGAGCAACCAGGGTTTAAATAGTCTGTGTGATGAGGATCAGGCGTGTGGCGGTCAGTTCCAGAATGTGTCCGAAATTAACCTTACAGTCCATACAAAGCAAAGACTTAGCCAGTTGGTGTACTGGTGGACAACCAGACAGAAGCTCCAATACGCAACAGTCATACGTGCAAATAAAATGGCAATTCTGATGCTCCTCTCAGCCCTGTTGAACTGACTTTTGCTGCGTGTGAAGAGGTCTCCATTGATTTTGTCGGACTATTCGAAACTGCACCATCAGGCTGTAGAAAAACAATCATGCTTGTGGATTACTTTAGCAAAGGGCCTGAAGTCGCTTTCGTGTCGAGGGTTGACACATCTACTGTTAACCAGTTCTTGAATACTGTTTTTGCTCAGGAAGGAAATCTAAAGGAGTTGGTTTCAGACATTGGACCTCAGTTTTTCAGACCTTTGAGTTTCTGAGAACGTGAGAGAGATACATCATCAAATCTGCTGTTGATTATCCACATGCGAATGAAGTCGTCGAGAGGTTCAATAGAGTGCTCAACGACTGTATACAAACCACTTCAAATCAAGGAGAACCTTGGAAAACGTTCATTCAAGCCTGCTTGTTGGAGTACTTCTCATGCTACCACAGGTGTTACACCACCTGGGTTACTCCATGGTCGATGTATGAGAACCAAGTTATAAGACTTTCCTGTAAAAGAAACTGACAGAAACATGATACTAGAACATGTGAAAAGGAAACAAGACAAAGTAAAACAGAACATGGATGCCAGAAGAAATGCAAAGCCTTTAAGACGTCAACCTAGGACATCTTGGATGGTAAAGAAGGTTGATCGGAAGTTCAAACAAACAAAAGCTGTTTTTATGTGCTCATCCACAACTGGAGAAAAAAAAAGAGAACAAAATAGGTACATGAAACACTCCTTAACCGGGAAGAGCAGGGAGACTATCATCATTTGTACAGAGAACTTTACAATGATCCCCTCAGTTTCAATAGCCTGTTCGTTGATTGGTTAAAGCCGACACGGCTGCCGCCTCCGCTCACAAAAAGATAACATATTTGTATCTTGGGCAGCACCTGCCGCAAAGAGCCGTGCTCGTGAAAGTGGCAGGACACGAGCACCGCTACCAGTGGACTACACAAAAATTCAGATACTCAGAATCAGGAACATATCTCTTCTCTTTATAAATCAATATTTTCAAACAATGTAAGTTTATAAGACTATGTAAAACTATGTGAAAAACGTATTTAATAGGCTACTCAATCAAAAGATTAAACACAGCTAAGTATATTTTCTTATTTTTTGTTTAAAAGAAGTATACTAATAGCACACTTGAATAAACTCTTCTTTTTTTGTTGTTGTAAGGGCAATGGAGTTCATAGTTTTCAATATAGCGATGCCCAGGGCTACCTTTAGTGATATAGAGGGTGCTTGACCGGGCTTTCAGTTTGATGCCTTGTGAGTGAGAATAAGGGTCAGATAGGGTGAAATGGTCCTAAAAAACAACATCATTATGTTTTGGCATATAAAAACGTTATAAGTGGGCAACAGGGGAAACATTTTTACAAAACTAAATGTCCTATGTGCCTCCTTTAACATAAATCAAACTTCAGCAAAACAAGCAAAAACAGTCAGGTCAATAAAAATAGCAAACAATCACATTGAGAGCTAAGTCAGAAAACAATCACAAAATGAAAGAAAATAGGCAGCGAGTCAAAAAGCAAGACGACTGCACTCAAAACTGCAGAGAACAAAACTCCAGACATCAGAGAAATAGTTGACCTAAAAAGGAGCATTCTCTCAACATTTACACATTCTTATTATTATTCCAAACTTCTTTCTTTCATAGACCTCAATATAAGCTTAAGTTTAAGATGAGCTCTGAAAAATCACTATATGACCAATTATCAAAAGTAACCTCTTATGCAGAAACAGCAGCATAAGTACAAGAAGCTAAAAGTAAAAAAATAAACATCTGCATAATTCATTCATGCCATGCTGCAGTGCTGGGAACTGCATTTATTACAGTATTTTGTATGCAGCCTACTCAAAAGTGACTCACGTTCGGCAGAAATATAGAAAATAAGTCTACTCTGATGATATTTGAGTCATTGGTGTGCTCACTGTTTAATGCTGAAAGCACAACTTTAACAAAAGTAAAAAATGGACAGGAAGAAAATCAAACACAGAGTGAAAGTATGAGAATTTCTTCTACAAACTAACCTTTCTGCAAAGATGTGTTTATATACTGTATATTTTTTTGTACTGTAGTTTTGTGCTTCTATTATACACATTATATTCGCTTATTTAAACAATTTATCCATCTGCACAACTCAAAGCTTGCGAACTATGATTCTTTTCATTCTTTTCATAAGATGTGTCATCTGTGGAAAATCACAAAGAAAATGTAGTTGTTACTTCACAACAAAAGCCACAAAAAAAAGGGTGAAAATAAAGGCCAAACATTTGATGGCTGACAGCACATCTGCGGTTAGTTCTCAGTAGGGGGCTCCTGAATTGTGAATGTCCTATATTTTCTTAAACAACTGATTAAAGTTTAATAGATTCATGAATTATTTCATTATTACATCAGATCTGTCCTGCCAGAGGAGTAGGGGAGCGCGGGGCACAACCTAACGCAGGGTTAGTTATAACAGGCATGGTTTAACACTTTCCACACATGCCAGGATGACGAAACTCTGTGTATTTACTAGTTGCCATATGAATGTTATTTAGAGAAAAAAATTGGGCCAAAATTAAAAAACGGGAAAACACAATCAGATGCTGTCGGCTGCTCGATGATAAGAATATAATCATTGTGTAGTGGCTTAATTCACTGATTTTATGACTGAGTTTAACATGAGCAATATACTATTAACTTTATTTCATTGTGATTCTAGAAAAGCGCCAGCACCGTTTTAATCAGAAAAGCTGAATAAGGTTTAAAACCGATTGTACACTAGGCACTTTGACCTCTTGTGAGATTTACTCCCACAGACATCAAGAATCAGCCTATGAATCTCAACAATGGTGACATGCTTCATGTCGCAATGCATTCTGGGAGCCATGGATGAGTTGTGCGTGATACACCCAGAATGCATTGTTAGCTTGTTGCAACTTGTATGCTTGTCAACTTGCATTTACTATTTGAATTTACAATTAATA